>CM061141.1:104937429-105369653 GCA_030789695.1 Scilla litardierei
ACAGAAGACGATGCCTGAACAAATACAAGGTCAAATGTTATCTTTAAAGATGGCGGGAAATGGCCGTGTCGACGTGCACACGTAAGTTACATGTGCATGCATACTAAAAACACATTCTTCCTTTTTTTTATTTGAAATTTTTATTGTAAGATTGTTGTGCAAATCAAGGATGATCATCACACTAAAAATCAAGTGAATCCAATTTAATTTGACCCTCAATCTAATCGTTGCAAATTTAACGGTCTCATATAACAATAGAAATTTTTGTAATGGGTGGATCAAGGATCAAATAACCGTGAAGCTCATCCATATTTGAGGTCTTAGGATATTAGAATAAGCACAACAATCCTTTAAAAAAATTTCAAAGAAGTACAATCGAGGAAGATTGGTTTTTTTGGGTGCCTGCACAATTGTAACTTACATGTGCAGTCCACATGTACGTATTAACGTTGAAGATAAGTGGAATACACTAAGAACGCACCAAACGAACCCTAATAGATATACGAGAGTCTAACCTCCAACGCACCCTCGATGTGACCATTCGAATCTGCAACCGAGAAATTCTTCTCCATAAAAAACCCATCCAACCCCGCATCTTGAAAAGGATATTTAGGCTGCGTGCAGCCAAACAGCTCATCGATGTTGTCCATGTTGTAGCCCACATCACTGGGGTTGAGGCCTTCGATCCCATCATCATCGCATATGCCGATGTCTTTCAAGCCGGGGTAAGCCAACTGCACGTCACAGCAAATATGATCTGCATTAGAAAAAAAAAAATTACCGTAGATATGATCGCAGTAACAAGAATAAATTACCGCAGATATGATCGAGTCCTTGTTATCCTCCTCGACTCCGGCCGTGATACCCCATGGATCCAGCTCCGGCAGCACGGAGGTCTCCCAGCACGTGCTTTCGCAGTTCTCGTTAATTGCGTTCATCATTCCCGGGCCCTGGCCGGGCCCGGGGACAGGGCCCGGGGCGGGAGCGCCGCCGACGCCAGCAGCCAGGATCCGGGACAGCTCGGCGTGGCTTGGGCATCCCGAGTAGAGGCTCATGGGGTGCCGAGCCCCGGGGGCGGAGGCTGCGGTGGGAGGGGCCCACTGGGCGGCGCAGGGCGGGCAGAGGGAAAGCTTCTGGTCGGGGATGCGGACGGCGGCGGGCTGGTCGCCGCAGCGGTCGCAGATGAGGGCGCGGAGGTGGCGGCGGGAGAGGGAGTTGGCGGAGTGCACGTGCTGGTCGCACGGGAGGCAGAGGCGGGCGGCGTCGGGCCGGCAGTACACCAGGGCCCGCTGGGCCCCGCAGTACTCGCACAGGGGCTCCATCAACACGAGAGGCAGCGGGCGAAGTGTGTGCGTTCATTCATTCACCCATGCATGGCGATCGACTGCGATGACTTTGGTTAGGGTTAGGGTTAGAGATGTGTTGGGGGTGCTCGAGGGTTTGGGAGCAAGAGGAAGGAGAAGGGAGGGAGAGGAGTGGGGCTGTAATCTCGGGGAGGAAGGTGCAGGCCACACGTGGTAGGAGGTTGTGGCGGAGCGCAACGGTCGGCCCGGTGACAGTACGGAGGAATACTCGTTCACTTGGAATAATCGGTCACGTGGGATAATTACTCGCTGGGGGTTCCGTTATTGTTAATACTAATAATAATTTTTAAACTATTGATAATCATAAGAGAAATTGATGGAGAAAAGTTGGGGCAAATGCACTGGGTCAACTGATGAGGCTATATGCATAATTACGTGTTTCTTCTGGATATCATTCAGGTAATAGCCTTGTAAATGTATTGCTTTGTTTGAATATTTATTTTGTTTAGATTTGGGTTTGTCCAGATATTGGCTACGTCGAAATATCGATATCAACTATATATGAGACGAATGTGGTATCTTCACTTTACTTTCTACATGTCATAGGGATGACTTTGGTAACTTGATTTAATGATCTCTTTTCTTTTAGATCTATTTTCGCAAGGTGAAACTTTACTTAATGGTATGACAGATGGATTCTTTATTTGATCCTCGGATGGGTTTGTCAAATCCTACTCTAAGTTGGGCTAATAACTTATTTAGACTTTAATTGATCTAGAATAATGTTAGGATTGTGTTAAAGCCAAAAATAACGATAACAATATTTGGGCTGACGTGGACTCTTCTGCCGAGGTGGAGCCTCGTCAACAGATCAGGCGGGAATCCGGTTGGTAGAACCTAGGGTCGTTGATCGCCTGAGATGATCAGGTTGAAGGTCGCTCGACCCTCTGGTTGGAACCTCGTACAGTTAGTGTTGAGAGTTTCTGATCAAGCCACTTGTCGAGTCAATCTTTGGCTATCTACACCACAAATAATCGTTGGGGGGGGTCGGATCTGGGTCCCGAACCAAATCCCCTATGATGCTTAAGTTAGAACGTGAACTTAAGCGAAAGTTTGGAGCTGTCGAGCTCGACCCACAGAGGTTTGCCTCGAGTCAGTTGTCACAAGCTATTTGGAGAAAAAAATATTAAGTGGAAGACAGAGTTATAAGTATTAGGTCTCTAACCTTCCTTTTGTTCTTGTCTCTCCGATTTATATCTGAGGATGTCTGCTGATAGTACATAACGTCTCTTCATTGATTAGGACGAGATCTTCTCCGCGATTGCAGATAACGGCTGTCCATTTACTCGGTCCCCATTAACCACCTCCTCAACGTTAGCGGGGCTCCAACGGTCGCTTTTTCATCGAAGGATATTAAATCACCCCCGCTAATGGGTTTCGGGTCACTAGGCCGAGGCTCGAGTCCTCTGAATGGGCCATATTATTTTGTCCATACTTTGTGGGCCATACGCAGGCGTCAACAATGGCCCCCAACAATTGTGCTCAGGAGAAATTTGACTGAGTGTGAATGATGTGAAACCACATTAAATGTGCACGACATTCGAAGCGAGATTATTTGATTTATACCGCCGAAACTCCTCATCTTCTGATTTAATCCTCGCCGTAGTTTGAAAAGTTCGGACATGTGCCGTTCATCGAGCGTTTATCCTTTGATTTGGCGTAAACCCTTTCTAAATAAATGGGAAGGATAAACAAGCAGGGTGGCTTACTTGCTCGGCTATGAGATTGTTGAAAATTTGCTTTCGCTCCGGCATCCTTCGAAGTTCATTCACTTTTGTTAAGGTAGGTCTCTTCTTCCATTTAGATTTATAATGGAAATTTGGCCACATGTAGTGATCAAAGAACCGACTTATGAGGAGATAATCATGCGTCTCCGGCCCTCCTAGCACATCGTGGTTCCTAGAAAAGGGAAGGGGCTTCGGATAGAACCCAGCATCCCTGTTCTCCAAAAGGATCCGGCCTCAAAAGTTCCACAAGTGATACTGGACAAGGTACCTGAGCTTTCTTACGATTTGACCGCCAAGATCGGGTCAGATTGTCTATTTCCTCCTTATAGGGTTAGGTTTCCGTAGTTTAATGGGAGAATTTGTTTCCCTCTGAGGAATGAAATCGGAGTGTACCTTAAATCTTTCCAATTTGGCCTTCGTTTCCCTCTCCATCCTTTTCTAGTAGAAATTATGGATTATTTGAAGGTTTCATTCTGTCGACCACCCCAGGCTATTTCTCCCATGGTTTGTTTTACCATGCTTTGTGAACTTTGTGAGGTTCGACCATCCATTCGTCTGTTTAGATATTTCTTCCGAGTGGTGGCTGATTCTTGCAAAGTATGGTACCACATCATGGCTCATCCGAACAGGATGCTTGTTTGGGATATTTCTATCCCTGACCCTCGTTGGGAAGATACTTTTGTATTTATCTCTCTTCCAAGCTTAGGATCACTCCTCACAGATTGGAACCCTCCCAACCCTGATGTTTTTGAGGAGTATGGGTTATCATCTAGCGAGTCTGAAGCAGCTCAATGCTTATTGAGTCGGCCACTGGTGGAGAGATCAACTTCCTTTTTGCTTAACAGCCATCGGTTGAAGACCGTTTTGTGGAATCAAGGTAATGTGCACAGCTCATATGTTTTTATTACAACCAATTACGGTAATTATACTCTTCATTTGTAGATATGGCTGGAGGAGATCACAAAAGTGTAGACCCCGCCCTGGGCTGGATCTAGGTGGAGCAGCGCAAGAAGAAGCAGAGCTCCGAAGGATCAAGTGCTCAGTCTCCTATGCCCCTCAGTCAGAGCTCCTCCTCCGAGGAAGGTGGTGCTAGGGGGGACCTCCAGGTCGTCCTCCCGTGTCTCGTCGAGGGAGACCAAGAGTCGGGCTGGCTCTCGCTCAGCCTAGCCCGTCGCTTCCGTTATCGTTTCAGCAGCCCTTATAGCAGAAGCAAATGATGTTGCTACTATTCCCGGGCCTACCAAGCCCGTTATCAAGAAGAGGGGTCCTCCCTCTGGTGTGAGAGAGGATTCCAAAAAGAAAAGGAGGGTAGTGGAACTGACCCATCCCCTTTTGCTTATGGCAAAAGGCAGCGGCTCTTCACTTCAAACTCTGGTTAATCAGACGGCGGCTCCCCATACTCCACATAGGACGGTCGAGCCTTCTGCGAGTCGTCCTTTGGACAAGTGGCCATGGGGAAGTATCGATCCTCTGACTCCTTCAGTTGGACACATCCCCTCGGAGTTCTATCGAGCTCTGATATTGAATCAACTCTTGACTGACTCCTCGAGGGTGGTTCAAGGCAAGCCTTATTAACCTAATTTGTCGTTGGGGACGAGGATTCTGCCCTCTTAGATTTCGGGACGACTGCTCGAGTGGTGTAAAACTCCATTCTTCCCTGGGATCTCGAGTTCCTTCAGGGGTTGGACATCGAGGGGATGGCAAACTTCTTCGTGGGTTGTAGTTATCTGGTAAGGTCCCCGCGTGTTTTCACGACTGAAGTCTTCGACCCTGCTAATTGATGCCTTCCACAGATGTCCATTTCTGGTGCAGGCCTTCATCGCCGGACCGCCGACATAATCGACGAACAACGTTGGGCAGAAGCTGCTGAGAAAAGAGCTTTTATGCTTGAGACTCAGCTGAAGAAAGTTGAGGATGACTTGGGGTCTGTGCTTGCGGCCAAGGCTGAGGCCGAATGGACAGCTTCGTAGGCCAAGTATAGCATTGCATCCATGTCCTCTGTCAGGCAGAAGGCAGTGGTTCAATGGGGGATGTAGAGATCCCAGCTCCAGGCTGACCTAGAAACCTCGAAGAAAGAAATAATAGAGCTTCGGGCCAAAGCCACCTAATCGAAAAAGCCACTGAGGATCATAAGGCAGAGTTACAGCCAAGGGCGCTGCGGCGATGAAATGTTTCAAGATTCCTTCAAGGCGAGAAGTGGCCCCTCCTCTTAGAGTGTCTGTCATTTTGTTCCTATTTTTGTAAAACTACATTAAAGCATGTTACATGTAACTTTTCGACTAGTGAATGAAAAAGAATTTTGAAGTTTCTTCATCTCAACTTATCTTAAGGCACGTACATGGCCCCCCAATGACTCCAGGTTTATTATCATGCCAAATGAACTTGGGTCGTTGGTTTGTCAAGCATTTTTGCCTATGAGGATGGTCTTGTGATTTTGAACCATGTATGTAAGTCATTCAGTTGCGAGGGAAGATGTCCCTTCGGCTTACAATCGAAGACGAAGATCGATCGGTTGCGAGGGGCGAGGCCCCTTCGACTTACGACAATCGAGGTCGTCTAGTGGTGAGGGATTGGCCCCTCGGCTTACGATCGACGATGAGGGTTGATCGGTTGTGAGGGGCGAGGCCCTATTGATTTACGGCCAACGACGATCGAGGGTCATCCAGTGGTGAGGGATTGGCCCCTCGGCTTATGGCTGACGATGAGGGTCGCTCGATTACAAGGGACGAGGCCCCTTTGACTTACGACCGACATCGATCGAGGGTCGTTCAGTGGCAAGGGATTGGCCCCTCATCTTACGGCTGACGATGAGAGACAATCGGTTGCGAGGGGTGAGGCCTTATTAATCGAGCCTCGGACCGCCTCTCATCATTGTGATTCATAGGTTTCGTTATTGCTAAACTTGAATGTGGGTGAACTAGTCGAAACTAAATGTAGAACCAAGCTCACACTCTCGCGCTATCGCCGGTCTATAGCAAACCTAGGATAGGGCCCAATCTCTTGCAAACCCTAGCCTAAGCCGCTAGCGTGAAGAACGACATCATCGTTCAATCGTATCTCGAGCCAACTCTCGTGCAAACTCGAGCTACGACCTAGATTGTGATAGTTCATATCCGTCCAATCTCTTGCAAACGAATATGGGTACAGATTCACAATCGAAAATCCTAGCTTTGGTCCAATCTCTTGCAAACCAAGTTTAGAGAAATCCAATCGTCAATCTAAATCGAATTTCTAGGGCTTCATATCAATTGGGACCCAATCTCTTGCAAATTCCAATCGATAAGAATCCCTAGCTATTCGTAATTAATCAATCACAGCCTAACCCTAATCAATTCTAGTAACAATTCCACAATTTCATCACAATTTAGAAATAGGGTCCATAGGGTTCATCCCTACGCCCTAAGACGATGGCACTACTCAATATTCATCATGCAATTCTCAGAAAAATTAATAATAATATCAAGAGAATTCATTGCAATAGAGAAATAGCTAATAAAAATTGAGTTTTTGATAGGAAATAGCGAAACCAATGTAGATCAAATGATTTCTCAAGAGTATCCAATAAAAGTAGCCTTCAAATCTTCAAAAAGAAAGTCTAAATCTAATAATCTAAAAAAATCTGAAAAGCTCTGAAAAAGGCTGCCAAAAGCTCCTCTAACTAGGGCAAAAACTGGGTTTAAATACCTCCTAAAATTGCCCAGAAAATCGTGACCAAACTGCTCATGCGCAGCCCAGAAATCACAACTCTCGTAGCAGGCGGAACGGCTCACTCGGCCGAGTGGCATTGTCACTCGGCTGAGTGACAAACCCTGTAAGAAAACAGTAAGTCAGGGGGTCTCAGGGTCTGCCTTCGGAGGTGACTCGGCCAAGGGGCTTTATTCACTCGGCCGAGTGGCATTCATACTCGGCCAAGTGGGGCCTCTCAGATTGTCTGACAGATTCCAGTAACTCTGCCTCTTTCTGGACGAATTTCTCGTGCCACTCGGGCGAGTGAACTCTCCTACTCGGCCGAGTGGGCTGTCGTCACTCGGCCGAGTACACGCTGATTCTCTTCTTTTGTGCGTTTCCATTTTGGTCGGCCGAGTGGGCTTCTTGCTCGGCCGAGTGAGTGCTCCACTCGGCCGAGTGGCATGCTGTAAATGCCCAATCTTCTCCGTTTCTCCTCCTCGTCGCTCCTACGAAGTTCCTTCTTCTTCCACTCATCTTCCATCGCTAAATGGCCCTCAAAAGAGCCGTGGGTGACACTCCTTAGCGCATGCAACCCCATTGATCTCAAAATCGCTCCAAATCGCTCCATATTTCCTGAAATACGACAAAAACAAGAAATGGTGAAAAGCATCGCAATATTGACAAATAATCGTGAAAAACGCGATATGGGCGATCAAAACGGCATGCAAACATGCAGAAAAAAGGTGTAAAATATGGAGTGATCAAAATCCCCTAAGCTTACCTCTTACTCGTCCTCGAGGAAGATAAGTAAAAGGCGAACCCGACGGGAAAAGTAATAAAAAGAAAGAAAAATGAAAAATAGAATAGAAAGTGAAGAAGGAGATGCTAGATTATTTTTCTCAGGACATGGGTTTTGCTTACTCATGAAGCGCACAGCGAATGTAAAACTCACGCCAAAGATTTTTATCTTGATATCATAGTATATGGATGCATTCAAAATAGAAAACCCAAGAATATCAAAATAATATGAAATATGGAGTCATTCTAGAACTAACATCGTCTGAAGCATCTAAAGCGGTATACATAATCATAGATCCCACACTTTTCAATTGAATGCTTTCTACCTGGAGTATAAGAGATATCACACAATATGGAGCAGTAAGAATAGAAAAGTATGGTTTTTATGAAATGTATGCTAAGTGTCAATTCCTAGATTTCATAAAACTTTTAGTGATCTCACCAAGTATAGAAAATTACCTAGCTTAGGTTGTCATGCACTGTCAGGTAGTCACTCTCTCACACATCATTGGTTCCTCTCCCCCAAGCTTATCTATAAGCGTGGTGGCCTAAGATAAATCAATAAATATATATTCCCCATTTTTGAAGCTCCATGATAGAATAAAAACAAAAGAGGGAAGAAAGAGAGGAAGAGTATGAGATGGGATCATGTATAAACTTCTTTTCTCCTTTCTTTTCTTTTTCTCATTTTTTTAGATTCATATATACAACTGTGATCCCAAATCAAAAGATAGAAAGATAAACATGTATTTTTTTCTTTTTGATTTTGGGGGTAGTGTAGCATGAACTTTATAAAGCGGGGGAATTGCCAATACAGGATCCGCTACAGGGAGATTCACCAATGAATATAAATAGAGAATTAATGCTCAAGATATGTGGAGAAAGAAATAAATGTAACGCTCGGTTCACTCTATAAGACGAGCACAACAACTTCAGCAGAGTAATGTAATCTACTCAGTTTGATCTCAGAAAGTAAACTAGTCCAGTTATATCAACCTAAAATACATTCATTCAACCTGAAAGTGAGGCGTACAATTTTCATGCAATAAGAAGTGATATAAGAAAGGAAAGCAGTACTCCAGATATAAGCAATCAATGCGTGAAGCTTGGTGTGTTTTCTACGAAGAGCATACATATGAATTATCAGACTTCAGCTAATAACAGAATTTCATCCATATTCATATACGAAAAGGTGGGTTACTATCTCAAATGCATAACATGACAAAGCATATGATATCTGAAATAAAAACTACGGCGTTACAAAATAGCATGCAAACAAAGATAAGCTAATCACCACGTCGTCGTCATCACAGAAAAGTCATCTCTAGCAAAAGATGAAAGAAATAAGGATAAAAGAAAATAGAGACTACTATGAAATGCAGCATACTCAAAAAGGTAAGAAAACGTGATGCATGATAAAAAACGAAAAAGTGGGTGAAAATGAGTGCAAAAGCGGAAAATGTGAGAAAAGCAAAAATAAAAGGGTGACAAAAAAGCAAAATCGTGAGAACTCACTCCCCCAAGCTAAAGTGCACAGTGTCCTCAATGTGCGAAGTGTAGCACACCGAGAGACATGAAATGGGTGGGGTGGGTGAGGGTGCATGCATGATGAAAATAAAAGAAAAGGAAATGATATGGTAATGCAGGTGATGCATGCAGAGGTCAAAATGGTGCAGAATATAAGTGTCCCCAAAAATAAGCTCCCTCACTCCCAAAGAGATATAAACAGATATGACCAAAAAGGTACCAAAACAGTGTGTGAAGGAGGGGCGCAAAAATCACCAGGCTAAAAAACAACCAGCAAAACAACAGAAATATAGAAGGCATCCAGTGTGTGCCTAGGCTGGTGGTGGTGCACCAGCACCGTCCTGTGGCGGAGGAGGTGGTGGATGTGGTGGGCGTGGTAGCTGCTGGGTGGGTGTCGGTGGTGGAGGCAGACGCGCCAGAATCTGGTTTAGGCAAGCCTGAATACTGGGAAGAATGGCGACGCGGGTCTGCACAGCACTAACTGTGGTGAAGAGAGCCCTGAAATCCCCTCTCAGTCCACTAACAGCCCCCTCAAGAGCACGAATGCTCTGAACTAGAGTGTCGGGGGGTGGTGGAGCAGAGGGACGCACAGGTCTAACTGGTGAAGTGCGGGGCTGTCTCACGTGGGCAGTGTTGTGGATGGGTCCAGCAGGGAAGTGGGGTAGTGCTGCTGTGCTCACTAAGTGATGCCCAGCCTCTGTGAGAGGCTGGGACGTAGGAAAGGTCGAAGTGGAAGTAGCAGGGGAAGTGGAAGTGAAAACAGACGACGTGGCGGTGTGAGAGGTCAGTGACGCAGACGTGGGGACAGATGTCACGACACTCTCAGAAAAGACTGCGGCAGTGGAGACCGAGAAGTCGGCTGCTGGGGAGGCCGTGAAAGGCACAAAAGATGACTCCCCAGGAGTCGAGAACAACAATCGGGATAGGGTCTCTACTGTGTAGGTAAAAGAGGACTCGTCGCTCTCAACTATGGTGGGGGAACGCACGGGGCTCAGAGTGGTAATGGGCTCGACAGAAACATGCACAGTGGTGGTGGTGGTGGTGGTGGTGGACGGCTCAGCTAAAGTGCTCCCGACACTAACAGACGTGTGGACAGAGGTGTCGGGAGGTGCATACAGATCATGAGCAGGCTGAGGGATCACGGGGTCGACGGGTGGAACGAGGGGCTCCTGCTGAGCATCCTCGGGCTCAAGCATGTAGGCGACAGGGATAAGGAGATCCATCTCTGGAATCCAGTCTCCGCCGTCTGGTCCAATATGTGTCCAAGCAGGGCTCGGGAGAACCATGTAATCCACGCTGATGGGACCGTGCAGCCACACCCAGTGCTGACGACCATAGGGACGAAGCATCTTCATCCGGGCCATAACATCTATAGAAAGTGTAGTAGGGCCCAGAGGTCGACGCAGGTCATCAGGAAGGTCAACGCCAGTCATAAGGGCCAAGAGGGTGATCAGACAGTCACAACAGATATGTGAGCGAGCACTCACAGAAAAAATGATGCGGTCCAAAAACCAACTGGCAATGTCGATCTCGACGGCGGGGGACCAAAACGTCACTACCCCTATCTAGAATCCTAGGGCGTGTCATCGCATAGAGCATGTAGAGCCCTGGCGTAGATAGCGTCCCGGGCTCGTGCCTCGCAAGAAAAGTAGTCGCCATAAGGCATTGTACAATGCGGAGGTAGGGGTGGACAATAGCTGATGCCTTGGCCCTACTAGGGTCAAAGGCGAGTGGGGATCCCGTGATCCGTGTACAGAAGGCGTGAGTGTCGAACGACGGGGGTTGAATGTGCGTGGGAGCGTAGGCACGGTCTAGGACCGGGACAGCGGGCCACTGGAAAAATGCTCTAAGCATGTCGAGAGTGATCTCGCACTCTCGATCCATCAAACGGAAGGAGCATCCTCCAGGGGTCCGGTCAATGCAACTAAGGACCTCTAGTGTCGGACGGATGTAAGTATCCGTCGACACCGACAGAAAGTCGCGCCATCCCACGTTGTCGTACAATGTGAGAAGCCCCTCAAGTACCCCTAGGCGGTCTAGGCCGGCTAGGTGTGCAAACCTAGAGGGTACTATCAAGCGATGGCAGATACGATCGAATCTGGCGCGATGTGCGTCATCTCGAAACGTAATCTCCATCGGCCCGACGGCGGGAGCGGGTGGCGCCTGTGCAGGGATTGGATCGGTAGGAAGCGGTTGTGTAGGTGGGGGTGTACTAGGTAGCGGGGAATCCTCCCTAGCGGAAGAGGGACCAGGGTCATCTGGTCTCTTCCGCTTGGAAGTGGGCACCCGGGTGCGTGAACTGCGGCGTGGCGGCATGTGTGCCGCGAAACGTGCCCACCCAAAAATGTGAAGCGCTAAATAATGAAACGAGTATACCTGAGTACGCCGCGAGAGCAATCAGCAATGTGTACGAAGATACGCCTCCTCCGCAAGGCTCCGTATGTGTCAAAAAGCTCCCCAAAGCTCCCCCAAGCTAGCCTGAAACACAAACGATAAAATCAGCCAATAATAATCAATATATATGCGGAAGATAAGGGGTAACAGATATATATAGGAGTTGATTTGAATTTGGGGCACAACGGGCGTACAAATCGGGATAAATGAGGAGAAATGAGGAATTTAGGGTGAAATGGGATGATCGGCGGTGGGGGAGCACGGCGGCGGCGAGCAGCGGCGGCGACGACCGATGGCGAACGTCAGTCGGTGGCATCGGTGGCGGCTCAGGTGTCAGAGGGATCGGAATCGGTCACTAGGAGACGAAGGGGCACATCGTCTCTGGCGGGTTTGGGGAAAATGTGGTTTCGAAATTCGAGCCGTCGATCGCCTTATATAAAGAAAAGTTACGACTCGGCCGAGTGACTAGGTCGCTCGGCAGAGTGAAGAAGATTTCAAATTGGTCTACGCAACTTACAACTCGGTCGAGTGGCTTTGATTCACTCGACAGAGTAAGAATATCTCACTCGGCCGAGTGGCTCGGCCACTCAGCAATTTTTGAGCTGGGAGGGTATCTGTTTCACTCGGCCGAGTGATAAGGCACTCGGTCGAGTGGCAATTAAGACTAAAATTCACAGAAAATGACAGAGAGTTGGTCTTCAGAAACTTCCCTGATTGGTACTCTACTTGGTCGAGTGGAGTCCTTGCTCGGCCGAATGACATATGTTACTCGGCCGAGTGGCTTCCTATTTTCTGCAATGGCTCTCTGTTTTCGCTCCATTCTCTATTTTTTCTTCCTCCAGTCAGTTCCTTCCTCATCCTGGGGCCTGAGCGTGTTCCTGAAGCGCTCTCCCTTGTCTTGGACATCCTCCATATGAGTGATCTCTCTTTCTCCATCTGCTGTCATGAAAATTAGGACCCGTTGTCACGATTTTCATAGACACTAGACTCTAAACAGTAAGAAAAATCTAAAAAAGAAACAAGATTCAAATAAAAACAATGTAAAACCATCGGGTTGCCTCCCGATAAGCTCGTTTAAGGTCATGAGCTCGACCCCTTAAGATTTTCGTTTAGCGCATGATGTTGGGCGCATACGAGATACGCCCGTCGAATTTGCCGGGAAGGCCACTTGGATTTGGTTGTTGGTGCTCGTCGGCCTTCCTCGGCGTCCCCTCATCATGGGTAGAGTTGGGGGATAAGTCCCCCAAGCTTGAGCTAGCACCAATCTTCCTTCTCACCGGTGATGCCGATCTTCTATTCGGTGGAGCTTTCTTTGGATTCTTGGCCGTTGAGAGCTTGCAAAGCTCCCTTATCCTTGCGACATCAGCGTCGCCTTCATCATCGGCCATGGAGCTATCCGGAGGGTCCTCCGTCTTTTCCTCAATACTAGAAGCTTGGCCTTCTTCAAGGCCGTCATCATGGAGAGCACCAATAGAGTAAGGAATGGCCTCGTCAATTACCTTATCAAGGAGGTCCACATAATCCAACTCCTCTTGGTAGGGCATATGCTTCATGGCTTTGGGTATGTGGAACTCAACCTCGATGTTCCTGAAATTCAAGGATAACGTTCCTTCTGGCACGTCGACTATAACGCCAGCGGTGGCCAAGAATGGGCATCCAAGTATAAGTGAAGTGTCGCCCTCTTCCTTGATGTCCATGACGACAAAATCACAAGGTAAGCATATCCCTCCCGGAACTTGTAGCGGAATGTTCTCCGCAATTCCTACCGGCCTAGTGACCCGACCATCCGCTAGTTGTATCCTCATGTCGGTTGGCTTCAAGTCGGTCCCCGTATTCAATTTTCGGAACATGCTAAGGGGCATTAGGCTCACACTCGCTCCCAAGTCAACCAAAGCCTTTTGCAATGGGACTCCTCCAAGTGTACACGGGATGTGAAAGCTTCCGGGATCCTTGAATTTCGCGGGCACCTTTTCCATCCGGGTGAACCAAGTTCCTTGTTCAGCAAGCATTATTTTCTCCTTCCTCTTCTTTCCCGATATTAAGTCCTTCAAGAACTTTGCATACGACGGGATCTCCACTATGCATCTAGGAAGGGTATGTTGAGGCTTACTCCCCTCAAATATTCAAGGAACTTACCGAGCCTCTTCTCAATTTTGGCTCTCGCCAACCATTGTGGAAAGGGCACCGGTGGCATGTAGGTGCGCTCCTCATTAGGCTTCTTCATTTTGGAATTTCCTACTTCTTGCGGCTCTTTTGTGCTCTCCTCTTCAATAGCCGGCTCTTTCTCGTTCAAAATCTCTTCCACGGGCTTCTTGGTTTGGACCATGGCGGGAGTAGTATCCTTCCCGCCCCTAGTTGTGACCGCCACTACTGCATTTATGTGGTTGGTATTATTCCGTGGATTAGGCTCCGGTTGAGCCGGCAATTGTTGGGTGTTTTTGTTAAGCAACGTGAGTTGCTCCGCTAGTTGAGCCACTACGGTATTCAGATAGTCTTGTTGTGCAATCAACCGAGTCTTTATCTTCTTTTGCTCCACCATGAACTCCTCTACCCTAGCTTCATGATCCGATCTTTGGTGTGCTTGAGGTAGGTTAGGAGCTCTCCAACCTTGATTATAACCGGGCAGCCTATACGGTCCTGCTTGTTGCCTAGGCGGGTAATTTGGTTGCGGTGGTCCCCTTGGTTGGTATTGATGTTGTGGAGGTGGAGGCCTAGCTTGAGGTTGTTGCGGCAGCGGTGGGTTTAGGGTGAAGGATCCTGCCAAAACAGAGTTAGGATCGATAATATGAAGTTTAGACTTACGCTTGCGTACGCTGCACGGTAGTCTACGAACTTCGCCTTCGGATTCGCCACGACGGATCGAGTCTACTCACGAACGGAGTAAGGCTACTAAATCCACAATCTAAATCTCTACTTTAGATTAAGAACTTGGATAGAGGGAGAGGAAATATTTCTGCAGAGCTTCGCTAGGAGGAAGATGCATGCATGAATTTCATGCAAAAGGTGTAAGAAATGGCTTACCCTTGGGTCTTATTTATAGCCCCCAAGGTAGTTATTTTAGGGTAAGTTGTTCCTTTGGAACAACTTAATTAAGGTGTACCATGATACATGGCACATTATAAGCTTAAGTTGTACCATATGCATGGTACAACATAAGCTTAAGATATTCCCCCTTTATTAGCCATATGTCGCATGCACTTATGCATATATAATGCGACTTTCCCATTCATCCAGAGATCCTCTCCGCAAGGGAACAGATTCCCTTTGCACACGACTTCGTGTACGCGACGTTCGAGGTCCGTATTCCCTCGTACATCCCCCACAAGGGTGTACAAACGTCTTCCATATCCAACATCTCCCACTCACACTTGAGGGGATTGTAAGAGAACGTCTTTCCCTTAGTTCTTTCATCTATCATACCGAGAAATAGACCGTGCGACCGTCATGCGCGTAGAGTCTGTTGTTGTGCACTTGTTAGAGATACACAACGACCTCGAAGGTGCAAAGTTGAGTAGTTCAACGCATGCTTTACCCTAGATTATTTCTTCACATTTCTTATACTTTATATTCAACAATTGAATCCCATCTGGATTACAATTGGCTGGCCAGCTTTGAATCATTAAAGTCCAAATGCGAATATGAAATCAATCTTCCTCTTCTTGCGAACCTTCTGATCTTGACTTGATTCGCTTTTCTAACGTGCCCCGCCGAGCCGAATTACCATAGCCCATTAGCAACACGCTAAGATAGCGATCATCTCGTCAAATCTAAAGGAACCAATTGGAGTCCTTGAGGGTAAGAGTTAAGACCCGTATGGCCTTTGAGTCTCACATAATAGCAAACACTATTGCTACTAACTCAGTGGTCGAAATGCATACGTGGTATGAACACGTATTACAACATCACTCCTTTCCCATGGAGAGTATGTCTTAATGATGTTGTACGGATGAAAAGATCAGACACCACAGTGCCTATCTTTTTGAGTCCCCTTACTACTCATGAAATATTCACGGACTCTCATCCTGCATAAGACAGATAGGATTTAAAAAATCCAATGAGATCTTTATATCCTTGTGATACAGATCTCAGATCTTTTGTAAGCATCCATATGATGCAGATCTTTCATTCGACTATCTTGTTAAAGTCATGACTCTAAATCATTCGTCTAATGATTTTGACTTTAAACTAGTCTCATCTCTATCTTATCCATCTGATAAGATAAGGCGGTTGCTCATGTGAGAGAGCCAACCTTTATCTGTCCGACATACACACAATTCAGCTGAGATTTCAAAAATGTACACAAACATTTCTTAAGAAATTCATATGCAATGTTTGAAAAAGAACTTATTCTTTTATTAAATGTGATCTTTCTTAGACATGGGAATATATATTGGTACAACTCAGCTCATACGCAATCCTTGGGATGATAAGTGTTTATAAAACACATTTCTGGGGATTGCTTTCGTAAGCTGATCCTCTATCATCTCATGCGTAGATATGTACCTTATGTATACCTTCTTGGTTTTATCATAGAGATACTGCATTATCCTCTTAACCGCTTTCCAGTGTTCTTGCCCTGGGTTGGATTGGTAACAGCTTACCGTTTCCAACGGCAAAACAGATGTCCGGTCTCGTACACACCATAGCGTACATAAGACTATCAACTGCACTGGAATATGGAACTTTTTCCATAATTTCCTTTTCCTTTTGGTTCTTTGGACACGATACCAGATATAAATTATCGCATATGCTTATATGAATATCAATGGACTTGCAGTCCTGCATATTAAATCGTTCTAGAACCTTCTTTATATAAGTCTCCTGTAAAAGAGAAAGAAGTTTCTTCGAACGATTCCTTGAAATCTTAACTCCAAGGATATATGCGGCTTTTCCTATGCCTTTCATCTCAAATACTGATGAAAGCCAAGCCTTGATACTTATCACAAAGCCCTTGTCATTTCTGGCTATTAAAATGTCATCTACATATAGAGACATGATAATATACTTGCTTTTAATCCTCTTGATATATACTCAGTTATCTTCATCAAACATGGAAAAATCCATTTGATAAGACAACTTCTTGAAATCGTATATACCATTGCCTCGAGGATTATTTAAGACCATATATGGACTTACGAAGTTTACAAACCTTATGTTTGTTTCCTTCTTTTACAGACCCTGTTGGTTGTTCCATATAGATCTCCTCGTCCAATTCTCCATTGAGAAAGGCAGTCTTTACATCCATCTGATGTAATTCGAGGTATAAGCAAGCTACCATTGCCAGAATCATACGAATCAAGGTAAAACGCACAACAGGTGAGAAGTTTTCTTCGTAGTCTATCCCTTCCTGTTGCGTAAAACCTTTCGCGACAAGGCGAGCTTTATATCTATCTATAGAGCCATCAGCCTTATGCTTGATCTTGAGAACCCATTTGTTCCCAATTGCTCTATGTCCTCTGGGTGAGTTAACTAAGTCCCAGACTTGGTTAACTTTTATGGATTTCAATTCCTCCTTCATCGCTTCCATCCATTTGTCTTTTGCAGGGCATGATACGGCATATTTGAGATTCTTCAAGTCCTTGTTGACTCGAATTTAGATCAATTCTAATATCACTCCCACTTGAAATGTCGTTAGAATTGCTCCCACTTGGATCATTATTCCCGTATGGAATAGGATAATCGTCATTCGTATAATCCATTGGTGAAGGTTGAAACGTATCTTCGTTTCGTTTTCACCAAGAATTCTCCCACTCGAATGAGGTAATCCTTCTTGATCACAAATCTCAAATAGAGATAAGTCCTGACTTATCTCGCCCTGTCTTGGAAACTCGTTTTCCAAGAAAGTGACATCCCTCGGCTCAAACCCAATTAGCACACCATTGTCTTCCTGACTAACAAAAACATAACCTTTGGAGTTTTATGCGTATCGTTTAAAGATACATTTCCTTCCCCATGGCCCAAGTTTGCCATACTTATGGGAGGAAATATGTGCGTTGAATGCACAAACTCAAGGTAAAATGTTTTAAGTCAGGAGACCTTTGGTTCCACAACTCATAAGGAGTGGAGCTAACTGATTTCGAGGGTACGCGGTTTAAAATGAAAACGGTTGTCAATAATGCATCACCCCGAAAGGTGATTGGCAAGTTAGCTTGCGCCATCATTGAACGGACCATTTTTCATTAAAGTCCTATACCTGCAACACCAATTTGTTGAGGAGTATAAGGCATAGTTACCTGATGTACTATGCCTTTTTCATCACAAAGTTTCTTTAAACTTGTTGATTGATATTCACCGCCCCTATCGGTTCGCACGACCTTAATCATGCGATCTAATTGATTCTCCACTAAACTCATATAGTTTTTAAAGCAAGTTTAGTGCTTTCACTTTTGTGGGATATCAAATAGATATGACCGAATCGGGTGAAATCATCAATTAAAAGTGATGAAATAGGACTTCCCGCGTCTTGTCTTGACATTTATCGGACCACATATGTCCGAATGGATAAGCTGTAATGGAACCTTGGCCCTTGTGCCGGTTCCAAAACGGCTTGCGACAAGATTTCCCCACAAGGCAATGTTCGCAGGTCGACATTTCAACCTTTGAAACATTGGATAGAAGGCCACGTTTGGCAAGTCTATCCATACGCGTTGGTCCAATATGACCAAGCCTTGTGTGCCAACAAATTATATTAGACTCATTAGTCAAAGAATTTGTCACAAGGAAATTTTCATTACATGAGGAATCATATATTGTACTTATTACAATAAATCCTTTGAAATACATAACCCAGAACCAATAAAAGAATTATTACAAAATAGGTCCACTTTACAATCATGAAGGAACCAACTATTACAAAGACCCATTAAATTGACCACAGTTTTAATATTCCTTTGAATATATGGAATGAAGAGAACATCATGTAGTAGGAGAGTGAGGCCGTTGTCCAAGACAAGCTTGCGAGTCCCAACGCCTTTCACTTCAACACGTGTGTTGTTTCCTACACTGATCCACTTCATTCCTTGGGTATCCGGTGATACTCCACGAAGGACCGTCTGTCCTTTGCTATGTGGTCGGTGGCACCTGAATCAATTATCCAAAAATGGATTAGATTCCACAAGAAATAGTGGACTAGAAACACATATGTAACTAGTATTACAAGTTACCTCGTCACTTCCACTCGTACACGAACGAGCATAGTGACCGAGCTTGTTGCACTTGAAGCACTTGATCCTTTTCAAGTCTTTCTTCTTGTGCCATTTCTTGTGCCCACCCTTATGTTTGGGTTCCTTGGTAGACTCAGGTTGCTTATTACGTTCATTAGAAGACTTCGAACGATCTTTACGTTTCTTTCCCCCGTGTGAGGAACTAGCAACCATGTGCACTTCTGCACCTGGCTTGGCAGCCGCAAGCCGCTCTTCCTCTAATTCGAGGTGCTTGGAAACATCGTTGAAGGTCTTGATGCTCTCATTATGAGTGAGATGCATCTTCATCTGATCCCACCCATTTGGTAGGGAACGTATGACTGCTTGGATTTGTTGCTCATCCGTGAGCACATGACCTGCGTCCTTTAACTCTGATATAAGGTTCGCCATATGTCGCAGATGTTTCCCCATGGAATGATCTGGACGTTTCTTATATGTATCGAACTTTATAGTTAAGGCGCGAAGTTTGGACACCGATGTGCCACCGAACTTCTCCTCTAGCTTGGACCATATGTCCATGGCTAGGTCATATTCTCGGAAGATGCGCATTATGTCATCAGCCATACTGCTTAATAACGTAATGCGCGCTATCTTATTCTTCCGAGACCAAGCATCAAAAGCTTCCTTGTCTCTTCGGTGTTGGGCCGTAGTGCCCAACTCGGGTTCAATCATTACGTTCTTTAGAGTTTCGAGCACTTCTTGCTCCTCTAAAACGTATTGTATCTTAATGGACCAAAGTTTGTAATTATCGCCGTTGAGTTTTTCACCTTTGTTTAACTCAGCGACGATATTCTTTGAAGCGGAAGACATTTTACTTTTAAAATGCTGCAAAAGACACAAAACCGAAGGTTCGATCAAAAACATTGCATAAAAAATTCTTAAAATATAACTCCCACTTGAAATGATAATAGAATATCCCATTTGGATAGTTCTAAAATTCAAAACCCACTTGGAATTATATTATATTTGATAAGTTACTTTCGAAAAATATTGAAGATGTTGTTCTAGAATCGAAAAGGTCTCTTCGATTCCAATCACCATCTAGAACAACCTTCAATATTCCCCCATCACTTATCAAACAATAGTACTCTTATAGTACTAGCAGCGGAAAACGAGTATTTGATAAGTTACTTTCGAAAAATATTGAAGATGTTACTCTAGAATCGGAAAGGTCACTATGTTTCCAATCACCATCTAGAGTAACTTTCAATATTTCTCCCTCACTTTATCAAATGTTAGTACTCTTATAGTACTTTGCAGCGGAAAAGCGTTTTTGAAAAACGTATTTTTCAAAAATTTAAAATACATTGGCTAATCTCCGTAGAGTAGAGCACAATGACTTGGCTAATCTCTCATGAAGTAGAGCACTAAGGCTAATCTTCAAGGAGTAGAGCACAATTTCATAAGTACATTGGCTAATCTCCGTAGAGTAGAGCACAATGACTTGGCTAATCTCGCATGAAGTAGAGCACTATGGCTAGTCTTCAAGGAGTAGAGCCCAATGAAAAACTTCATTAAAACGTTAGTCCCGTATGAACTAGTCGGCACTGTGGTTAGCCCCGTATGGGCTAATCGACACATTCGAGTTTGACCAATGCCCTTTGTCACCCCGTATGGGTCAGTAGGCAAGTTTGCAATCGACACAGGCCTTCTGCCAGATTGGTCGACCAAAAACACAAAATTGGTCGACCAATTTTTCAGACTGCAACTTCTTCCCGGCCAGGGCCTCTGCCCTGGCCGGTGCTTGGCCAAGGGCCGGCCAGGGCCTCTGCCCTGGCCGGCCAGGGCCTCTGCCCTGGCCGGCCAGGGGCCCTGGCCCCCTCGGCCAGGGCCGGCCAGGCCCTGGCCTCTGCCAGGGCCGGCCGGCCAGGCCACTGGCCGGGGCCAGGGCTCCTGCCCTGGCCTCGGCCAGGCCCTGGCCTGAGGCCAGGGCGCCGCCCTGGCCTCTGCCAGGGCGGCCTGGCCGCTGGCCGGGGCCAGGGCTCCTGCCCTGGCCTCGGCCAGGCCCTGGCCTGAGGCCAGGGCGCCGCCCTGGCCTCTGCCAGGGCGGCCTGGCCGCTGGCCGGGGCCAGGGCTCCTGCCCTGGCCCTCGGCCCGGCCCTGGCCACTGCCAGGGCCGGCCTGGCCGGCAGGCCTTGGCCATGGCCGGCCACTGCCGGCCTGGCCATGGCCGGCCATGGCTTGGCCATGGCCGGTCATGGCCAAGGCCATTCGGCGTTGGCCGGCCATGGCCCCTTTGGCCATGGCCGGCCACCCCCTTTGAATGGGGTTGCCGCACTTATTCCTCCCCCTTGATGGGGTGGTCGCCGGTGGTTATTGGCCGTAGCCAACCCCCTCCGCTTGAGGAGAGGGGGTGCATGGCCTTCATAGCCCATTTGGCCATGGTGCACATGCACCAAATTTCCTCTTACCCGATGGAAGTAACTACCATCATCTTCCTCGATGAAGCACCCGTTCGTCGATGAAGCACCCGTTCGTCGATGAAGCACCCGTTCGTCGAGAAATTAGTTATTTCCTAATGGCCGTGTGCCAAAAATGAAAAATAACACACTATGTGAACGGTCGGTTCTTCCCGTCACGGAGAGTTCCTACCATATCCGTAATGATAGGAGACCCTAACGTGAAAAGAACAACCGCTGCGTTCTCTCCGTCACGAAGCGTTCCTACTATATCCGTAATAGTAGGAGACCCATTCGTGAAAAAGACAACGACTCGTTCATAGTTTCGACGGGGCGGTGGTTTGACCGGGGCGAACCCATATGGCTCTGATACCAATGTAGGATCCTGCCAAAACAGAGTTAGGATCGATAATATGAAGTTTAGACTTACGCTTGCGTACGCTGCACGGTAGTCTACGAACTTCGCCTTCGGATTCGCCACGACGGATCGAGTCTACTCACGAACGGAGTAAGGCTACTAAATCCACAATCTAAATCTCTACTTTAGATTAAGAACTTGGATAGAGGGAGAGGAAATATTTCTGCAGAGCTTCGCTAGGAGGAAGATGCATGCATGAATTTCATGCAAAAGGTGTAAGGAAAATGGCTACCCTTGGGTCTTATTTATAGCCCCCAAGGTAGTTATTTTAGGGTAAGTTGTTCCTTTGGAACAACTTAATTAAGGTGTACCATGATACATGGCACATTATAAGCTTAAGTTGTACCATATGCATGGTACAACATAAGCTTAAGATATTCCCCCTTTATTAGCCATATGTCGCATGCACTTATGCATATATAATGCGACTTTCCCACTCATCCAGAGATCCTCTCCGCAAGGGAACAGATTCCCTTTGCACACGACTTCGTGTACGCGACGTTCGAGGTCCGTATTCCCTCGTACATCCCCCACAAGGGTGTACAAACGTCTTCCATATCCAACATAGGGCTCCTTCATTATTTGCATACAAAAATCCCGGATGGTTCCTTGCGGCCGGGTTGGCCCAATAACCGGAGTTCCCCGCAACATATTGCACTTGTTCCAAGGCCCCCTCTCCATGCTCTCCTCCTACGAACATGACTTGAGATTGGTCTTGCCAATCGCTCATATTTCTTACTGGCGTAGATGTAGAGGGAGCTCCATGTGGCTCGGTGATATACTTCTCCAATCTCTCCACTACCTTGTGGAGAGAGTCAAATTTGTTCGAAAGCTCTGCTACGGCCTTGGCTTCATATATGCTAGTGGGCTTCAAAGAGTTAGAAGAATGTCCTCGCTCATCGCCCCATTGTTGATTATTAGTAGCCATCTCCTCTAATAGAGCCGTAGCTTCATCCACCGTTTTGGAAAGAATGGCTCTGTTGGCGGTTGCATCTATGATCTGCTTCGTGCCCGGTTAGAGTCCATTATAAAAACTGCGAACTAGCTCCTATTCTTCTATGTTGTGATGGGGGCATTGATGCTGTAAATCCTGAAAGCGCTCCCATGCCTCGTATAGGGTCTCCTGCGGTCCTTGCTTAAAGGACATGAGCACACTCCTAATCTTCACCGTCTTAGATGGCGGGTAGAATTTATCCACGAAAGCATTGGCCAACTCATCCTAAGTAGTGAATACCCCTTCTGCCTGCGTCCTCAACCAATATAAAGCTTTGTATCTCAGGGTGAAGGGGAAGAGTCTCAAGCGGATAGCATCAACGGAAACACCCGGCATTTGAAAGGTGGCGCACTTGGACAAGAATAGCTGCAGGTGATAATGTGGATTCTCATGGGAGTTCCCATGGAAGGGGTCTTGTTGCATTAAGACCACCAATCCCAAATTGAGCTCAAAATTCTTATCCGCCGCCAACTCCGGCATGACGATGGAAGAAGTGGTGGAAGAGGTCTTAGGCCGTAGCCTATTTCTGATGGATATAATCCTTGCCATACATGCCGCTAGTTCTTCTGGTGTCTCCGTGCAGTTCATACAATTATCCTCTATATTGAGCTTTTTCTCGGCTCTGATCCTCCTCTCGGTACGTTTGATCTCCAGATCAAATATAAAATCCTCTGGATCCGCCGTCGATCTCGTGTACATGCAAATAAAAATAGAGTTCGATGGAAATGTTAGCACGATAGAGGAGTAAAAAGATAAAAATAATAAAACAAAAAGAAATAACTAAGTAAAGGGAATAAAACACTGTCGCCTCCCCGTCAACGGTGCAAAAAACTTGATCGAGCCCCGGGAGTACACACACCCGTGACAAACGACTTGTAGTTTTACCGCAAGCGCACGGTGTAGCGGTGAGCGGGTATCGAACTCAGGGAGGACAAATGATCGTGTCTCCTTCCAATCACCTAGCTATCAAGAGGATCGAGAATCGTTTGAGGTAAACAGTCACAATCGTGCAAATATCAGGAGAAAGTATCAATTCAATAAAACGTCTAGGGGTAGGGAATCCCCACTATGGACGGCCTCTCATCATTGTGATTCATAGGTTTCGTTATTGCTAAACTTGAATGTGGGTGAACTAGTCGCAACTAAATGTAGAACCAAGCTCACGCTCTTGCGCTCTCGCCGGTCTATAGCAAACCTAGGATAGGGCCCAATCTCTTGCAAACCCTAGCCTAAGCCGCTTGTGTGAAGAACGACATCATCGTTCAATCGTATCTCGAGCCCACTCTCGTGGAAACTCGAGCTACGACCTAGATTGTGATAGTTCCTATCCGTCCAATCTCTTGCAAACGAATATGGGTACAGATTCACAAGCTTTGGTCCAATCTCTTGCAAACCAAGTTTAGAGAAATCCAATCATCAATCTAAATCGAATTTCTAGGGCTTCATATCAATTGGGACCCAATCTCTTGCAAATCCCAATCGATAAGAATCCCTAGCTATTCGTAATTAATCAATCACAACCTAACCCTAATCAATTCTAGCAACAATTCCACAATTTCATCACAATTTAGAAATAGGGTCCATAGGGTTCATCCCTACGCCCTAAGACGATGGCACTACTCAATATTCATCATGCAATTCTCAGAAAAATCAATAATAATATCAAGAGAATTCATTGCAATAGAGAAATAGCTAATAAAAATTGAGTTTTTGATAGGAAATAGCCAAACCAATGTAGATCCAATGATTTTCCAAGAGTATCCAATAAAAGTAGCCTTCAAATCTTCAAAAAGAAAGTCTAAATCTAATAATCTTAAAAAAATTCTGAAAAGCTCTGAAAAAGGTTGCCAAAAGCTCCTCTAACTAGGGCAAAAACTAGGTTTAAATACCCCCTAAAATCGCCCAGAAAATCGTGACCAAACTACCCCTGCGCAGCCCAGAAATCGCAACTCTCGCAGCAGGCAGAGCGGCTCACTCGGCCGAGTGGCATTGTCACTCGGCCGAGTGACAAACCCTGTAAGAAAACAGTAAGCCAGGGGGTCTCAGGGTCTGCCTTCAGAGGTGACTCGGCCGAGGGGCTTTATTCACTCGGCCGAGTGGCATTCATACTCGGTCGAGTGGGGCCTCTCAGATTGTCTGACAGATTCCAGTAACTCTGCCTCTTTCTGGACGAATTTCTCGTGCCACTCAGGCGAGTGAACTCTCCTACTTGGCCGAGTGGGCTGTCGTCACTCGGCCGAGTACATGCTGATTCTCTTCTTTTGTGCGTGTGCGTTTTGGTCGACCGAGTGGGCTTCTTGCTCGGCCGAGTGAGTGCTCCATTCGGCCGATTGGCATGCTGTAAATGCCTAATCTTCTCCGTTTCTCCTCCTCGTCGCTCCTACGAAGTTCCTTCTTCTTCCACTCATCTTCCATCGCTGAATGGCCCTCAAAAGAGCCGTGGGTGACACTCCTTAGCGCTTGCAAACCCATTGATCTCAAAATCGCTCCAAATCGTTCCATATTTCCTGAAATACGATAAAAACACTAAATAGTGAAAAGAATCGCAATATTGACAAATAATCGTGAAAAACGCGATATGGGCGATCAAAACGGCATGCAAACATGCAGAAAAAAGGTGTAAAATATGGAGTGATCACTTATCGACTTACGACCGACAACAATCGAGGGATGTTCAGTGGCGAGGGATTGACCCCTCGGCTTACGAATGATTATGATGGTCGTTCTGTTGCGAGGGGCGAGGCCCTATTGACTTACGGTCGACGACAATCGAGATTCGTTCAGTGGCGAGAGATTGGTCCCTCGGCTTACGGCTAACGACAAGGGTTTGCTACGACAAGAAGATGGACTACCTTGTATTTACTATGAACTTATTCAAAAGAAATACACAAGTAAACCACGACCATCACAACTTGTCACGCCTGTCGGCAGGATCATTGATAGTACTTTCGCAAGGGCTCGACATTCCAAGGATAAGTAAGCTCCCTATCGTCCAGTGTGGAGTGTAGATAAGTTGTTGGTCCGAGGAAATTGATCACTTTGTAGGGAACTTTCCACTTTGCAGCCAGCTTTCCTTGCTTGCCAATCTCTAGGGAGAAAGAGGCTTTCTGCAACACAAGGTCGCCTAAGTGGAATCTGCATTCTCGAACTTGAGTTGAAGTAACGGGCCATGTGTCCCTTCTGTTTGATAAGGGTGGTCAGAGCACGTTCTCGAACCTCATCGAGCAAGTGCAAATTGAGCTCGAGTCCTTCTGGGTTTCTCTCCTCATCGAAGTAATGGAGATAGAGCGGTTGTTTGTTAACCTTAACTGGCACGACCGCTTCACACCGAACCATCGAGCAAGTGCAAAGGAAATGGAGATGAGCGGTTCTCGTCTTATATTCAATGTTGAACTCACTCAACTCGATCCCCCCCACTTAGTCATTCTTCCCGACCGATCTAGCCTCTTTAGAGTTTGCTCCAAGGGGATATCGGTGAGGACCAATATGGTGTGCGCTTGGAAGTAGGGTCGTAACCTCCTCATGGATTGGACCAGTGCAAACGCCATCTCCTTTACCCTCGAGTAGTTTATTTCTGCATCTCGAAGGATTTGGCTGACGTATTAGATATGTCGTTGCACTCTCGAGTCCTCCTTGATGAGTACCGAGCTGACAGCCTCCATGGTAGCTTCTAGATAGATGATGAGTTGGTCATATTTATCTGACTTAATCAAGAGCGACGGGCTGCAGAGGTATTCCTTTAGCTCGGAGAAAGCTTTCTTACAGTCTGCATCCCACCCGACGATCTTCTTGTCGTTCGCGGTGGACGCTATTGCCTTCCTCATCACTTTGAAGAAAGGTAGAGTTCTCTCAGCCGATTTGGACATGAATTGACCCAGAGCCGCTATTCTGCTGTTCAATCTCTGAAGCTCTCTGATGGTCAAGGGCTCCTTCATCGCCATGACTGTCACAATTTTGTCGGGATTAGCCTCGATTCCTCGATTTGTTAGCATGAACCTGAGGAACTTCTCGGATCAAACCTCAAATGTATAGTTGGCAGGGTTCAGTCGAAGTTTGTAGTGTCGGACCTGTGCAAACGTCTCTCGGAGATCTGCAATGTGATCTGCCGGCTTCTTCGACTTGACCAGCATATCATCAACATAGACCTCCAAGTTCCACCCAATTTGAGTCCCGAAGACCTTGTTCATCATCATACGCTGGTACATAGCTCCTGCATTCTTTAAACCAAATGGCATCTTTTTATAACAGAAAATACCTTGATCAGTGATGAAGGAAGTCTTTTCTTTGTATTCCGGTGCCATTTGGATTTGGTTTTAGCCTGAAAAAGCGTCCATGAAGCTTAAGAGTTCATAGCCTGTGGCATTGTCGAATAGATAGTCGATTCGGGGCAAGCGGTAGCTGTCTTTCGGACAGACTTTATTGAGGTCGGTGAAGTCGACACACATTCGCCATTTGTTGTTTGCCTTTTTCACCATCACGGCATTTGAGAGCCATTCGAGATATTGGACTTCTCGAATGAAGCCCGCCGCAGGAAGTCGATCCACCTCCTCAACTGTTGCCTTCATCTTTTCGTCTCCCATGTTCCTCTTCTTCTGCTTCATAGGTTTGGAAGTCACGTTGATCTCCGGCTTGTGGGATATTACCTGAGGGTTGATGCTAGGCATATCCTTCAGGGACTAGGTGAAGACGTCAGCATGCTCTCTTAGAAGACCAATCAATTATTCCTTTAGGTCGAAGGGGAGTGTCGACCCAATGGAGACAGTCTTTCCTTCTTCTTCAGAGATCTAGATGCTCTCTGTCTCTTCAAATGCTGTGGGTCGTCGATCCTCGTGCATGCCCTCGTTGCTAGGGTCGGTGGGGTCTGTTTGCTCTGCTCTTCTCAGGGCGGTGGATAAAAGGTAGCAAGATCGAGCCTGCTTCTGATTTCCTATTGTCTTTCCAACTCCCTCTGGAGTCTGAAACTTGATCATCTGATTGAACGTTGACACCACAGCCTCCACAGCATTAAGCAGCGGTCTGGCGATGATTCCGTTATATGCCAAGTTGATTTTCAACACGATAAAGTTGGTTAACCGGGTGACTTGTCGTGGGTATGTTCCAAGGGTCACTAGCATCGCGATGATGCCAGCGATCGGTGCGGAATGTCCAGTGAAGCCTACGAGGGGCCATGGGCATTCTCTCAACTCCGACGAGGCTGACGTGCGTTTATATTTCATATATTTGCGCATGTTTTCTTCTGTGTTTTTCCGTTATTTACCGCCATTTTATATTCGTTTTCTCGTGTTTTCTTGTTTTCTTTCACTTTTCCGTGTTTTCCGTATTTTGCAGGAGTTTACTGGCATAGGGGACATAAAACGACGATATCGCAAGTCCCCGGAGCAACGGGAGGAGTCACGCGTGATCTAGGGGGTCAAATGACGATGATATCATCTTTCAGCCCCTCACCCGATCGGTTGGTCATCTTCAACCGATCGTGTGATACACGCGTGCACCACCCGGACGCAGCTTGGAGCTCACAAGAAGTCACCCGGTCAGTTCGCAGGCCGGTTCAAAAGCCCAAAGTCTCTGGATTTTTATTATGATTGCCAACCGATCGGGTGACCTTCACCCGATCGGTTCATCTGTAACCGAATCTCCAGAGCCAAGACACGGTCAGCTCAACCGGCCTCCTCACCCGACGGCACCAAGATCCAACCGGTCACATTCATATGTCAACCGACCTGGTGAAGATGACCGGGTGAAGTCCCGCATTGCGCTGTAAATGAGTGAAGCAGATCACCCGATCGGTTGACTTGTCAACCGATCGGGTGATATCATTTTCTATATATAGAACCCTAGGTTTTCCAGAAACGAGAGTTGGTTATTTTTTACTGTGTTCTTCATTTTGTGACGGCTGTAATTTCCCAGTTTTTGTAAGTTTTCAGATCTTTGTCAAACTTTAGTATTATCTTAATTGCTTTACTACCATTGCATTTCTATTGTCTGATTATGATTTTGACGGTCCATTTTCGTTTAGATCGCTTTTTAGTAAATATGTGTGAGTAGTTCCCAAATCTGGGATTTTGGTGGAAACCCCTTCGTGGGTTCTCCCTGATGCATCCATAGGGCTAGGAAATCGATAGGGATTAGGAATCTACCGGTTACGCAGGGTGTTTTATTGTCGTCGGCGGGAAAAAGACCGCCTTTGACCGTTGGGCCAAGGGGGAATAAACTTGGCGGTTGACTCCCTAGCCATAGCTCGCGCCCTTAGCGTAGACGTCGAATCCTAGTGCGCGGGAGCGGTAGGATGAGACGTTGGGAGTTATCGTTGCGAGCTTAGTGCTCCCAGAGTCGATCAGTGTTAATGGACACGGGAGTGCCCACTGATCGAACCAGGGAAGTCCGGCATATCATCCTGGGCACCGACCGGAATATCGGGCCCATGGGACACCGGTACCACTTTCAGAGGCAACGTCTCACCAATAGACCCTAATTCCGATCGCTATCCTTCCCGTAGGCCGTATCGGCGAGAATCGCATGATATGGTGGAAGCAAGAGTCCCGGGTTTTTCCTTTATATTGTCTATACCTTGCATTCCATTTACCGTGACAACCTATCATTGGATCCGGGCTAGCTCACCCATGGGGTGAATTTGATCCTCTTTGACACAAGCACATCCACGCCTCCCTGAGTTCGACCCCCAAGCCACACTACAACACCATGCGCTTGCGGTTACAAATATTTAAATCTCACGCCCCCAATCGTATTATTGCACACATCAAGCACGCATAAGCGGGGGACGTCAAGCTTTATGGCGCCGTTGCCGGGAGGCAACGTGCTTGTTATTATTGGATTTCATGAACCCTTGTGTCTAGCTCTCATCCCTATCTCGCGATAATTTTCGCACTCCACACTTTTTGATTTCACTTGTACATATTGTAAATAGTAATTGTATAGAATTGATTGACTGAATCGCCATGCTGCCGTCGCTACATTCGCTTCCCGTTTATGCAACCCGTGCTTTTGACGTGTTTGCGATTTGTGCAGTTCTCTCTCTCCTTTCTTATAGGTTCTTTGCCCCACGACGAGGATGTTGCATGCAGTTTCGGGAGATATCTGGGATCACTCACACCACATCCGCTGTTTGGCACGAAGCTTGACAGAATCCCTAAATACTTCGAATATACTATCCCTTCTGGCTGCCGCTGTGAAAAATTAGAGGAGGTATCATGATATGCAACAGCACCTTGCCACGGCAACTCGCTTTCCTCATGATGAAGTGGCGTATATCGACATTCCTGGTTTCGAGTTTAGTGGGGAAGAATTGTTCGCGGAGTTTTGTCAGGAGAACCATCAGGCTGAGTCCGTCGGTTACGTTGGGCAGGAACCGATCTATTCCTTGCAGACTTCTATCGAGCATCCCGGATCTTTGGACAATGAGGAAGCTAGAAGCAGTTATGGAGAACCATCGACTGTTGAAACCTGTTTTCACTTAGAAGCCTTCTTCCCGGATAATTATTATGAGCTTGAAAGAGACCCAATGCCTTCCTTGGTCATTCCCACAATACCTTGCGAGACTTTCCCATGCGGAACCACGGCTGGGAGTGAGGTTCCGGATGCTGGCTTTCAAGAAATCCACGAAGAACTCCTTTCGCTTGAGGACGCTCAGCTTGAGAAGTATGCGTCGAGGCCTCATGAAGTTGAGATGAAAGAGTTACCCCCGGGGCTAAAGTATGAATATTTGGGGACGGGCTCGACCATGCCGGTCATAGTGAACTCCTCGCTGCCTGAAGACCAGATGACCAAACTTCTTAGTTTTTTAAAAAGGTTTAAAGGAGTTTTCGGATATGCAATTGAAGATTTAAAAGGGGTTAGCTTAGGCCTCTGCTCACACAGAATACTGCTTGAAGATGAGCAAGCCTCCTCGATTGAGACGCAGCGGAGGCTAAATCCCATAATGATGGAAGTTGTGAAAAAGGAGATTGTTAGGCTTCTACATGCCGGTATCATATACACTATCTCCGATGGTCGCTGGGTTAGCCCGGTGCACGTCGCACCCAAGAAAGGAGGAATGACGGTGGTTCACAAAGAGAAGAACAAGCTAATACCAACGAGGACCGTCACGGGGTACAGGATGTGCATTGACTATAGAAATCTGAACAAGGCTACGAGGAAGGATCATTACCCTCTCCCCTTCATTGATCAGATGCTCGAGAGGCTGGCGAAGCACAACTATTTCTGTTTCATGGACGGGTACTCCGGATTCCTTCAGATCCCTATTCATAACGATCACCAGGAGAAGACGACTTTCACTTGCCCGTTTGGGACATATGCCTATAGAAGAATGCCGTTCGGACTTTGTAACGCCCCTGCTACATTCCAGAGACTCATGTCCGCTATCTTCTCCGACTACTCCCATGACATCATGGAGGTTTAAATGGACGATTTTTCCGTCTATGGAACTAAGTTTGACTCGTGCCTCAGTAATCTAACTAAAGTCCTGGAGAGATGTCAAGAAAAGGGATTAGTTCTGAACTGGGAGAAATGCCACTTCATGGTCCAAGAAGGGGTTGTGCTGGGTCACGTCATCTCATCGAGGGGAATCGAGGTTGATAAGGCTAAAGTTGAGGTAATTGAAAAGCTTCCGCCACCCCTCAATCTTCGAGGAGTCCGTGGTTTTTTTAGGACATGCGGGATTTTATCACCGCTTCATAAAAGACTTCTCGAAGATTTTCAGGCCGCTGACCCAACTCCTCGTGAAGGACGCGCCTTTCATCTTCGACGAGGAGTGTATGGAAGCCTTCCGCACCCGGAAGCAAGCTTTGATTTCCGCGCCCATAATACAGCCACCGGACTGGAATCTACCCTTCGAGCTGATGTGCGACGCTAGTGATTATGCGGTTGGTGCCGTCTTGGGGCAGAGGAAGGATAAAAATCTGCATGTCATATATTATACGAGCAAGACCCTTGACATAGCCCAAAGAAATTATACTACCACGGAAAAAGAATTGCTAGCGGTCATCTACGCCATGGACAAGTTCCGGCAATATCTCGTTGGTGCCAAGGTGATCGTGCACACAGATCACGCGGCTCTAAAATACCTATTGAGCAAGAAGGAAGCTAAGCCGCGGCTCATTAGATGGATTCTCATCCTCCAGGAATTCGACCTGGAAATCAGAGACAAGAAGGGGGCAGAGAATGTTGTTGTCGATCACCTGTTCAGGATGTCTACCCTCGATTTAAACGCTACGCCGATCGATGATTCGCTCCCTGACGAGAATCTTTTCTCCGTCTCTTCCTCCTGGACCCCCTAGTACACCGACATCGCGAATTATCTGGCTTGTGCCATCGTCTCCCACAATGAGAGCTACCAACAGAAGAAGAAATTCTTCAATGAGGTCCGCAAATTTTATTGGGATGACCCCCATATGTACAAAACCTGCAATGATGGGGTGATACGAAGATGCATCCCTGAAACTGAGGCGACCTCCATAATTTCCCACTGCCACGGTCAGCAATGTGGAGGGCATGCGAGCACCTACAAGACTACTGCGAAAATTCTCCAGAGCGGATTATACTAGCCAACACTCTTCAAAGACACACATGCTTATGTCCAGGCCTGCGACAAATGCCAAAGGACGGGGAATATCTCCAAAAGGAAGGAGATGCCTCAACACTACATCCTGGAGGTAGAAATCTTCGATGTGTGTGGAGTGGACTTCATGGGACCGTTCCCTTCCTCTACAGGGAACCAGTATATCTTGGTAGCCGTGGACTACGTATCGAAGTGGGTTGAAGCGATAGCCAGTCCAACCAATGATTCCAGAGTGGTGGCCAAGTTCTTTAAAAACATCTTCCCGCGGTTCGGTGTACCTCGTGTCCTGATCAGTGACGGAGGGAGCCACTTTATAGAGAAGAAATTCGAGGCTCTCTTGAAAAAATACGGTGTACAACACAGGGTGGGGCGTGCCTACCACCCGCAGACCAGCGGTCAGGCGGAAATATCTAACCGGGAGATTAAAAGCATACTAGAAAAGACGATGGCCAACTCTAGGAAGGATTGGTCATCAAAACTTCCTGACGCGCTTTGGGACTACAGGACGGCATTTAAAACTCCGATCGGCACAACCCCCTACTGGCTTGTCTATGGGAAGGCTTGCCATCTGCCTGTGGAATTGGAACATAAGGCATTTTGGGCAATCAAGAATCTAAACTTCGACGCCAAGGAGGTAGGTGGGCATCGGCAGTTACAACTTAACGAGCTCGATGAGATCCGGCTCAACGCTTATGAGAATGCCAGGATTTACAAGGAGAAGCTGAAGCGGTGGCATGATAAGCGCATCTTGAAGAGGGAATTCAAGGAAGGGGACTTAGTTCTCCTATTCAACTCAAAGCTGAAGCTCTTTCCTGGAAAGCTCAAGTCAAGGTGGTCGGGACCATTCCACGTCACCAAGGTCTTCCCGCATGGGGCTATTGAGATAATGGGAAGGGATGAGCCATTTAAAGTCAACGGGCAGCGTCTGAAACACTATGCGGTAGGAGAACCTGAATTCTCTCCGGTCGGATTCTCAGCAACCGACGACTCTTCCTCAAACCCTCCGGACCCCAATTGACCACCATATGAGGCGTCGAGCTAACGACGTTAAACAAAGGCGCTTCATGGGAGGCAACCCATGCTCTAAACTTTTGTTTCAATTTTTAGGATTATTTTTTTAAACTTTATTTTATCTATTTTTATAAATAAATCCAGCCGCAAGAACTTCCGTTGTGGAACTTAGGCGATTTGTGGGTTTTTGCAGAAAACAAGGCCCCAACCGATCGATTGATAACTCAACCGATCGGTTGGGATGTATCAGGTAGATGCCGTGTCTGCCACTAAATGAACCGACCGGGTGAGGAAAGAAGAGACCGGTTGGCAGACCGGGTGACATGGGGTAAACTCTCGGGAATATTTCAAAATTTGTCAACCGATCGGGTGACAAGAAGCAAGACCAGTTGAGGGACCGAGTGAGAAACTCTAAACTCTCGGGAAAACGTGTGGAGCGGTCAACCGATCGGGTGACATGTCAACCGACCGGGTCACCTGTAGCAACTCTTCAGCCAAAATTTTCGACCACTAAGTCAACCGATCGGGTGACAACTCACCCAACCGGTTCGACTTAAACCCTATAAATACCCCCCCCGACCCACCCGCTCACATCCCCTCACCCGATCGCGTTTTCTCACCATCGTTTCGCCTCCCACCCTCTCCCAACGGCCAAAAACTTCTCTCCCACATCCTCCAATCCTCCATTAGCCTCTCTCTCCACCTCCCCCTTCCATCTCTCCATCTCTTTCTCTCTCTCCCTCTCCTATTTCACAATTTTCTAGCCCTAATCCACAATATCCACCCCTACTTTCGATTTTTTGCTGAAGAAGAGTGCCGCGGCTCCACACTTCTCCCATTGCACGGCATTGGGTCAACTACAAGCGAAGAACTCGAATCTCTGCTGTGTAACTTCGCTCCACTTCTCAAATTTCAATTTTTACCCTAGATATTTAATTTGCTTGATTGTTCGTGTGTGTGCACTTCGATAGTATTTTACACTCATTTGCATCAATCACACGCACACATGGCCCGGGATAGAGATAAGGGGAAGGGTATCATGCGGGAGGAGGAACCGTCTCGAAAGAGACAGAAACAAACACGTCCTCCTCCCCACAAACGTGAACTGACACTAGCCCCTCCCCCACCTGTTATCCCCCCTGTGGACCCCATGTTGGGCCCGCATGGGTACCTATTTAGGAACCAAGAGCACAAAGACTTATATCATCCAGAGTCCCGGGGGTTTCCTTTATATTGTCTATACCTTGCATTCCATTTACCGTGACAACCCATCATTCGATCCGGGCTAGCTCGCCCATGGGGTGAATTTGATCCTCTTTGACACAAGCACATCCACGCCTCCCTGAGTTCGACCCCCAAGCTACACTACAACACTGTGCGCTTGCGGTTACAAATATTTAAATCTCACGCCCCCAATCATATTATTGCACACATCTAGCACGCATAAGCGGGGGACGTCAGAGGCCAGCCTCATCTTCTCCAAAGTGGTAAAGAAAAGGACATCACTTGAACTCCCTGTGTCGATGAGTAATCTCTTTACCCACACATCGTTGATGGTGGCACTAATGACAACGACATCGTCATGGGGCAGCTCCACACCCTCCAGATCTTCATCAGAGAAAGATATTATGGGCGTAGAATTTCTAGGGTGCTTATATCCTACCGAGATGGTCATCAACCTCCCCACATATGAACTCTGGAGCGAGGTCGATAAATCCGGGTGTGGCGGACCTCCCATTATCATGTCGAGGACATTGATGCCAGGAGCTGTAACAGTGTTCTCGCCGAGCGTTTTTGGGCAAGTCGACATGGTCAGCGTAGTTGGATGAAAGGGATGTCGACTCAGTATTTTCCACATACTGCGCCAACTGTTAAAGCCAAAAATGGCGATAACAATATTTGGGCTGACGTGGACTCTTCTGCCGAGGTGGAGCCTCATCAGCAGATCAGGCGGGAACCCGGTTAGTAGAACATAGGGTCGTTGATCGCATGGGATGAGATTGAAGGTCGCTCGACCTTCTTGTGCGGTCAAACCTCGTACAGTTAGTGTTGAGAGCTTCTGATCAAGCCACTTGTCGAGTCAATCTTTGGCTATCTGCACCACAAATGATCATTAGGGGGGTCGGATCTGTGTCCCGACCCAAATCCCCTCTGATGCTTAAGTTAGAACGTGAACTTAAGTGAAATCTTGGAGTGGTTGAGATCGATCCACCGAGGTATACCTCAAGTTGGTTGTCACAAGCTATTTGGAGGAAGAAATATTAAGTGGAAGAGAGAGTTATAAGTATTAGGTCTCTCGTACCATGGAGTCTAACATTCCTTTTGTTCTTGTCCCTCCTTTTTATATATGAGGATGTCTGCTGATAGTGTATAACGTCTCCTCATTGATTAGTGCGAGATCTTCTCTGGGATTACAGATAACGGCTGCCCATTTATTCGGTCTCCATTAACCACCTCCTCAAAGTTAGCGGGGCTCCAACGGTCGCCTGCGCTTTTGCATCGAAGGATATTAAATCACCCCTGCCAATGGGTTTCGGGTCACTGGGCCGAGGCTCGAGTCCTCTGAATGGGCCGTATTGTTTTGTCCCCGCTTCATGTGCCGTGCACATACATCAACAGATTGTATGTTATAAACAGGTAAAACACTGCCAGAAACTAGAACTCAAAGTTCGAATTGAATTTGAACCAAAACTAGGCAGACCAATAGTCTACCTTATAACATGATGTACTTTTGATTGATGGGATGTTTTCAACGAGACTATTGCTTGATCTATTTTAGAATTTCTTGGAAATGAATCTTTTTTACAAATTCTGCAAATTGACACACTTGCATTGCATAGTTGATAACTCCCTCATGCAGTACCTGTTTGAGACAGTCTTAGTCTCATTATAAAGATAACAAAGATAACTTAATTGTATTATATTTTTGTACGGGTACTATGATTGGGGATCTTCTAGAATCTTTAGAAAGTGACTGTTGTTGTAGAAACATGTAGGTAAACATATTAGTATTACATGAACCATCACTCATGTACGGCATCCATTTGGGATGAGATTGGATTTGTTGCGAAGCAAATAGAGTTTAAGTTATGTTGCTACTAAATTTTGTTTCATATCATCCATTGGATTAGTTCCAGAATTCTGTGTCTAAATGTTATTTTGTGGAACTCTATAAACACTCATTTTTTGGTTTTCATTCCAGGCATGTTTGCTTTACCCTTCATGATATATTTTACTACGGCATCCATTTGGGATGAGATTGGATTTGTTGCGAATCAAATAGAGTTTAATTTATGTTGCTACTAAGTTTTGTTTCATATCTGTTATGTAATAATACGATGATAAAAAATAATCGAATGAAAAAAATGACGAAAGAGAGACACAAAATTGTTTACCAAGTTCGTCCGAAGACTATGTCTGGGGCGCCTCCAAGCCAGGGTTCTCCACTAACTTGATGAGATGAATTATAGATTACACAAGATGAGCAGATCTTCTTTTTATGAGGGACGCAACCCTCAAAAATAAATGCTCTCGTTCACAATGAGGGATGCAATCCACAAAGTATATCTCTCGCACAAAGGAATTTTACGCACAGATCAATTTTAACACACTAAGCAATAATGAGGACATAACCTCATATATAACGCACATGGCAAAAGATCAGCCCACCACTAAAAGCCAAAGATTCCTCAATTTACAAAATTTCCAGCATCTTAACAAATTGATTTATCCAATCAAAAAAAGAGATCGCCAACTATCAGAGCACAAATTGATTCTCCCCATATCAGAGGAAATTGCAACTCGGTTACTGATCCCAAATCGCAACTGATTTCAAATCTCAACCTCTTCCGGTTAATATTCAGGCTCCACAAACCCAATAATCTCCCACTTGGAGACTGAACTCATGTGTAATCATCTCTTCATCTTCTCATCAATAAGTAACCCCAAAAAACAACGACGGCACCAAGCCTCGAACTCCTTAAGCTCCAAGGCCAGTTGAAGCCATGCATAGCTTCAACTTCTCTAAGGTCACAGCCTTAGTCAACATATCAGCAAGATTCTCATTTCCTCGAATCTTTACTAGCTGCAAAATCCTCTCTTTCATGAGATGTCGAATGTAATGATACTTCAACTCAATACGCTTCGTTCTCGAATGAAAAACTGGATTCTTGGCTAAGAAAATAGCATTCTGACTATCGCTGTAGAGAATACTATTCTTCTGCTCTTTTTCCAATTCACTCAAAAAATTCTGCAACCATACCATCTCTTTACTAGCCTCAGTCACTGCTACATACTCCGCTTCTGTAGTAGACAAAGCCACGATCTTTTGCAACTTAGAAGCCCAAGAAATCGATGTACCACCCAATGTAAACACATATCTGGTCGTACTCTTTATCTTATCATGATCATCTGCCAAATCTGCATCAACATACCTAGTCAGCTTTATACTCTTACCTTCGAAGCACAATGCCCTCTCAGTTGTACCTCGCAAGTACCTAAGGATCCACTTTATTGCTTCCCAGTGTTGCTTACCCGGATTGCTCATATATTTACTCACAACTCCCATTGCATGTGCAATATCTGGTCTGGTGCACACCATAGCATACATGATACTACCAATTGCTGAGGCATATGGGGTCTTCTTCATATAGGCACACTTCGAATCACTACTAGGCGACTCCTTTTTAGATAGCCTAAACTGGCTACTTAAGGGAGTACTCACAGGCTTTGCATCTTGCATACTGAACCTCTTCAAAACTCTTTCGATATATTCAGCTTGAGAAAGATATAACTTACCTGCCACCTTATCTCGATTAATTCGCATACCTAGGATCTGTTTAGCCTCTCTAAGATCCTTTATAGCAAACTGTTCGGACAATTCCTCCTTCAACTTGTTCATCTCTTGCGCACAAGAACCTGTTTCAACATGTCATCAACATATAATAGCAAAATGATAAAGTTATTGTCAAACCTCTTGAAGTAGCAACAATGGTCTGCATTGCATCTAACAAAATCAATTTCTTGCAAGAACCCATCAAACTTCACGTACCACTGCCTTGGAGCCTGTTTCAAACCATATAAGCTCTTCTTTAGCTTACACACAAGCCCACTATTACCTTTGGACAAGTACCCTTCTGGTTGCTTCATGTATATGTCTTCCCCAATATCCCGGTGAAGAAAGGCTGTTTTCACGTCCATCTGCTCTAAAAATAAATTCTCCGCAGCAACTATACTCAAAACTAATCTAATAGTAGTTAGCTTCACAACGGGAGAAAATATATCTGTATAATCAATACCTTGTTTCTGTTGAAACCTCTTTATGACCATCCTTTCCTTGTAACGCTTGCTTCCATCGGCCTCTTCTTTAATTCTGTAAACCCACTTGTTATGCAATGCCTTTTTACCCTTTGGGAGCTCCACTAGTTTCCAAGTGTTATTAGACATTAAGGAATTCATTTCATCTTCCATTGCAAGCTCTCACTTGCTCGAATGCTCACTCTGCATAGCCTCAACATAACATTCTGGCTCACCACTATCAGTTAACAAAAGATAATGTAAAGAGGGGGAGTACCTTTTCGGTGCATGATGCTGCCTTTCTGATCTCCTCATAGGAGCTACAGGCATATTCGATTCTGCTTCAATAACCGCTTGCCTCAAAGGAGATACTGGCTAATTTGGTTCTGCCTCAACAATTGCTTCTCTCAAAGGAGATACTGGAGAATTCGGTTCTGCTTCAACAACAGCTTGATCATTCCGAACAACTTTGCTCACACCTGAATTCGAGATATCTAATTCAACAACCTGATGGCTTTCAACCTGAGTACCCGCACTTTCAATATCTGATGCGCCCAACCTTCTTTGTACAAAACATGTTCATTAAATATGAAATATTGACTACGAATTATTTTTCGATTATGATCATCCCAAAATCTATAACCAAATTCATCACCACCATATCCAATAAACATACACTTCACAGATTTAGCATCCAATTTACTTCTGGCAGTAGCATCAATATGGACAAAAGAAACACAACCAAAAACTTTAAGGAATGATAGGTTTACCTCTTTACCAGTCCAAGCCTCCTCTGGTATGCCATTATCCAAAGGAACTGATGGTCCTCTATTAATCAAGAAAGCAGCTGTGTTAACTGCTTCTGCCCAGAACATCTTCGGTAACCCACACTTTAGTCGCATGCACCTAGCACGTTCGTTCAAGGTTCTGTTCATACGTTCTGCAACCCCATTCTGCTGAGGGGTTCCTCTAAGAGTCTTCTCCATGCAAATACCATTCATAGCACTATACTCTTTGAATTCAGCAAGCTCATATTCACCACCATTATCTGATCTTAAGCACTTCACTATCAGACCTGTTTCATTTTCTACCAAGGCTTTCCATTTTCTAAAAACATTAAAAGCATCAGATTTATGTTTCAGAAATAAACTCATACCTTCCTCGTGGAGTCATCAATGAAGGTAATGTAATATGACGCACCACCAAGGGATGTTACAGGCGCTGGTCCCCATAAATCACTATGTACCAGCTCCAGCTTCTGTTTCTTCAAGGTTCTACCACCCTTCAAAAAACTGACCCTTTTCTGTTTCCCAAATACGCAGCTCTCACATAAACCAATGTCAACTATTTTTAGACCTGGCAGTTTACCTTCTGAACACAACTGTTTCATCCCCTTCTCACTCATATGGCCAAGTCTGCAATGCCACAAGTCTGCATCTCTGTTTGCACCTGCAAGATCAATACTATCATGGTTGATAGTGGTCATATACAAAGTACCCTCCTTTGACCCTTGAGCCACCACCATGGCCCCTTTGGTTATCTTTCAAGCACCCGAGCCAAATGATAAATGATAACCCTTATCATTCAACTGTCCTACAGAAATCAGATTCCTCTTCCAACCAGGAATATGTCTTACGCTATGCAGCTGCCACACATGTCCATTCGATGTTTTGATCTGAACATATCCCTTTCCTACAATCTTCAAAGTCTCATCATCAACAAGATAAACCTTTCCAAAATTTCCAGAGGTATAATTCTCCATTATATCACTATCATGACAAGCGTGATATGATGCTCCAGAATCCAAAACCCACGATTCTAATGGACTGCACACACTCACGATCAATGCATCATTGATCTCCTCTGATGTCACGTTTACTGAGTTATCAACCTTCTTTTCCTTCCTCGGTGCCCTACACTGATCCGAGTAATGATCAAGCTTCTTACAATTCCAACACTCAATGTAACTCTTGTCTTTCCTTGATTTACTCTTATGTCTTGACTTCGATCTGCCTCGATTCCAATTCCTTGATTCTGATCTGCCTCTATTTTTTGTACTCAGAACTGATCCCAAAGTGATACCCGATTCTTTCCTACGAATTTCTTCACTTATAATCAGATCTCTTACTTTGTCAAACTTCAGCTTCTCCTTCCCTGCTGAAGCAATAACAGCAGTAACCATTCCGCTCCAACTTTCTGGCAGAGAAGACAACAAAATTAAGCCTCTAACCTCATCATCAAAATCAATTTTGACTAAACTTAATTGGGATGTTATCAGATTGAACTCATTGAAGTGATTGACAATAACTATGTTCTCCGTCATCTTTAGGTTAAAGAGACGCCGCATCAGGTGAACCTTGTTCGCTGCTGAAGGCTTCTTGATCGAGCCGGAACTAACTCCGAAACAATGTCGTTTACCGCAAGCGCATGGTATAGTGGCAAGCGGGTATCGAACACGGGGAAGCGGTGCTATACTATATATCTACTCCTAGATTAAGTTAGAATTGTGGATTTATTGGTGGATGTGGAGTATGGAGAGTCATAATGGTGATGGATGCGAAGGTTGTGTCACTCAACGTTGCAAATAGGGGGACTAGGGCATTAGGGATCATCGCTAAGACCGTCGGGATCGATGTTGGAATAGAATCCTTACGTTGCATTATGGTTAGGGGATTAATCTCCTAATTTGTACCACTCTCGTGGGTTAGAATTGCGAGGTATTTCGATGGCTCTCTTTGACGCAATAGCGGTAGCCATCAACGTAGTGATATAGTTTGTCGGGGGATCCCTTCAAGGCATGAGCCGGGCATGGTCACGAGCCTTGGTTGGATCCACCAATTTCCCTATTCGAATCCCAAGGATACCCCTTAAGCACATCAATTCCACAGACAGTGGGCATGATCTCAGTACGGGTTATCTAGGGATTCGGTAGGATCGACCGAAATACTCCTCTAAATTCCTAATTCAATATAGGGATCCAGATCTACGTCTTCCCCCTAGGATCTTAGGGCTAACCCATCAACCCTAGAAAGGACTACTCACTCATGACGATGTTAACGAATAAAAACACAATTTTTAGGAGAGAAAGCATCGTAACAATTTAATAGAATGAAGATTAAAAACTTACAGCGAGAGATGAAGAAAATAGACGAGAAATAGATCCAAAGAAAAATAAAAATTCCCAAACGCAATAGAAAAACAATCTCCACCGGAAATTCGATCCAAATAATCCTCAGAAGGTTAATATAAAACCTAACAAAAATTCTCCCTAATCTCCTCCCCAAAAAATATTCCAAAAACTCAAAATGAATCACCCCCAGACTCGTCGCGGCTCCCAGACTTCCCTCCCCAAAAATCGCGTAATAGACAGCTCCAAAAATACTTTCCAAAAATGGCCCTCAGCATCGTCGACCGAGTGGGCAACTCGGTCGAGCAGTTTGTTGCTCGATCGTCCACTTGGTCCAAGCAGATGTACTGCTCGACCGATCCCAACAGGGAATCGCGCTCCTCCAAAATCATTACTCTGTCTGCACGGGCCGAGTACGTAGCTGCTCAGTCGAGTTTGCAGCTGATCGGTCGAGCAGTCAACTGCTCGGTCGAGTAATGGACTGAGTAGTGGTCGAACAGCGGCATTTGACAGATTTCAGCACTCTGCTCAATTGAACAGTCGACAGCTCGGTCGAGCAGTAGTCGGACAGCAACATTTGAGAGATTTCTGTAGAATTTTCACCATACTCGATAGAGTAGGGTTCTCTGCTCTGTCGAGTATGTGTCAAACAGACTTCAGCAGAATTTCAGCACTGTAGCATCAGCTTACAGAAATTCTCCAGGATTCATTCGACCTTAGATTGGCGTGTTCTTATTGGAGTTGGAACCGTCTTGAAGTCCACTATCTGGGAAAAATATCAGAAAAATATTAAAAATCCCAGGTGATAGCAGATTTGGAAATAGTGCATGGCTGTCCTGTTTCCAGCACTTCGGGTCGCTCGATTCCTTCGTCGCATTATATCTCGATCGAACGACCTTCTCTCTTGCTCCTTCCTTGCTCCAGTATTCTTATTTGGCACCTCGAGCATGTCATTATGAGTCTCATTGGTGCTCTCACGTCGCCGATCATCTTATTGACTCCAAATTGATCCAATATCGCCCCAAATCCCTTAAATGGATATAAACGCTCCGAAAGTCATATTATTCCAAATAATAGGATAAAAGCTTATGAAATATGTGGATGAGCAATCATTTTGATGTGTAATCATTTGGATAAAATGTGGAATATAATGGCACATCAAAATTCCAACAAGCTTACCTCTTACTCGTCCTCGAGGAAGACTAGTAAGAAGCGAACACGGGAGATGGATACAATGGAGATGCGAGGTGGTTGCGTGTAGTGAGACAAGGGGTTCAATCTTAAATTCAGAAAAAACAAGAACCCAAGATATGCAAGATCTCGTGAACACACTCAATATGAAATTAGAATACATATACACAACAAATACTTAAGTCTCGCTCAAATTAAAATAACGTGGATTTCAATAAATAAAATGAACTTGATAAGCAATAAAAAGAGATTAGAGTTATATCATAGCATTGTTTATCATTCAATATACTAAGTTCACAGAAATGAAACCAATGTTCACAACTCATTCTCTAAGCAGTATAATATGTCATGGTCAAAATTTTTCAAGCATGTGTGGTATTTTGTTATACTTCATGGAATGAATTTAGCAAATCCAATCAAGGTAAGGCATCACCACACTACGACCATTTCAAGACTCCTAGAACTCATCAACTTTGCCATGTCTTAGTTCTATATAGAAATGGAGATAAGGATATGTGATTTTTGTAGTTTTATATTGTTTTTGGCTATATGAATATTTCATATGCATTTTTTTCTTTATATACACGAGATAAATCAATATATACAAAAAGCGGCCTATGCATCCCAGACCAGACGGTCTTAGGGCATTGGGTTACGAAGAACCCCTACGGCCTTTTATTCATGATATTTGTTTGATTTTTGCATTTTTGGGATTTTTGCAAACTCACGTAAACGCGATGGCATGCAAAATATGATCAAAGATCATTTTTTGGCTATTCACAAAAGAAAAATAAAAAGCATAGAATTTATACATGGCTCAGTTTCAGGAATCCTAATCATCACTACTTTGGTTGTCGTGAGGTTACCCTATCTCTATTGAATCACTAAACATACATAAAGCAATAGAATTATCAAGCAAATCATGCGGGAGTCAAATAATTTTCAGGTTTGATTCATTCATTTTTACCTTAACTGTTTCGAGAATATGGTTGTGAAACTATGGATTCTACTATGAAAAAGCATATTAACAAAGATACACTAATCAATGAATCGAACTCTAATCTAACAGATATCAAAGTTCATAAAAAAATAAATCCACGATATTTCATAGAAAATGAAGCATATGAGACATAAATGTATAGGTGAACATGGTTCAAATGGAAATTTCGAAGTGTTTTTCACGATGAAGCAAAGTGCGTGCACTATGCACTCCCCCAAGCTTAAACATCACATTGTCCTCAATGTGTGTATAATATAAATAGAGGATAATAACAAGATGGGGGGCCACTCAATAAAATAGTTTCTCTTCCCCAAGCTTAAACATCACATAAAAATTGGGAAGAGATGCCAAATAAGCGCCAAATACAAGGGTGGGCATGGTGATAAATAATGGGTGGGATGCTAAATATTATTGAGCCATCAAATGAGGTGAATTTATTAAACTAAAAACATATAAAATCATATACGGTCCTCTCACTGCCGAGAGGATTCGTGATTATTTAAAGCATAAAATACTACACTACTAGATTGGTAACACCTGTAGCAGAAGGCGGGTCCAATATCTTTACCGGTGCAGGCAGCTGCTCTATCTGCACTTTCTGTGGTTCCGCCAGGTGCGTATCTTCACGGGATCCATCATATTTCAGCAATGCGGCTCCCAGCATCTCTCCAAGGACTCTATATGTACCCTGCATGAGACAAGCCGCATCAATCTGATGTGGAATATCTTTCCCCGAAATAAAAATTTTCCAAAGAAGATAGTCAAAAGAAATATGTAAAGTAAAAATAGGTAAACGATTCTACCCTAAAAATACATCTCCGCTCTCATGTACCGCGACAGGCAGTTCATTGTCATTCGTCTCAGGGTTTTCAGGCAGCTCTGGCATATGAGTATGTGTCTCATCAAGCGAATCCTTTTCGTTGTAGATGGAAGGATGAGGTGGAGGTGGAGGCTCAACTGAAGATGGGCAGCACTCTAGATCCTTATGAATATCTGTGTCCTCATCCCAATGCATGAACTCCTTGGTGACGAGATCTGGCTCTGTGGGTATGTAAGTGAATGTGTCGCCCTTGGATGCATCGTGTCAGTTGATGTCTCCTCAGATGTGGAAGTATTAATGTCCTCAGCCTCTCCCTCTAGCTCATAATATGAAAGGCACTTGTTGATTTCGGCCATATCTTTCTACCAACGATCATGTGACTCATTCAGCATAGCACTGACAGCCGTGCTCTCCTCTACCGATGCCATGAATGCATTGAGTGTCAAATTGAGAGGATGGTTAGGACTCAAGAGACAGACGCGTCTTTCATAGGACATGTGTCCCTCCATGTCACAAGATTCGCAGTAAGCATAGAACTCTGGGCAGTGGTCATATCCTTCCATCTGATAGTATGGGTCCTGTGAATGATATTCGTAGTCTTCTATAGGAATCCCATACTGATCTGAAAAATCATTGCCTGAACAATCCCAAGATTGCTCCATTGTATCTGAATAGTCAGAAACAACAACCTGGAAAAGACATCAGTAGTACAAGAAAAAGACAAAATCATAAAGCAGGTGACATGGAAAATATATCTCTCTATTTTTTGTTTTTTTAACGCAATCTAATCAACCTAATTGTGGTAAATAGATAATATGGAGGAACGCCTCCCTGGCAACGGTGCCATAAACTTGATCGAGCCAGAACTAACTCCAAAACGATGTCGTTTACCGCAAGCGCATGGTATGTGGCAAGCGGGTATCGAACAAGGGAAAGCGGTGCTATACTACCTATCTACTCCTAGGTTGAGTTAGAATTGCGGGTTTATTAGTGGATGTGGAGTATGGAGGGTCATAATGGTGATGGATGCGAAGGTTGTGTCACTCAATATCGCAAATAGGGGGACTAGGGCATTAGGGATCACCGCTAAGACCATCGGGATCAACGTTGGAATAGAATCCTTGCGTTGCATTAGGATTAAGGGATTAATCTTCCAGTTCATACCACTCTCGTAGGTTAGAATTGTGAGGTATTTCGATGGATCTCATTGACGTAATAGCAGTAGCCATCAACATAGCGATATAGTTCGTCGGGGGATCCCCTCAAGGCACGAGCCGGGCATGGTCACGAGCCTTGGTTGGATCCACCGATTTTCCTATTCGAATCCCAAGGATACCTCTTAAGAAAATCAATTCCACAGACCATGGGCATGATCTCAGTACGGGTTATCTAGGGATTTGGTAGGATCGACCGAATTACTCCCATAAATTCCTAATTCAACATAGGGGTCCAGATCTACGTCTTCCCCCTAGGATCTTCGGGCTAACCCATCAACCCTAGAAAGGACTACTCACTCATGACGATGATAACAGATAAAAACACAATATTTAGGAGAGAAAGCATCGTAGCAATTTAATAGAATGAAGATTAAAAACTTACAATGAGCGATGAAGAAAATAGACGAGCAACAGATCAAAAGAAGAATAAAAATTCCCAAACGAAATAGCAAACTAATCTCCACCAGAAATTTGATCCAAATAATCCTCAGAAGTTTAATCTAAAACCTAACAAAAATTCTCCCTAATCTCCTCCCCAAAAAGTATTCCAAAAACTCAAAATGAATCACCCCCAGACGCCGTCGTGGCTCCCAGACTTCACTCCCCCAAAATCGTGCAATAGATGGCTCCAAAAATAATTTCCAAAAATGGCCCTTAGCATCGTCAACCGAGTGGGTGACTCGGTTGAGCAGTTTGTTGCTCGGTCATCCACTCGGTCCAAGCAGATGTACTGCTCAACCGAGCCCGACAGGAAATCGCGCTCCTCCAAAATCATTACTATGTCTGCATGGGTCGAGTATGCAGCTGCTCGGTTGAGTATGTAGCTGCTCGATCGAGTAGTGGACCGAGCAGTGGTCGAACAGCGGCATTTGACAGATTTCAGCACTCTGCTCGGTCGAGTAGTCGACTGCTCGATCGAGTAGTGGTCGGACAACAACATTTGAGAGATTTCAGTAGAATTTTCACCCTACTCGGTCGAGTAGAGTCCTCTGCTTAATCGAGTAGGTGTCAAACAGACTTCAGCAGAATTTCAGCATTGCAGCTTCAGCTTGCAGAAATTCCCCAGGGTTCATCTGACCTCCGATTGGCACGTTCTTGGTAGAGTTGAAACTATCTTGAAGTCTACTATCTGGGAAAAATATCAGAAAAATAGTGAAAAATTCCAGGTGATAGCAGATTTGGAAATAGTGCACGACTGTCCTGTTTCCAGCACTTCAGGTTGCTCAATTCCTTCGTCGCATCATATCTCGATCAAGCGACCTTCTCTCTTGCCCCTTCCTTGCTCCAGTATTCTTTTTTGGCACCTCAAGCATGTCATCATGAGTCTCATTGGTGCTCTCATGTCACCGATCGTCTTATTGACTCCAAATTGCTCCAATATCGCCCCAAATCCCTGAAATGGACATAAACACTCCGAAAGTCATATTATTCCAAATAATAGCATAAAAGCGTATGAAATATTTAGATGAGCAATCATTTTGACGTGTAATCATTTGGATAAAAATGTGGAATAAATGACACATCACTTCTCGTACATGTCTGCTAAAACCTTTAGTATGCCATTGGTGGTTTTCTCATTCGTGGTATGGAACACAACATTCCGCGACAGAGATAGATGCACCATGCTTATCACCTTCCTGTCTAACGCATTCCATTCTTCGTCTTTCATCTCTTTCGGCTTATCCTCCAGAGGTTGCCACAAATCTTTACCATAAAGATAATCTTCGATCTGCATCCTCCAAAACTCATAATTCGATCTGCATCCTCTAAAACCCATAATTCGATCCGTCAAACTTTTTAATCGTTGTTTTTTCTCCACCCATCGTATCCGCTCCCACTCAACCCGAAGCTCTGATACCAATTGTTATGCAATAATACGATGATAAAAAACAATCGAATGAAAAAAACGACGAAAGAGAGACAAAATTGTTTACCCAGTTCGTTCGAAGACTACGTCTAGGGGCGCCGCCAAGCCAGGGGTTCTCCACTAACTTGATGAGATGAATTACAGATTACACAGGATGAGCAGATCTTCTTTCAGGACGCAACCCTCAAAAATAAATGCTCTCGCTCACAATGAGGACACAACCCACAAAGTATATCTCTCACACAAAGCAATTTAATGCACAGAGCAATTTTAACGCACTAAGCAATAATGAGGACGTGACCTCATATATAACGCACAAGGCAAAAGATCAGCCCACCACTAAAAGCCAAAGATTCCTCAATTTGCAAAACTGCCAGCATCTTAACAAATTGATTTAATCCAATCAAAAAAAGAGATCGCCAACTATCAGAGCACAAATTAATTCCCCACAGATCAGCGGAAATAGCAACTCGATTATTGATCCCAAATCGCAACTGATTTCAAATCTCAACCTCTTCCGGTTAATATTCAGGCTCCACAAACCCAACAATATCATCCATTGGATTAGTTACAGAATTCTGTGTATAAATGTTATTTTGTGGAACTCTACAAACACTCATGTTTTGCTTTTCCTTCTAGGCATGTTTTGCTTTACCCTTCATGATATATTTTACTACGGCATCCATTTGGCATGAGGTTGGATTTGTTGCGAATCAAATAGATTTTAATTTAAGTTGCTACTAAATTTTGTTTCATATCATCCATTGGATTAGTTCCAGAATTCTGTGTCTAAATGTTATTTTGTGGAACTCTACAAACACTCATTTTTTGCTTTTCCTTCCATGCATGTTTTGCTTTACCCTTCATGATATATTTTACTACGGCATCCATTTGGGATGAGGTTGGATTTGTTGCGAATCAAATAGATTTTAATTTATGTTGCTACTAAATTTTGTTTCATATCATCCATTGGATTAGTTCCAGAATTCTGTGTCTAAATGTTATTTTGTGGAACTCTACAAACACTCATTTTTTGCGTTTCCTTCCAGGCATGTTTTGCTTTACCCTTCATGATATATTTTACTACGGCATCCATTTGGGATGAGGTTGGATTTGTTGCGAATCAAATAGAGTTTAATTTATGTTGCTACTAAATTTTTTTTCAAATCATCCCTTGGATTAGTTCCAGAATTCTGTGTATAAATTTTATTTTGTAGAACTCTACAAACACTCATTTTTTTTGCTTTTCCTTCCAGGCATGTTTTGCTTTACCCTTCAGGATATTTTTTACTTCATCCTCCAGAGCTCGTATTGGTTTGTCTTCCAATGTTTATTTACTTCACCCTTCAGTGTTCAAATTAATTCACCCATCAAGATACATTTTACTTCGCTCTAAAGGGCACGATTTGATTTGTCATCCACGGCGCATTTTGTTTCGGCTTTTGAGGTATATTTTATTTTACCCTCTAGGGCTCATTTTGATTTACCTATTGAGGCTCATTTTACTTTATCATTTATACTCAATTGGTTCATCTTATGATGCTATCTAAAGAATGGGAATCCCAGTTTTAAGGAATATTTGCTTTCTTGAAAGGAGACATGATCAAAGAGGTGATGGGAAGGTTTTTGGTGAGTATCTATTGGTCATATTAATTTGATTGACATCAACATGTATGCTTTATCTCGCTATCACATTGTTTGACATGTAGTTTTTGAAGGAGCAAGTACGTATTAAACTCTTGCTTAGTTATCCCTTGTAGAAGTTATCCCTTGTAGAACCAAAGTGGAACAACATTATTCTTAAACCATGATTATAAGGCTATATCATATTATGGGTTCCTAATATGCAACGGAAGCGAATCAATATGATCATATGACATATCTAAGACAAAAATACACCCATCAGCCCAAATATGCTAAGATTGAAATACAAATAAATGTAGGTAAGAATGCAACAAACTTTTAAGAAAATAACTAAGATAAAATTTATTACAATCCCAACGCTAGTATTGTTGGGGGATGTATGCCCTCAGTTCATTTGTATTGGATGCAAATAGATTTTATAAGTCGCAAAGAGTTTGCGATATAAGTTTAGAACATTAAGGATGTGATGGGAATTTTGCAGATGATGCAAAAGAGAATTAAATGTGTCATAAAATTTTTACGTGCTTGTTTAATATAATAAACATGTGGGAATGGTTACCTGGATGATGGGATCATCCTGATCTAAACGCAGGTTCGAACCGCGTCGAAAACGGACTCCAAACGTGCAAATTAGAGCAAAAACAGCGCCAAAGGGTATCCTAGTTGAGGTTCAGCCTAGTCCCAAAAGGGCTGGGTGCACCAGCCCAACTAGGCTGGGTGCACCAGCCCAACTAGGCTGGGTGCCCAAGCCCATTTTGGACCTGGGTGCCCAGCCCAGGGGCAGGCCAGCCCGCCTGCCCAAAGTTGGGCGGGTCGGCCCGCCCAACAGGGCGGACGCCTGACCCGCCCAGCTGGGGGGTCAAGCCCGCCCGCAAGGGCAGGCTCCTGACCCGCCCAGGCACCTGGTTGGCTCAGCGACAAGGGTGTTGCTTGCCTTGGTATTCTGAAAACGACGAATATTTAAACAACGTACCTTTCAAAGAAATATTGCTGAAAACGACGCTTTGTATTCTGCGGAAATGAAGTGAAAGGTATGTAGTTTAAATATTCTTGCATTTATAAATTGCAAATGTTAGATAGATCTATCATTAGGGGTTGGTCGGACCCAACCCCGGGATAGTAGAGATCTTGGCTATTGTTGTTAACCTTTAGGGCTTTGATTTAAAATTGTTTTAAGTCTGCTTTTTCGCTACTGGTTTCTTTTCGTCATCCGACGGACTTAGGCCGGACGTCGATTTTATGGCCTTAATGACCTAGAAACCCATACAGTGGTATCAGAGCCAATCTACTTGATCCATGATTTGCATTTATAAAAGTATATGATACAACATGTTTTCTCCATCAGATAGAGGTTTTATTTAAACTATTAAATAATCATTTCCATGCAATGTTTTTCATTTTTGAAAATTGTTTTTGAAAATTAGATTTAATTTTATTTTAAAATTAAATCATTAAAATTATGTGATAATTTTTTATGTAACTTAAACTTATGCGATAAAGTTTAGGTTGCATGTTTAGCAAGAAAATTTTATGAGATAAATTTAAATTGCTTTGTTATTATGCTAAATTGTTTAGTTAATAATTTTTAATGGTTATATTAGTTATTTTGATTATGTGATAATTCAAGAAAAACTATTAGGATAACCATTAAAACCTTTCAGAAAATTATGAGATAATTTTTGGACATGCTATGATTTAAAATGTTACAACATATTAAACTCCTAATACATGATTAGGGTAGCCCTCTCCCATAATTATTATTTTAATTTTTCCAATAAATTTTTTGAATAAAAGGCTATGATTTAGATTGTTGAAACTTGAATTTTAAATGCCTAATACATGATTAGGATAACAACTTAAAAATCCTTATAGTTGATAAGACATTAATAAAAGTTATTAATCAATCCTAATAATTTCGAATTTTAGGATTCAACTAGTTGATAGGATTAACTCGTTTTAATGAAGCCAATTCTAATCGATGGCACCCATATGAATAATTAGTTTCCTTCAATGGACCATGATCTGTGCAACTGTTTTTTGACTAGTGTTGTGGATCACCCAAGCTCGACTAGGGATAGTGATCCTGGCCTAGCTAAATACCTGGTCATGTTCTACTGGACCACAAGGATGAGAGTTATGATTATGTAACACCGTCGATTACATCTAGCCAATTACATTAAAAATATTCTTCAAGGTTAGCTGTAACCCTCCTTGTTTTAGATGTTGGCAACTATAGATTCTATGCTATAGTTGTTGAGCATACTCAAGCTATGTCATAGTTACTTTATGGAAACCAACTTCTCATTACATGAGATGTAATCTAGACTTAACCCAAACCATCGCATCGTGCCTATACACCGAGCACCGGCATAAGTTAGACTTGACATGAAAACAAGGGTCCGACTAGACTAGTCATTGTGATTTGGATGAGCACACTCATGATCATAAGTGGCTAGGAGTAAAAACCAATAAGGGAAGCATATATGATATGATTGATGAAGAGTCATCTACCAATCGCAGAGTCAAGCAATTTGTTGAGCACACTCAAGGTTGTGAGGCTTAGGGTGGTTGGATCTCTTTTCCATTTAATTTAATTTAATTAAATCGTTCATTATTATGACTAAAAATGATCGCAAAAATAGTGGGAGGATATAGTTAGATAAAAGCCATCCTATCTATATTTAAAATTGAACATATGCTAAACTAGGCTAGTTCTATGTTTACCAATAGAATCTCAAACATAATATCCTCAGAGAATAAGTTAACTGGTCCAAATGGTTGGTTAATGGAATATCAACTCAAATTCTAATTGATAGACTATACTATGTTCTCACTGAAATTAAAATGTCCTTCTTAGCACAGACTTAAGGACAATGATTTCCTTGAGCTCTGGGTCCAACAAAAATAAATGCACACTACCTGTCACTCGCCTCTGTGAAGGGCAGCTTGAACATACTGATGTTCAAAGCATATTTCTCCATACAATTTGTTGAGTCAACTCAAGGTTGTATGAAAAACAGGTTCGATCCGCAAAGTTTGAAACTTCGATCAAATTGTTTGAATCGAAGATGAGTGCATAAACAGTGCAAGACTATGTATCCCAACTGGATTTTGAGATGAGCAACTTATTGAGGACACTCAAGGTTGTAAAGCTCAAGCGTTTGGATACATGAGATGTTTGCACGGCTATTATTTGTGTTGAGACGCGTAATATCTAAATGAGATTTAGAAAAGGAATACGGCAATTAAGGAAAGTCACTTGAGAAGGAAAGTTTTATATATCATTAGTAAAGGCAAAAGAAAAGAAGGAACTGAAAATGTGACATATTTGACGTCATGGTTTTGAGATAATAGTTATACAAAAGTGAATAGATTGTCATATGTGTTGGAAAAAGGAGCAATTGTTGTTTTTTGAACCATAGAGTACGTCTAACATTTTTTGGCGAATGTCGTCACCTTGCTTCTAAAGCAATAAGAAATTTGTATAACGATATTGCATTAAGTGGTAATACATAAATGCGCAAGTTATAGAAAAATTATCTATGGCAAAATAGACTAGGTACATACCGATAAGAACAGACTTGGCAAGTCACATAAAGAGAGTTTTGATCTCACGTATTATGAGTCAAAAGACCCTTGTAAGTCTTGTCTCAAAGGTAAGATGGCCAAACACCTTCTGTAAGACAGTGTGAGAATGAGCTAGAGAACTCACAGTCTTATACATACGGATTTATACAGACCTAAGTCTAAATTAGCTTAGATATGTTATACTTATTTTATTACGACACGTGTTCTTGATGAAACACAAGTCTGATAAAATAGAGTGCACAGTAACAGGAGTATTTGAACTGCTTTGATCAGATTAAAGAGTCGAATACTTAGTTATGTAATTCTTGCGTAATTAAAATAAAATGAGATTTTTCTCTCAGGTCAAGTCTTTTAACACATCAATGTGTTGGAAAGCATGAATCGCACTCTGTTAGACATGGTGCGATACATGGCAAGTGACTCTGAGATACAATCCTCCTTCTGGTTTAAGCTCAGATTATAATGCATAGGCTCTTAATAAGGTTCTATGAGGACATTATCAATAAGATATTCCTTAAATCAATTGTTAGGAAATTAAAGGATTACACGAGTCTCATGAGACGAAGAATCGAGTAAGACATCATAGTTAATGATCGCCTAGTCAACCTCCAGGATGCCATTCGATATGGACTCTGATTAATAACTTGATGCAATTCGATTATGGTCCATTCATGTAAATAAAGTATGGACTTTATTTTACGTGTCCAAAGAAAGTGTTTCCTTTAGCTGCAAGTGAATCTTCGAGACAGAAGATTAATGCAGATGAAAAATAGTGAAGTAAAGTTATACTGATTGAGAACGGTTATCATCAGAACTCCTATAAACAGATTGTGCTGAAACTGTCTCGCCAACATATGTGTACAGATCTACTCGGACCGAACTCAATGTAAATGCTTATGATGACCATGAACACTAGATCGTTCACGTATAGTCTATTTTCTAAATATGATTTAAAAGAACGAACTTATATGAATCGGACAGAGAGTTCTCTAGGTCAGTGGGAGCAAATAAAAAACATGTGAGGCATCAAGAAGCCAAAACATAAGTTTTGACAAATTGGTCAAACAATTTGAAACTTTATCAGAAATGATTATAAACAGTCTAAATGACCAGTAACTTATTTGTATTATTCTCGTAAGGTACGATGAGCTGGATGAGATCCAGGCAAGACATTAATTATGGATTCCAAGAGACCAAGAAATTATTTGGATGAGATTCAAATGTGTGGTCTAACATGAACATAGAAAACTCCTTAAGTCTATAACTAAAGACAGTTTAGCATATTCACTCACGAAGGCTCTGCCACATAAAGTCTAGAGAGACTTATGTGTAAATGCAGTATGAGATACCGGGATAAATGGGCCTGAGTGCAAGTGAAAGATGTTGGGAGATAGGTATGCCCTCGAACGAGGCAGTTTATCTCTTTGTATGTGTACAAACATCTTGTTCAAAATTACAGTAAGCTGTATGTTAAGAATTTATCTAAGTTAAATCATAATGTAGTCGACATTAGAACTTAGGTAAAGTCCTACGATTTAATGCGAGGTTAAATAAGTATCGAAATGAGGATCTCGATCAGATAGAATTGTTTGACCGTTAGTAGCATATGTCTGAAATCGTTCGTGTTCATAGATGTTTTGAGGAAGCATCGTTTGTATGCTAAGTTTTCGAAGTGCGAGTTTTGGCTGGATCGAGTTGCTTTTCTCGGGCATGTTGTGATTGGAGATGGTATTTCAGTGGATCCCGAGAAGATTCGGGCCATCAGGGAGTGGCCTGTTCCGTCGTCAGCGTCTGAGATTCGGAGTTTCCTTGGACTTGCTGGTTATTATCGGCGATTCATCAAGGACTTTTCCCGTATTGCTGAGCCGATGACCAGGTTGACACGGAAGGATGTTGCTTTTGTTTGGTCGGGTGATTGTGAGGGTGCTTTTTGTATCTTGAAGGAGAGGTTGACGACTGCCCCTATTCTTGTCGTGCCTGATCGCAGCGGTGGATTTGAGATCTTTTGCGATGCTTCTGGCAAGGGTCTCGGTTGTGTGTTGCATCAGCACGGGCATGTTGTGGCGTATGCGTCTCGTCAGCTTAAGGTTCATGAGAAGAATTATCCGACGCATGATTTGGAGTTGGCTGCCGTTGTGTTTGCTCTTAAGATTTGGAGGCACTTCTTGCTGAGTGAGAAAGTGAAGATTTTCACCGATCACAAAAGCTTGAAGTATATTTTCACTCAGAAGGAGCTCAACATGCGACAGCGTCGATGGTTGGAGCTGATGGCGGATTATGATATTGATTTGCAGTTTCACCCTGGCAATGTGAATGTGGTTCCAGATGCTTTGAGTAGGCTTCCAGCGGTGATGATTTTAACCTCGCAGTGGAGATTGCAGCAGGATTTTTGCGAGTCTGGTGTGGAGATTGTTCTTCCTGGAGAGGCTTCGTCGTTGATGTACATGCAGGTATAGTCGACGATCGTGGATCGGATTAAGGCTGGCCAGGCTGAGGATCCGAAGCTGGTGAGGATTCGGGAGATGGTGGAAGCCGGTCTGCGGACTGACTTTTTGATTCATGAGGATGGCTCGCTGAGGTTTGGAGCCAGGTTGTGTGTGCCCGCTGGGGATATCAGAGAGGAGCTGATGGTGGAGGCACATAGTTCGCCGTATTCTGTGCATCCTGGTGGCACCAAGATGTACCAGGATCTTCGTCTGAATTATTGGTGGCATGGTATGAAGAGGAGTGTGGCTCGGAGTGTAGCCAAGTGCTTGGTTTTCCAGCAAGTGAAGGCGGAGCATCAGCGTACGGCCGGGTTGCTACAACCGCTTCCGATTCCGGAGTGGAAGTGGCAACACATCACTATGGACTTCGTGACTGGACTACCTCGGAGTCCGAAGCAGAATGACGCGATTTGGGTGATCGTAGATCGATTGACCAAATCTGCGCATTTTATTCCGTTCCGAGTGGGACAGTCCACTGAGGCGCTAGCAAGGAGATATATGGAGGTAAAATTCTTTTACTCTCCGTTTTATTTCCTTTTCCTAGTTTGGATAGTGATGTAACGTGAATCGTGCAGGAGGTTGTGCGACTTCATGGAGTCCCTGTGAGTATCGTGTCTGACAGAGACACGAGGTTCACATCTCAGTTCTGGCAGAGTTTGCAGAAGAGCTTGGGTACGCGTCTGAGTTTCAGCACGGCGTACCATCCGCAGACGGATGGCCAGTCCGAGAGGACGATTCAGATTTTGGAAGACATGCTGAGGGCGTGCATGTTGGATTTCAAGGGTTCGTGGGAGGACCATCTACATTTGGTGGAGTTCTCTTACAACAACAGCTTCCAGGCGAGTATTGGCATGGCGCCTTTCGCCGCTCTTTATGGGAGGAAATGTCGATCGCCATTGAGTTGGGATGACGTTGGAGATCGGGAGTTGTTGGGACCTGAGATGATCGTGGAGGCCGTGGATATCGTCAGGAATATTCGGGAGAGGTTGAGAATTGCTTAGGACCGTTTTAAGCATTGGGCGGATGCTAAACGTTGTCCTTTGGAGTTTCAGCCGGGCGACCATGTGTTCTTGAAGATTTCCCCGAATCGCGGTGTGATTCGTTTCGGGAAGCGTGGGAAGTTGAGCCCGCGATACATTGGACCGTTTGACGTTTTGGAGAGGGTTGGCGAGGTAGCTTATCGCTTGGCCTTGCCGCCATCTTTGGAAGGAGTTCACAATGTTTTCCATGTGTCGCAGCTTCGTCGATACATTAGCGATCCGTCTCATGCGATGGATTTTTCGGAGATTACCATTCGCCCCGATATGACGTATGACCAGCATCCAGTGCAGATTCTGGACAGGCGTCAGAAATCGCTTCGGAACAAGATTGTCAATCTTGTGAGGGTGATGTGGCGACACGGCTCACCTGGAGAGTCTACTTGGGAGAATGAGGATGAGATGCGAGAGCGTTTCCCACTTTTGTTTCCGGACTCGTGAGTATTTGGAAATTCCGAGGACGGAATTTTTCTTAAGTTGGGGAGGATGTAACGACTGCTTTTCATGTATCTGGATATAATATAATATAATATATGTTTTGGTGGATTTTCTCCTCTTGTGTGGTTTTCGTCTCCATAGATTTCATTTTCGATCGATTCGTCGTATTTTCTCGTTTCTTCCTTAGGATTGTCGATTTTGAAGTATGTCACTCGTGACGGACTTCATAACGGTCGTATCTTACTATTAGATCAAGCCTAGGAGTCTTAGGAATCGATCCCGGGGCCCCACGCTCCGTATCGGTACTTTTGTGTGCTCATTAGCCGGTATAAGAAGGGGCACCGACCGACTAGATGGCGATCCAGTCGGTCGGCAATCCTTCTTGGACCGACTAGTTAGCTTTCTAAATTTCTCAGGAGTTACTGTTTATCGTTAGTCGGTCTAGGAACGTTGGTCGACCGACTAGGTTGCAAACTAGTCAGTCGGCAATGCTTCTTTAACCGACTAACTCATCATCCTATTTTTGTATCAGCTACTGTTTACTCTTAGTCGGTCTAAGAACGTTCATCGACCGACTAGATGCTAAACTAGTCGGTCAGTATTTGTTCATGGACCGACTAACTCTAGAATCCTATTTTCGTTCAGGAGTTACTGTTTGCACTTAGTCGGTCTGCGTTGGTCGACCGACCGACTAGTTGCCAAACTAGTCGGTCAGTGGTTGCTCTTGGACCGACTAACCAGTGTTAAAACCCTAATTTCTGGGCAACCGCCAGCCTAGCCTATTTAAACCCAACCCAAACGTTTCTTCTTCCTCCAACACGACCCAAAACCCTAAAATCTTCCCCCTTCATCCCCCCATCTTCCTCCAAGCTCCATTTCTCCATTCCAAGCCCTAGAATCATCATCCAAACCATCCATCTACTCTATCTACCCCTCATCTTCCCCAAAATCTCACCCAAACCCATCAAAATCCCCAAATCCCCCAAAACCCTAGTTTCCCCAAACTTCTCCAATCTTTTCCAGATCTGATCCTAGGGTTCCCCGGAGTGTTCCTTCCGTCTCCTCTTGGTAAGAAATCGATTCCTCTGTGTTTTCATAGTCTATTGGTATTTTTATGAAACCCAAATAAATTTCATGTTGTTTGATGGTTGTTCCCCCATAACAGTGATTTCCCCATAGATTGGCATCCGTGTGACGAAGTAGTCGCCATCCCCGGTGCTAGGCAAGTGAAACTTGCATCTCTTGATTTAGGCCATGTCTTAGGCCATTTACCTTGCTTTAGCGTAAAAGAGACTAGACGGTGAAATGATAGCCGTCTAGACGCCATTGACCTAGCTTGACAACAAAGCTTGGTCCGTCACCCTCATCATGCTTGTATGTCACGTTTACTTTCCCTAAACGGTACGCGTATTAACTGTTCATGTCATCCATGCATCCTTAACTGTTATTGCATTATAACTGCCATGTTTAATTTCAATTAACGGTACGCGAATATGTTCATGTCATTGCATTCTGCCTGTCACGTTTAAATACAATTAACGGTACGCGAATATCTGCTCATGTCGTTGCATGCTTGAATACTCATCGTGATTCGTAGCTTAGCTACATACTTGTACTATTTGTCCCGGCTAGGCACCCACCTTGCGTGGGCACAATCCTATGCCAATTTCACTTTCTGGCACGTGTTCCAGAAGACGAGCTCAACACAGCCTGCGGGCAATAGGGCACTCGTTGAGTGATCCCTTGTACTTGATACTTGAACACAGCCTGAGGGCAATAGGGCACTCGTTGAGTGATCCCTTGTACTTGATACTTGAACACATCCTGAGGGCAATAGGGCACTCGTTGAGTGATCCCTTGTACTTGTTACTTGACATTACATGTCACCCCTACCACTTGATACTTGCCACTTGTACTCTCCTTTACCTTACTTGTTACCACCGTACTTTACTTGCCATGCACCATGTTTTAATTGCTAGGTTGCTAGTTTACCATTATTCCCATTTCCTTGCACAAGTCTTTCGACTTGCTGACATGTGCCCCTTTACTCTTTTGGGTGACACATGTTAGAGCCCGAGCCCGAGTTACTTGTTGAGGACGAGGTGTTTGCTGACGCCGAGCCCGTGCTGGTGTTTGACGGGGAGTACGTGGACACTGGGGACCAGTCTTAGTGTCTTCGTTGTGTTTTACTTTTATTAGACAGTTGTTTTGTTATCGGTGCGTAGCACCCATACTTGTTGTTGTTGCAGTTTTGTTGGCCTTGTTCTGTGCCTTTAGACTCTTTTCTTTTAGCCTGGTGGCTTTTCTGGATGTTGGACTTTTTGTTGATGTTGGACAATTTGTGAGATGTGGAATTTTTATTTCAGTCTCTACTTATGTTATTATTGTTATTCTGTCGTGGTTACAGGGACCTGCTTATGTATTATTGACGCTTATCGGGTTTGGGGCTTCACAGCTCCACTCCCGTGCGGACCTTTTCACGTCTCGCCTCCATTTTAGGGAAGCGGGTCGTGACAGGTTTTGTTGGTGGCCCATGCAGGTCCTTCTGTAACTGCGATTTTTGGAATAGCGATAATAATATTAGAATGTCCAATAAACTAAGTTCGACGCCCGAGTCATAAGCTATGAGTCTAATCTGATTCGTTTTCTGTGTCACTAGATGGTAGGAAGACGTTTCACCCGTGGTGGGGGAAGTGGCGCGATCCCTCATGATGAGGAGCCTGAGCGGGAACCCACCAGCGGTGAGATGATGCGGATGATGCTCCAGATGATGCAAGTTCAGCAGGGCGTGCTTCTGCAAGTCCAGAATGCTCCGCTTGCTCGAGCTGCCCGGGCTCTTCCGGATGCCCCTCGCTCTGAGCCAGGAGCGAAGCAATTTCGGGAGCTGGGTCCCGCATATTTTGATGGTTCTGAGGGTCCTCTGGCTGCCGACGAGTGGATAAGGAACATTGAGGATAACTTGGCAATGGCGAAGATTAACCCGGTTGGATGGGTTGATCTGGCTAAGAGGCAGCTGAAGGACAACGCCAGGAATTGGTGGGATGCTGAAGAGAAGATGCTGGTGGAGCCGATCGTCTGGGCTACCTTCAAGTCCAGATTCAATGGAGAGTTCTTCCCGAAGGCTGCTCGGCAGGTGATGCTGCAGCGCTTTATAGATCTGAAGCAGGGGAGCTTGTTGGTGGATCAGTACCACCAGGAGTTCACGAGGCTCAGTCGGTTTGCACCTAAGATGGTGCAGGATGCCGATGAGAAAGCTCAGCGATTTCTCCAGGGACTTGCCTTGGAGCTTCAGAGCTTTGTGACCTCTTCTGACTTGGAGACATATCAGAAGGTTCTAATTGCTGCGAGGCGGCAAGAGTTAAATTTGAATCAGATGAAGGGACATGTTTCTGGAGCTGGGAAGAGGCATGTGGAGCAGGCCAGGGCGGTGGTTAGGCCTGGTTTCAAGCCTAGTCATCCGGTGCAGTTCAAGAGGCCAGGAGGGCCTATCCTGAAGACTTGCCATTTTTGTGGCAAGACTGGACACCTCAGGGATCAGTGCAGGAGGTTTCTAGGACAGTGCATCGCCTGCGGAGATCCTGCCCACACCATCCGGGAGTGTCCGAAGTCGAGACAGCCTTGGCGGGCTCCTATTGCAGCACAGCCGTTGCAGCAGCGAGCTCCTGTGCCCGTTGGACGTGGAGCGCCCCTTGTTCCACAGAGACAGGCCTTTCGGCAGGCTGTTCCGCCGAGAGGGCAGGCCTTTCTGATGACTGAGGAGGAGAGCATGGCCGTGGATGAAGTTATTGCAGGTAACGCTCATTCTAGCTATTTATCTTCCTTAGTTAGTTGAATTTTTGATTATATTGGTTGCTTGCTCATGATTGTTTGCTAGACTAGGATTTGATTGTTAATTGCTTGTTAGGTGTGGTTTTGGTTTGCACGTTTCCTGCACGAGTCCTCTTTGACTCTGGTGCATCGATGTGCATTTTGGCCCGGAGCTTCGTGGAGAAGCATTCTTTGTCGACGTCCTCTCTTCCTAAGAGTTGGAATATCGTCACAGGGAACAGTGTAGTCTCGGTGCATCATGGGTGCAATTCTTGCCCGTTGGTGGTTTGTGGACGTGAGCTTTGTGCTGATTTCATTGTCCATGACATCATCAACTATGATGCAGTTCTTGGGATGGACTGGTTTACGAGCTTCTATGCTACGATCGACTGTCGGAGGAAGAAGGTGGTGTTCGAGATTCCCGGACATCCAGTGTTTGAGTTCAGTCGTGGTAGCAGTTCGCTTGGTCCTGTCAGATTTCGGGCCAGGCCGGTGGAGGCTGTGGCTATGCAGATGGAGCTGGAGTGGCCAGCTGTGGTGCGAGATTTTGGCGACGTCTTCCCCGAGGAGATGTCTGGTTTGCCGCCTGATCGGGCTTTGGAATTTTCTATCGATCTCGTTCCAGGTGCGTAGCCGATTTCGAAGGCGCCGTATCGTATGGCACCTGCAGAGTTGGAAGAGCTGCGGAAGCAGTTGGATGAGCTTTTACAGAAGGGCTATATTAACCCTAGCGTGTCTCCGTGGGGAGCACCGGTGTTGCTGGTGAAGAAGAAGGATGGTTCGCGTCGTATGTGCGTGGACTATCGGGAGTTGATGCGGTGACCATTAAGAATAAATACCCGTTGCCTCGCATCGATGATATTTTTGATCAGCTTGGAGGTTCGAGGGTTTTTTCTAAATTGGATTTGAGGAGTGGTTACCATCAGTTGAAGGTTAAGAAGGGAGATGTTCCGAAGACAGCGTTCAGGACGAAGTATGGACACTATGAGTTCGTGGTTATGCCTTTCGGTGTAACTAACGCGCCCGCAGTTTTCATGAATCTGATGAACCTGATTTTCTACGACTTTTTGGATAAGTTTGTCGTTATCTTTATCGACGACATTCTGATCTATTCGAAGTCGGAGGAAGAGCATGCCTCGCACTTAAGGACGATGTTGGAGATTTTGAGGAAGCATCGTTTGTATGCTAAGTTTTCGAAGTGCGAGTTTTGGCTGGATCGAGTTGCTTTTCTCGGGCATGTTGTGATTGGAGATGGTATTTTAGTGGATCCCGAGAAGATTCGGGCCATCAGGGAGTGGCCTGTTTCGTCGTCAGCGTCTGAGATTCGGAGTTTCCTTGGACTTGCTGGTTATTATCGGCGATTCATCAAGGACTTTTCCCGTATTGCTGAGCCGATGACCAGGTTGACGCGGAAGGATGTTGCTTTTGTTTGGTCGGGTGATTGTGAGGGTGCTTTTGGTATCTTGAAGGAGAGGTTGACGACTGCCCCTATTCTTGTCGTGCCTGATCGCAGCGGTGGATTTGAGATCTTTTGCGATGCTTCTGGCAAGGGTCTCGGTTGTGTGTTGCATCAGCACAAGCATGTTGTGGCGTATGCGTCTCGTCAGCTTAAGGTTCATGAGAAGAATTATCCGACGCATGATTTGGAGTTGGCTGCCGTTGTGTTTGCTCTTAAGATTTGGAGGCACTTCTTGCTGAGTGAGAAAGTGAAGATTTTCACCGATCACAAAAGCTTGAAGTATATTTTCACTCAGAAGGAGCTCAACATGCGACAGCGTCGATGGTTGGAGCTTATGGCGGATTATGATATTGATTTGCAGTTTCACCCTGGCAATGTGAATATGGTTCCAGATGCTTTGAGTAGGCTTCCAGCGGTGATGATTTTAACCTCGCAGTGGAGATTGCAGCAGGATTTTTGCGAGTCTGGTGTGGAGATTGTTCTTCCTGGAGAGGCTTCGTCGTTGATGTACATGCAGGTACAGTCGACGATCGTGGATCGGATTAAGGCTGGCCAGGCTGAGGATCCGAAGCTGGTGAGGATTCGGGAGATGGTGGAAGCCGGTCTGCGGACTGACTTTTTGATTCATGAGGATGGCTCGCTGAGGTTTGGAGCCAGGTTGTGTGTGCCCGCTGGGGATATCAGAGAGGAGCTGATGGTGAAGGCACATAGTTCGCCGTATTCTGTGCATCCTGGTGGCACCAAGATGTACCAGGATCTTCGTCTGAATTATTGGTGGCATGGTATGAAGAGGAGTGTGGCTCGGAGTGTAGCCAAGTGCTTGGTTTTCCAGCAAGTGAAGGCGGAGCATCAGCGTACGGCCGGGTTGCTACAACCGCTTCCGATTCCGGAGTGGAAGTGGCAACACATCACTATGGACTTCGTGACTGGACTACCTCGGAGTCCGAAGCAGAATGACGCGATTTGGGTGATCGTAGATCGATTGACCAAATCTGCGCATTTTATTCCGTTCCGAGTGGGACAGTCCACTGAGGCGCTAGCAAGGAGATATATGGAGGTAAAATTCTTTTACTCTCCGTTTTATTTCCTTTTCCTAGTTTGGATAGTGATGTAACGTGAATCGTGCAGGAGGTTGTGCGACTTCATGGAGTCCCTGTGAGTATCGTGTCTGACAGAGACACGAGGTTCACATCTCAGTTCTGGCAGAGTTTGCAGAAGAGCTTGGGTACGCGTCTGAGTTTCAGCACGGCGTACCATCCGCAGACGGATGGCCAGTCCGAGAGGACGATTCAGATTTTGGAAGACATGCTGAGGGCGTGCATGTTGGATTTCAAGGGTTCGTGGGAGGACCATCTACATTTGGTGGAGTTCTCTTACAACAACAGCTTCCAGGCGAGTATTGGCATGGCGCCTTTCGCCGCTCTTTATGGGAGGAAATGTCGATCGCCATTGAGTTGGGATGACATTGGAGATCGGGAGTTGTTGCGACCTGAGATGATCGTGGAGGCCGTGGATATCATCAGGAATATTCGGGAGAGGTTGAGAATTGCTCAGGACCGTTTTAAGCATTGGGCGGATGCTAAACGTCGTCCTTTGGAGTTTCAGCCGGGCGACCATGTGTTCTTGAAGATTTCCCCGAATCGCGGTGTGATTCGTTTCGGGAAGCGTGGGAAGTTGAGCCCGCGATACATTGGACCGTTTGACGTTTTGGAGAGGGTTGGCGAGGTATCTTATCGCTTGGCCTTGCCGCCATCTTTAGAAGGAGTTCACAATGTTTTCCATGTGTCGCAGCTTCGTCGATACATTAGCGATCCGTCTCATGCGATGGATTTTTCGGAGATTACCATTCGCCCCGATATGACGTATGACCAGCATCCAGTGCAGATTCTGGACAGGCGTCAGAAATCGCTTCGGAACAAGATTGTCAATCTTGTGAGGGTGATGTGGCGACACGGCTCACCTGGAGAGTCTACTTGGGAGAATGAGGATGAGATGCGAGAGCGTTTCCCACTTTTGTTTCCGGACTCGTGAGTATTTGGAAATTCCGAGGACGGAATTTTTCTTAAGTTGGGGAGGATGTAACGACTGCTTTTCATGTATCTGGATATAATATAATATAATATATGTTTTGGTGGATTTTCTCCTCTTGTGTGGTTTTCGTCTCCATAGATTTCATTTTCGATCGATTCGTCGTATTTTCTCGTTTCTTCCTTAGGATTGTCGATTTCGAAGTATGTCACTCGTGACGGACTTCATAACGGTCGTATCTTACTATTAGATCAAGCCTAGGAGTCTTAGGAATCGATCCCGGGGCCCCGCGCTCCGTATCGGTACTTTTTTTGTGCTCATTAGCCGGTATAAGAAGGGGCACCGACCGACTAGATGACGATCCAGTCGGTCGGCAATCCTTCTTGGACCGACTAGTTAGCTTTCTAAATTTCTCAGGAGTTACTGTTTATCGTTAGTCGGTCTAGGAACGTTGGTTGACCGACTAGGTTGCAAACTAGTCGGTCGGCAATGCTTCTTTAACCGACTAACTCATCATCCTATTTTTGTATCAGCTACTGTTTACTCTTAGTCGGTCTAAGAACGTTCATCGACCGACTAGATGCTAAACTAGTCGGTCAGTATTTGTTCATGGACCGACTAACTCTAGAATCCTATTTTCGTTCAGGAGTTACTGTTTGCACTTAGTCGGTCTGCGTTGGTCGACCGACCGACTAGTTGCCAAACTAGTCGGTCAGTGGTTGCTCTTGGACCGACTAACCAGTGTTAAAACCCTAATTTCTGGGCAGCCGCCAGCCTAGCCTATTTAAACCCAACCCAAACGTTTCTTCTTCCTCCAACACGACCCAAAACCCTAAAATCTTCCCCCTTCATCCCCCCATCTTCCTCCAAGCTCCATTTCTCCATTCCAAGCCCTAGAATCATCATCCAAACCATCCATCTACTCTATCTACCCCTCATCTTCCCCAAAATCTCACCCAACCCATCAAAATCCCCAAATCCCCCAAAACCCTAGTTTCCCCAAACTTCTCCAATCTTTTCCAGATCTGATCCTAGGGTTCCCCGGAGTGTTCCTTCCGTCTCCTCTTGGTAAGAAATCGATTCCTCTGTGTTTTCATAGTCTATTGGTATTTTTATGAAACCCTAATAAATTTCATGTTGTTTGATGGTTGTTCCCCCATAACAGTGATTTCCCCATAGATTGGCATCCGTGTGACGAAGTAGTCGCCATCCCCGGTGCTAGGCAAGTGAAACTTGCATCTCTTGATTTAGGCCATGACTTAGGCCATTTACCTAGCTTTAGCGTAAAAGAGACTAGACGGTGAAAGGATAGCCGTCTAGACGCCATTGACCTAGCTTGACAACGAAGCTTGGTCCGTCACCCTCATCATGCTTGTATGTCACGTTTACTTTCCCTAAACGGTACGCGTATTAACTGTTCATGTCATCCATGCATCCTTAACTGTTATTGCATTATAACTTCCATGTTTAATTTCAATTAACGGTACGCGAATATGTTCATGTCATTGCATTCTGCCTGTCACGTTTAAATACAATTAACGGTACGCGAATATCTGCTCATGTCGTTGCATGCTTGAATACTCATCGTGATTGCGTAGCTTCGCTACATACTTGTACTATTTGTCCCGGCTAGGCACCCACCTTGCGTGGGCACAATCCTATGCCAATTTCACTTTCTGGCACGTGTTCCAGAAGACGAGCTCAACACAGCCTGCGGGCAATAGGGCACTCGTTGAGTGATCCCTTGTACTTGATACTTGAACACAGCCTGAGGGCAATAGGGCACTCGTTGAGTGATCCCTTGTACTTGATACTTGAACACAGCCTGAGGGCAATAGGGCACTCGTTGAGTGATCCCTTGTACTTGTTACTTGACATTACATGTCACCCCTACCACTTGATACTTGCCACTTGTACTCTCCTTTACCTTACTTGTTACCATCGTACTTTACTTGCCATGCACCATGTTTTAATTGCTAGGTTGCTAGTTTACCATTATTCCCGTTTCCTTGCACAAGTCTTTCGACTTGCTGACATGTGCCCCTTTACTCTTTTGGGTGACACATGTTAGAGCCCGAGCCCGAGTTACTTGTTGAGGACGAGGTGTTTGCTGACGCCGAGCCCATGCTGGTGTTTGACGGGGAGTACGTGGACACTGGGGACCAGTCCTAGTGTCTTCGTTGTGTTTTACTTTTATTAGACAGTTGTTTTGTTATCGGTGCGTAGCACCCATACTTGTTGTTGTTGCAGTTTTGTTGGCCTTGTTCTGGGCCTTTAGACTCTTTTCTTTTAGCCTGGTGGCTTTTCTGGATGTTGGACTTTTTGTTGATGTTGGACAATTTGTGAGATGTGGAATTTTTATTTCAGTCTCTACTTGTGTTATTATTGTTATTCTGTCGTGGTTACAGGGACCTGCTTATGTATTATTGACGCTTATCGGGTTTGGGGCTTCACAGCTCCACTCCCGTGCGGACCTTTTCACGTCTCGCCTCCATTTTAGGGAAGCGGGTCGTGACATATAGGCTAATAAGCTTATATTTAGTTATTTCCTACAATAACTACCCCTAAAGCCTATAAATAGGACCCAAGGGTAAGGCATTCATACGACACTTTTCATGCCATAAGTTTGCATAAGGCATCTTATGTTCTTCTTCTCCCTTCCATTAAAATCCTCTTCTAAATAGAGATTTAGGCAGTGAAACTCTACTTCGATCCTCTGTGACGAAGTACCGACCGTCGTGGCGAATCCGAGGGTGAATTTCAGAGACTACGGTGCCTCATACGCAAGCGTAAGTCTATGTTATTATTCGATCCTAATGTCGTTGTTTTGACAGGATCCTACAATGGTATCAGAGCCATACAGGTTCGCCCCGGTCAAACCGCCGCCCCGTCGAACCGATGAACGAGCCGTTGTCTTTTTCACGAATGGGTATCCTACCATTATGGATATGGTAGGAACGCTTCGTGACGGAGAGAACACAACAGTTGTTCTTTTCACGTTAGAGTCTCCTACCATTACGGATATGGCAGGAACTCTCCGTGACGGGAAGAACCGACCGTTCATATCACCAAACTCGCTCTTTTCATGGATGCTGAGTCTCCATTCAAATGGGAATGGGCTCTCTCTTCATGTGGAGCGCGTAGTTTACGAATTTTAAAGTATGTTGTTTTTCATTTTGGCACACGGCCATTAGAGAATAACTACTTTCTAGACGAACGGGTGTCTCATCGGAGAAGAAGATGGTGGTTATTCCCATCGGAGAAGATGATTTTTGGTGCATGATCACCATGGCCAAATGGGCTATGGAGGCAATGCATCCCCCCCTCCCCATGCGGAGGGGGTTGGCTACGGCCAATAACTTCCACGGCCACCCTCCGGCGAGGGTGTGCGGCCAACCCCTTGCAAGGGGGTGGCCGGCCATGGCCATATGGGCCATGGCCGGCCAAGGCCAAAGGGCCAAGGCCAGGCCATGGCCTGGCCGGCCCTGGTCGGCCCCGGCCAGAGCCAGGGGCCAGCCTGGCCGGCCCTGGCAGGGGCGAGGGCCGGCGCCCTGGCCTCTGCCAGGGCCAGGGGGCCCTGGCCGGGGGCCAGGCCAGGGCCAGGGCCCTGCCGGCCCTGGCAGAGGCCAGGGCCGGCGCCCTGGCCTCAGGCCAGAGCTTGGCCGGCCCTGGCCAGGGGCCAGGGCCAGGCCAGGGGCCTGGCCGGCCCTGACCTCTGTTGGGGTCAGGCCGGCCGGCCCTGGCCGAGGCCGGCGCCGGCCACTGCCGACTCCGGCCTCGGTCAGTGCCGAGCCCCGGTTAACCCTGTATTTAGGGGGGAGCTTGCATGAAAGTGACATGCATGGCTAGCCCATACGGGGCCGACGGCAGTCGTCTGCGGCAAAATTCTCCTATAAGGGGGGAATCGCCTGGATCCATATGGGAGCCGGTGACAATGGCTTGCAGAAAAATCCCCTCAGGGGGGATCCGGCCTTGGCACGGCTACGGGTCATCCCGGCAATGGCTAGGGATTACCGTATATTTCGCTAGTATCATACGGGTACTAAGTTGAAGTATCGCTTTTTTGCTTTTGAAAAATACGTTTTCAAAAACGCTTTTCCGCTGCGAAGTACTATAATAGTACTATCGTTTGATAAGTGAGGGAGAAATATTGAAAGTTACTCTAGATGGTGATTGGAAACGTAGTGACCTTTCCGATTCTAGAGTAACATCTTCAATATTTTTCGAAAGTAACTTATCAAATTATAAATATCATTCCATGTGGGAGTTGAAATTAGAACTATCCAAATGAGATATTCTATTATCATTTCAAGTGGGAATTATATTTTAAGAATTTTTAATGCAATGTTTTTTTTGATCAAACCTTCGGTTTTGTGTCTTTTGCAGCATTTTAAAAGTAAAATGTCTTCCGCTTCAAAGAATATTGTCGCTGAGTTAAACAGAGGTGAAAAACTCAAAGGCGATAATTACAAACTATGGTCCATTAAGATACAATACGTTCTAGAGGAGCAAGAAGTGCTCGAAACTCTAAAGAACGTAATGATTGAACCCGAGTTGGGCACTACGGCCCAACACAGACGAGACAAGGAAGCTTTTGATGCTTGGTCTCGGAAGAACAAGATAGCTCACATTACGTTATTGAGCAGTATGGCCGATGACATAATGCGCATCTTCCGAGAGCATGACTTAGCCATGTGCATATGGTCCAAGCTTGAGGAGAAGTTTGGTGGCACATCGGTGTCCAAACTTCGTTCTTTAACTATAAGATTTGATTCATACAAGAAACATCCAGATCATTCCATGGGGAAACATCTGCGACATATGGCGAATCTAATCTCAGAGTTAAAGGATGCAGGTCATGTGCTCACAGATGAGCAACAAATCCAAGCAGTCATACGTTCCCTACCAAATGGGTGGGACCAAATGAAGATGCATCTCACTCATAATGAGAGCATCAAAACCTTCAACGATGTTTCCAAGCACCTCGAGTTAGAGGAAGAGCGGCTTGCGGCCGCCAAGCCAAGTGCAGAAGTGCACATGGTTGCTAGTTCCTCACATGGGGGAAAGAAAAGGAAAGATCGTTCGAAGGTTACTAATGAACGTAATAAGCAACCTGAGACTACCAAGAAACCCAAACATAAGGGTGGGCACAAGAAATGGCACAAGTAGAAAGACTTGAAGAAGATCAAGTGCTTCAAGTGCAACAAGCTCGGTCACTATGCTCGTTCATGTACGAGTGGAGGCGACGAGGTAACTTGTAATTATACTAGTTACATATGTGTTTCTAGTTCAATATTTCTTGTGGAATCTAATCCATTTTGGATAATTGATTCAGGTGCCACCGACCACATAGCAAGGGACAGGCGGTCCTTCGTGGAGTATCACCGGATATCCCAAGGAACGAAGTGGATCTATGTAGAAAACAACACACGTGTTGAAGTGAAAGGCGTTGGGACTTGCAAGCTAGTCTTGGACAACGGCCGCACTCTCCTACTTCATGATGTTCTCTTCGCTCCAGATATTCGAAGGAATATAATATCTGTGGTCGTGTTAATGGGTCTTGGTTATAGTTGGTTCTTTCAAAATTGTAAAGTGGACTTGTGTTGTAATAATACTCTAATTGGTTCTGGGTATGTATTTAAAGGATTTATTGTATTAAATACAATGTATGATTCCTCTAATTGTAATGAAAATTTCCTTGTTGCAAATTCTTCGACTTATGAGTCTGATATAATTTGTTGGCACGCAAGGCTTGGTCATATTGGACCAACACGTATGGATAGACTTGCTAAACGTGGCTTTCTATCCAATGTTTCAAAGGTCAATATGTCGACCTGCGAACATTGCCTTGTGGGGAAATCTTGTCGCAAGCCGTTTGGAACCGGCACAAGGGCCGAGGTTCCATTACAGCTCATCCATTCGGACATATGTGGTCCGATGAATGTCAAGACAAGACGCGGGAAGTCCTATTTTATCACTTTTATTGATGATTTCACCCGATTCGGACATATCTATTTGATATCCCACAAAAGTGAAGCATTAACATGCTTTAAAAACTATATGAGTTTAGTGGAGAATCAATTAGATCGCAAGATTAAGGTCTTGCGAACCGATAGGGGCGGTGAATATCAATCAACAAGTTTTAAGGAACTTTGCGATGAAAATGACATAGTACATCAGGTAACTATGCCTTATACTCCTCAACAAAATGGTGTTGCTGAAAGGAGTAATAGGACTTTAATAGAAATGGTCCGTTCAATGATGGCGCAAGCTAACTTGCCAATCACCTTTTGGGGTGATGCATTATTGACGGCCACTTTAATTTTAAACCGCGTACCCTCGAAATCAGTTAGCTCCACTCCTTATGAGTTGTGGAACCAAAGGTCTCCTGACTTAAACATTTTAAAACCTTGGGGATGTGCATCCTACGCACTTATTTCCTCCCATAAGTATGGCAAACTTGGGCCACGGGGAAGGAAATGTATCTTTATACGATATGCAGAAAAGTCCAAAGGTTATGTTTTCATTGGTCAGGAAGACAATGGAGGTCTAATTGAATTTGAGTCGAGGGATGTCACTTTCTTGGAAAACGAGTTTCCAAGACAGGGCGAGATAAGTCAGGACTTATCTCTATTTGAGATTAATGATCAAGAAGGATTACCTCATCCGAGTGGGAGAATTCTTTGTGAAGAAGAAAATACGTTTCAAACTTCACCAATGGATGATACGAATGATGCTAATCCTATTCCATACGGGAATAATGATCCAAGTGGGAAGATTTCTAACGACATTCCAAGTGGGAGTGATATTAGAATTGATCTAAATTCGAGTCAACAAGGACTTGAAGAATCTCAAATACGATGTAGTAGTCGTACAAGGTTGGCTCCTCTAAGATTTGAGGATGAATTTCCACAAACCTTTATGACTTTACTACAAGATGATGACGAGCCTGCTACTTTCAAACAGGCCGTATCATGCCCTGCGAAAGACAAATGGATGGAAGCGATGAAGGAGGAGTTGGAATCCATGAAAGTTAACCAAGTCTGGGACTTAGTTGACTTACCCAGAGGACGTAGAGCAATTGGGAACAAATGGGTTCTCAAGATCAAGCATAAGGCTGATGGCTCTATTGACAGATATAAAGCTCGCCTTGTCGCGAAAGGTTTTACGCAACGGAAAGGGATAGACTACGAAGAGACCTTCTCACCTGTTGTCCGTTTTACCTCGATTAGCCTGATTCTGGCTATGGTAGCTTGCTTAGACCTCGAATTACATCAGATGGATGTAAAGACTGCCTTTCTCAATGGAGAATTGGACGAGGAGATCTATATGGAACAACCAACAGGGTTTGTAAAAGAAGGAAACGAACATAATGTTTGTAAGCTTCGTAAGTCCATATATGGTCTTAAACAATCATCGAGGCAATGGTATATACGATTTCAAGAAGTTGTCTTATCAAATGGGTTTTCCATGCTTGATGAAGATAACTGTGTATATATCAAGAGGATTAAGAGCAAGTACGTTATTATGTCTCTATATGTAGATGACATTTTAATAGCCGGAAATGACAAGGGCTTTGTGATGGATATCAAGACTGGGCTTTCATCAGTTTTTGAGATGAAAGACATGGGAGAAGCCGCATATATCCTTGGAGTTAAGATTTCAAGAAATCGTTCGAAGAAACTTCTTTCTCTTTCACAAGAGACTTATATAAAGAAGGATCTAGAACGTTTTAATATGCAGGACTGCAAGTCCATTGATACTCCTATAAGCAAGTGCGACAATTTATGCCTGAAATCGTGTCCAAAGAACCAAAAGGAAAAGGAAATTATGGAAAAAGTTCCATATTCCAGTGCAGTTGGTAGTCTTATGTACGCTATGATGTGTACAAGACCAGACATCTGTTTTGCCATTGGAATGGTAAGTCGTTACCAATCCAATCCAGGGCAAGTACACTGGAAAGCGGTTAAGAGGATATTGCAGTATCTTAAGGGAACTGCGGACTATGCTTTATGCTATCAAGGAGATGCCTTGAGGCTCGAAGGCTACACTGATGCTGATTGGGCGGGTGATCTCGATGAGCGACGATCGACCTCAGGATATGTTTTTCTACTCGGATCTGGTGCAATATCCTGGAGTAGCAAGAAACATTCCTACATCGCACTTCCACCTATGGAAACCGAGTTTGTAGCATTTAGCATGGCAGTCCAAGAGGCTGTTTGGCTTAGGAAATTCTTAGACAGGCTAATTGATGCACGTGACTCAGGTGATGTACCTATACACAGCGACAGTCAAGCATCTATAGCCTATGTCAAAGATCCTAAATTCCATTGTAAGACCAAACACATAGATATCCGCTACAAATTTGCAAAAGACTATGATAATACCAAGAAGGTAGACATAAGGTACATATCTACGCATGAGATGATAGCGGATCCGCTTACGAAGGCGATCCCTAGAGATGTGTTTGACAAATACTTATCATCTCAAGGATTGCGTAAGAGCTGAGTTGTACCAATGTAAATTCTCATGTCTGTAAATGATCAAATTTAATAAAAGAATAAGTTCTTTTCAACATTGCATATGAATTTTTTTAAGAAATGTTTGTGTACATTTTTTAAATCTCAGCTATACTTTCTAGTATGTCGGACAAATTAAGGTTGGCTCTGTCACATGAGCAACTGCCTTTATTCTATCAGACGGATAAAATAAAGATGAGACCTGTTTAAAGTCAAAATCGTCAGACGGATGATTTAGAGTCATGACTTAAACAAAATGGTCGTATGAAAGATCTGCATCATATGGATGCTTTCAAAAGATCTAAGAGGATTTTGAAATCCTATCTGTCTTATGCGGGATGTGGGTCAAGAAGATTATTTGAGTAGTAAAAGGGACTCAAAGTCAGACATTATGGTGTCTGGTTATCATCCTTACAACATCATTAAGACATACGCTCCCTGGGAAAGGAGTGATGTTGTAATACGTATTCATACTACGTATGCATTTTGACCATTGGGTTAGAATAGTAATTGTGTTTACTATTATGTGAGACCCAAAGACCACATGGGTCTTAACTCATTACCCTTATGGACTCTAATTGGTTCCTTTAGACTTGACTGGGTGATTGCTATCTTAGCATGTTGCTTATGGACTATGGTCAATTCGGTCCGGCGGGGCATGTTAGAAAAGCAAGTCAAGTCAAGATCGAAAGGATCGCAAGAAGAGGAAGATTAATTTCATATTCACATTTGGACTTTAAAGATTCAAAGCTGGCCAGCCAATTGTAATCCAGATGGGATTCAATTGTTGAATATAAAGTATAAGAAATGTGAAGAAATAATCTAGGGTAAAGCATGCGTTGATCTACTCAACTTTGCACCTCGAGGAGTGTTGTGTATCTCTAACAAGTGCATAACAGCGGACTCTATGCACATGACGGTCACACGGCCTATTTCTCGGTATGACAAACAGAAGAGTTAAAGGAAAAGATGTTTCCTTACAATCCCCTCAAGTGTGAGTGGGAGATGTTGGATATGGACGACATGAATACACCCATGAGGGGATGTATGAGGGTATACGGACCTCAGATGTCGCGTGCACGAAAGCGTGCACAGAGGGAACCTTTTCTCGTGTGAAAAGGACCACTCGATAAGTGGAAAAAGCCACTCGATAAGTGGAAAAAGTCACTTTATAAGTGCATAAAGGCACTTTATAAGTGAATGAAGAAGAGGATAAATGAATGCGCTAATATAGGCTAATAAGCTTATATTTAGTTATTTCCTACAATAACTACCCCTAAAGCCTATAAATAGGACCCAAGGGTAAGGCATTCATACGACACTTTTCATGCCATAAGTTTGCATAAGGCATCTTATGTTCTTCTTCTCCCTTCCATTAAAATCCTCTTCTAAATAGAGATTTAGGCGGTGAAACTCTGCTTCGATCCTCCGTGACGAAGTACCGACCGTTGTGGCGAATCCGAGGGTGAAGTTCAGAGACTACGGTGCCGCATACGCAAGCGTAAGGCTATGTTATTATTCGATCCTAATGTCGTTGTTTTGACAGGATCCTACACCAACTAAATAAATAATGCGGCATGCTAAGTGATGGAACGAGTGTACCTGAACACGTCGTGAGAGCAATAAGTGGTGTGTGCGAAGAGACGCCTCCGCCGCGAAGCTCAAAGCGAGTCCAAAAGCTCCCTAAAGCTCCCCCAAGCTAGCCTGCAAATCAAACGATCAAATCAACGAATAATATTCAATATGTATGGGGGAGATATGGGATAATAGATAGATATGAAAGTTAATTTGAAAACGGGGTTCACGAGCATACGGATCAAGAGAAACGGGGAGAAAATGGGTTTTTGGGGCAAAACAAGGTGAACCGAGGCGGTGGAGGCCGGTGCCGGTGAGGGGGGGTGGCGGCTGATCGTCGGCGAGGCACGGGTAGGCGATCGCCGGCGAAGGGGGGCCGAATCGGGCGCGGGATGCGAAGCAGCGGCCGAGGGAGCACAAGAGGCTGCTGGCTCGGGCGCGATTTGGGAATTATTTGGTGTTTAGAAATTCGCGCCCGCCACTTCACTTATATAGAAATAGTTACGACTCGGCCGAGTGGCAATGTCTCTTAGCCGAGTGCGTAAACAGAAATTTTTTTCGAAAATCTCCTTGCCAGTTACGACTCGACCGAGTGGCTTTGGTTCACTCGGCCGAAGGGAGAAACTCCACTCGACCGAGTGGCTCTGCCACTCAGCAATTTTAAGCTAGGAGGGTATTTGTTTCACTCGGCCGAGTGACTAGTCACTCGCCCGAGTGGAAATTAAAACTAAAACTTACAGAAATTAACAGAGAGTTGGTCTGCAGAAACTTCCCTGATTGGTTTTCCACTCGGCCGAGTGGAATCCTTGCTCGGCTGAGTGGCGTATGCTACTCGGCCGAGTGACGTGTTGTTTTCTGCATCGGCTCTCCGTTTTCGCTCTGGTCTCTGTTTTTCTTCCTCCAGTCAGTTTCTTCCTCCTCTTAAGGCATGAACGCGTTCTTGGAGCGCTCTTCCTTACCTCGATCATCCTCCATATGATTGATCTCCCTTTCTCCTTCTCCTGTCATGAAAAATAGGACCCGTTGTCATGATTTTCATGGACAAAAAACTCTAAAAACTAATAAAAGGCTAAACCAAAAATGAAAATCAAAATAAAAACAATGTAAAAACCGTCGGGTTGCCTCCCGACAAGCGCTCGTTTAAGGTCGTGAGCTCGACCCCTTTAGATATTCGTTTAGCTCGCGATATTGGGCGCATACGAGATGCACCCGTCAAACTTGCCGAGAAGGCCGCTCGGATTTGGGTCTTGATGATCATCAGTCTTCCTCGATGCCTCCTCATCATGGGCAATGTTGGGGTATAAGTCCCCCAAGCTAGAGCTTGTTGCTATCTTCGTCTTGGCCGGTGACACCGATCTTCCTTTCGGTGGAGCTTTCTTCTGATTCTTGGCCTTTGAGATCTTGCAAAGCTCTCGTATTCTTGCGACATCAGCGTCGCCTTCATTACCAACCGTGGAGCTATCTGGAGGGTCCTCCAACTTCTCTTCTTCACCCGAAGCTTGGACTTCTTCGAAGCCATCGTCATGGAGAGCACCAATAGAGTGGGGGATTGCTTCTTCAATCACCTCATCGAGGAGATATGAAATATCGTGGGGGCGTCCCTTGAGTAGATATACGCAATTCACTTCATCGGAGGGGACTCCTTCGGAATAATGCTTGAGCCGTTGTCCATTCACCTTGAATGTGGCTCCGTCTTTCCCTTCCAATTCAAAAGCTCCTCTCGGTTGTATGTGCTTAATGGTGAAAGGTCCAGACCATCGCGATCTCAATTTTTCGGGGAAGAGTCGGAGCCGGGAATTGAATAGGAGGACTTTATCTCCGACCTTGAAGTCCGTGACCGTGATGTGTGCGTCGTGGAGGATTTTAGTCCTTTCCTTATAAATCCTTGAGCTCTCATAAGCATCACGTCTTATCTCAACAAGCTCATTAATGTCTAAGAGTCGCCTCACCGCCGCACTTTTGTAGTCATAGTTGAATGTCTTAATAGCCCAATATGTGCGGTGCTCCAACTCTACCGGCAAGTGACAAGCTTTCCCATAAACTAGTCGGTACGATGTGGTGCCAATAGGAGTGCGAAAGGCCATACGATAAGCCCATAGTGCATCGTCCAATTTCATTGACCAATCTTTTCTAGATCTATCTACGGTCTTTTCTAGAATTTGCTTGATTTCTCAGTTAGACACCTCCACTTGGCCACTCGTTTGGGGATGGTATGCCATGCCAACTCTATGATCACCCCATATCTTTTCAACATGGCTTCAAATTTGTTCTCTATAAAGTGGCTTCCCCTATTGCTTATCAAAGTACGAGGCACTCCAAAGCATGGGAAGATGTTATGATTGAAAAACTTGGATACCACCCTCGCATCATTAGTAGGGGTCGCAATGGCTTCCACCCATTTAGAGACGTAGTCCACGGCTAGTAAGATATACTTGTTTCCTTTGCTTGACAGAAAAGGTCCCATGAAGTCCACTCCCCAACAATCGAATAGCTCAATTTCTAGAATGGGCCTCATCGGCATCTCGTTCGCTCGATATGTTCCCGGTCCTTTGGCATCGATCGCATCCCTTGACGAATTCATGCGTATCCTTGAACATGGTCGGCCAAAAGAATCCTCATTGCAATATCTTAGCGGTGGTCTTAGATGAGGCGTGATGTCCCCCGCATGGCATACCATGGCAATGCAAGATGATAGACATGGCCTCCTCCTTGGAAACTGTAACGGTCGCTTCCGATCGTGTCTTCTTCGTGCACGTGCTGCTGACCGTGCACGTACTTATTTTAGACCTTGTCTGTTTGTGAACACTATGGTGTGATATGTCGTTGTGAACGTCTCTGAGAGTATTAAATTGTGGCACTAATTTGGAACGACATTTCTCGAGTCGTTCTCCCACGATTTGATCTTATTCGAAGAGACGTTGTGATTTTCACTTTTGACGTAGGACATTTCTATTTTTAGTTTCGTTTCTTGTCACCGAAACTATGATCCGTCTTCTTAGTTTCCCTTCTCTCGTCGTCCCGGCCACCCCAGTATTTATTTTACAATTTTCGGACTTCGTTTGATCTAATTTCACTTTTTGGCCCATCCCATTGTATTTTAACCCTAAGTTTCAGGTGAAACATTCTTCCCTAGTATTTTATTTTAATCCCTAAAACATTCTTAGCCGAGCCCATACTTGTTTTGGCCGCACCCTACTCACGCATGAGGGTGAGAGAGAAGCTTTGGGCTCTTTCTTTTATAAAAATCCTTTAACAAAATTCCTATAACATTAAACCAACAAGCCAAGCCCACGCTCATTCTCAGCCCATTCTGAACCCGTGAAGCCCTAGGGTTTCTTTTTGCGTTTCAATCAAACAATAGCCTTACCCCATAATTTAAAAACCCTAGGTTCATTTCCCTTCACACGAGAAAGCACAGAGCCGCCATCTCTCTTTCACCTTTCCCCCACGCACGCACATCCTCCCCTCCGGCGGCTTGCATCGGCAACCCCCGCCGAAAACTACCCCAAACGCCACAACATCATCTCCCAAGCACCCTAGTCCCAGTGTTGTGCACCTCCCAATCGTTCTTCAACCCGCCGGTCACCCCCCACTTCCAAACCGCCGCCGGTCACCACGAGATCGCCGGAGCCCTTGATTCGCACCCTCCCACACACAAGAACTCCCCTTAGACTCGATCTCCCTCGCCCATATCTGTACACCTCCGTCCATCTCCATAGATGCCAGCCACCAACACTTGTACCGCCGGCCTCCTCTACTCGTCCGACACGACCTGAGCGAGCAAGGGGGTGATGCTGAGCCACCGGAATTTTATTAGTACGACGATGATGGTGGCCGTCGATCAGGATGTGAAGGGGAGCCGGCAAATACCTTTCTTTGTTTCTTGCCGATGTTTCATATCTTTGGGCTGTCGGTGATCACATATGGGCAGCTGGCGAGGGGGAATACGGTGGTGGTCATGGGGAGGTTCGAGATGGAGCTAACTTTAAGGTCGATCGAGAGGTATAGGGTGAGTTATCTGTTTGTCGTACCTCCGGTAATGATCGTATTGGCGATGCATGGGAAGGTGAGCAAGTATGATTTGAGTTCTTTGAGAATGCTCGGATCGGGGGCTGCACCATTGGGGAAGAAAGTGATGGAGGAGATAGCCGGGATTTTTCTGCATACTGATGTTGTACAGAGATATGGCTTAACCGAGTCTTGTGGAAGTATATCAATCGAAATTCCTAGAGGAGGGGCTCGCCAATTTGGCTCTACAGGTCCCCTTGTCTCAGGAGTTGAATCCAAGGTTGTTAGTGTGGACACCATGAATTCTCTTCCACCTAATCAGCTAAGAGAGCTCTGCTTTTGGGGGCCAAACATAATGCAAGATATAATACGTGTTCTTCGTGACCCGTTACCGTTCTCGGGCCGACGCCGTTACCTTATGCACTGCCGGAATCCAACCCCTGGCGTCGCTACCCGATGCCAGTGTATCTTTCGCGTCATGTTGAAGTAACATTCTGCACTCTTAGGACCCCCAACCCAACCCTGTTAAACAAGATAAAAATCGGTATTTTGGTTGTCTGATAATTCACTAATGAAGATAACTTAATTTGGGACTGTAGGCTGGTGGATCCGAGAACATTGGTAGACTGGACTGGTTTGACGATATTTGTTGGACGTTTGAATTCAGGCAAGTGAAACTTGCCAACCTTTGCTTTAGGCCGTGTTTTAGGACACCTCCTTGTTTTTAGCGTAAAAGAGACTAGACAGTGAAATGATAGCTCTCTAGACGCAACTTTAAGATCCAGCTTGACAACGAAGCTAGATCCGTCACCCTGCCATGTCATTCATGCATTGTTATCTGCCATGTTTACATTCCTTATCTGTACGCACTTTTAACTGACATGCATTGCATCTTACATGTCATCCAAATTGATTGTCGCATTCGTAGCACACGCTACAAAATACTTGTACTTCCTTGTCCGGTTAGGTGCACCCCTATGCCATCATGAAAAACACTTTCTGGCTCGTGATCCAGAAGCGAGCATTCCCGTTTGGGGGTAAGGCCCTTGCTCGATACACGTGGAGGGGTAGGGTTGAGCCACCACTCAGCTTAGGAGTTGGCCCGATCAGCCACTCTAGCTGTAAGGCGTGAACTCTGTGCACGACATGAAAACGTGACTTATGATTGTTAGTAGGTTGCTAATCTTGCCATGCCATGCTAGTGTCCACTTGTACTTGTTGTTGTAGATTACTTTACCTGTTACACTCATACTTTAACTGCCATGTCATTGCATCATGCTAGAACTGCTAGGTTGCTTTGCTTTACTTTCAGTTTCCTTGCACAAGTCTCTTGTAGACTTGCTGACATGTGCCCCTTGCTCTTTTGGGTGTCACATGTTAGACTCTGAGCCAGAGACCGTTGCTGAGTACGTGGTAATTGCTGACATTGACGCTGAGCCAAAGTCTGTCCAGGAGGAGTTCGTGGTTACCGGTGACCATCCTTAGTGACCTTGCTGAGCTTTCTTTTGTTTTAGAATTGTTGTTAGTTGCGTGGCACCTTTACTTTGTACGTTGTACTTTTGTTGGCCATGTTTGGGCCTTTAGACTCTTTTTCCTTTTAGCCTGGTGGCTTTTCTGCGATGTTGGAGTTTATTATTATGGATATTCTGAGATATCTCTTTTGTCTCATTTCCTTATTATTATCTTTGTTTCGTTTCGCGTTGCAAGGACCTGCCAATTTAAAGTTGATTGACGCTTATCGGACTTGCAGCTTTGTAGCTTCAAGTCTGAGCGGACCTTCTCACGTCTCGCCTCCACATTTTTGGGAAGCGGAGCGTGACAGAAACACACCTCCGAATAACACCATCCTTGTAAATCTTGAAGAGATACGGATCTTCCCAAAAATAATATCGGACTTCGTGCATAAACCTCCTCTTTTGTTGCAAGTGCATTCCGTATGGTTTTATCCCACAAGCCACATAATTGACGAAATCCGCATACCAAGGCAACTCTCCGGGCCTTATGGCATATAGCCTCTCATCAACAAAGGTGTCATCGATAGGTAGGCTCTCGTCCTCCTCGCCGCGAACAAGCCTAGATAAGTGGTCCGCCACTACGTTGTCTGTTCACTTCTTGTCCCTAATCTCCAAGTCAAATTCTTGCAACAAATGTATCCATCTTATCAATCTTGGTTTTGCCTCTTTCTTGCTTAGAAGATACTTCAATGTCGCATGGTCGGTGTGGACAATAACCTTGGATCCAAGGAGGTAGGAACGGAACTTCTCGATGGAGTAGACAACCGCCAAAAGCTCTTTCTCTATGGTAGTATAATTTTTCTGCGAGTCGTCCAAAGTCTTGCTAGCATAGAATATAGCATGAAGCTTCTAGTCTTTCCTTTGTCCTAGCACCGATCTGATGGCTTGGTCACTTGCATCACACATGAGCTCGAAGGGAAGGCTCCAATCTGGTGGTTGTATGATGGGGGCGGAGATGAGTGCTTCCTTCAATGTATTAAATGCTTGCAAGCACTCTCATGAAAAGACAAAGGGGGCATCTTTAGCAAGTAAGGAAGTGAGTGGTCGGGCAATTAGGGCAAAGTCTTTGATAAAGCGGCGATAAAACCCCGCATGACTAAGGAAGCCTCTAATGCCCTTTACATTAATAGGAGGAGGGAGTTTTTCGATTACCTCAACCTTCGCCTTATCAACCTCAATCCCTATAGTCAACACAAGATTAGCCAAACAAGAATCAAACTCACTTCCATACACAGAAAAATCATCCATGAAGACTTCCATAATATTTTCAATGTAATCAGAAAAGATTGATGTCATGCACCATTGAAAAATGGCGGGAGCATTGCAAAGTCCAAAGGGCATTCTACGATAGGCATATGTACCATAAGGACATGTGAAAGTGGTCTTTTCTTGGTCGTCTTCATGCAAGGGAATTTGAAAGAACCCCGAATACCCATCCAAATAACAAAAGTATTTATGTTTAGCAAGTCGTTCAAGCATTTGATCAATGAAGGGTAATGGGTAATGGTCTTTCCTCGTGGCTTTATTTAACTTCCTATAGTCAATGCACATTCGCCATCCAGTGACGGTGCGTGTAGAAATGGGTTCTCCCTTATCGTTTTTTACAACAGTCATTCCCCCTTTTTAGGAACGACGTGAATGGGGCTAACCCATCGGCTATCAGAGATAGGATAAATAATGCTGGCTTCACGTAACTTAAGAATTTCTTTCTTAACCACCTCCTTCATGTTGGGGTTCAACCGCCTTTGAGGCTCTATCGAGGTGGCTTCAGTGTTTTCCAAGTGGATTCTATGCGTGCAAAGCCAAGGGCTTATTCCTTTAAGGTCAGAGATGGTGTAGCCAAGCACATCCTTGTGACTCCTAAGAACATCTAAGAGTCTTTCTAGTTGATCATGGTTGAGGTGGGCATTAACTATAACCGGGTAGGTCAATTTATTACCCAAGAAAGCGTACCTTAGATTTGGTGGTAATTGTTTAAGCTCTACCTCAGGTGGCGATGTGCCCTCTACTTCCTCTCCTTGTGTAAGCTTGATTTCCCTTGCAATATCTGGGTTTAGTTCTTTCTCCTTGAGTGGGCTCCTCCAAGCCAACTCGGATTCACTTATCTGTGAGGACGGTGCATCGGAATAAACACTGCACGATTCTGCGTGGGCATCGATGGGATCGCCATTGTGCTCCGGTCCAAGCCTGAGATCAAGAGATGCGTCAGTGGGTTCACAAATATAAGAGTAAGGGTCGTAGAGTGTACTTCCCTGAATCTCGGCTTGATCAATGGGTTCCTCAGAAGAGTAGTGCTCTTTAATGCATGTTCCGCCCTTTTCAAAATATAACTTGACGTCCCTCACATCAACTCTGATGTTGCCCTCTATAGTCCCTTCCGGGGAGATTTGATCCATCACAAAATGGCAAATTTTTGCTCAACGGGGTCCTCGATATCAACGGCGAATGCCCCTATGGCATTGACCTCGTCAACAAGTTCTTTAAGAAGGCTCGCAAAGGAGTCATCATTTCCCAGGCTTGACTCAGTCATTAACATTGCCTCCCCCATGTTCCTGTTAAGATCTTATGGAGAAATCTGGGAAAGCAAGTAAATTGGGCAGCAAACAGGATCAAAAAGGAAAAATAAAGAAAGAAAGATGGATAGATGGTGAGAGATAACCGGGTGATCAAAACCAAAAACCGTCAACAGCCACTCCCTGGAAATGGCACCAAAAACTTGATCGGCCCCCGTATGCACACGCAACCGGGACAAACGACTCGTAGTCTTACCGTTGCAAACCCTAACCAAAGCCGCTAGCGTGAAGAACGACATCATCATTCAACCGTATCTCGAGCCCACTCTCGTGCAAACTCGAGCTACGACCTAGGTTAAGATAGTTCCTACCCGTCCAATATCTTACAAACGGGTATGTGTATTGTTACGAGGTGGAACTCGCGTACAATGAATTTGTATTGAGGAGAACCAAGGGCACGATGGTTATGTTGAGAAGAGGGTTTAGGTGGGCTATTTAACAAGTGATTAGTGGGGTGAAGAGGTTGGACTTGCCGCCAGGGGTGGCCACAGAGTTAAATCTCTCCGGTCGCGACGGAGGAAGATTGGATGGAGGGAGGCTAAATTTGATGTCGACCAAGGGGCGAGCTTTCCTGCAGCACGAGCAACTCGTCAGAAGGGCGGGGTTAGGATCCAACCCTTAGCCCCTCCGATGCCTAAGTCAGTAATAGGACTTAAAACGGGGGCTAGGCACGCCGGTCGGACTGAGGGTGTGTCGACCGTACGTGGCGAGCTATAAGTGGGAGAACAAAGATGTCGACGACCTTTTCTCTTGTGTGTGAATAATAGATTGAGAGAGAGAATTTGCCAACCCCCCTCCTCGTAAGAAGTAAGAGGTATTTATACCTGATGGGAGATGACTTGATGGGGCTGACCTGGCATGCTGACTCGACGTGCTGAGTTGGCTTGGTTGTCGGTGGAAGCTTCGAGGAGGTCAGGAACAGGAGTGCCTGACCTGCTTTTGTCAGACGGTGCAATGGCTTGGGGAGCTTTTGTCAGGGTGTCAGGGCCGAAAGCATCAATTGTCAGGGGGCTCAGCTGCCAGGGGATGCTTTGTCAGATGGTCGGGCGGCGTTAGTGTCAGTCGTGTCCTTATCCTAGGTTGTTTGTCGTTGGTGACAAACTATAGGTCGGGCTATGCCATCCCTGGCGTCGCGGTTCATGGGGACCGGCCGGGTCGACTGACTCAGTGGTTGTCCGGCCCGGCCGCGCCCTCTTTTCGGTCGTGGGTTGTGGGCCGCTGGCACGGATGGACATGCACATGCCTATGTCAGCACCTCCGGCGGTACTGTCCGGGTGCTCCCCAAGTGCCCAGCCCCCGGCGGGCCGTGTAACCACGGTTGTGTGCCTCGGCCGGGTGGGGGGAGTGCTGCGAGGTGCGCCTGTTCCCGTGTAGCTTCGGTCTTCCGGGGAGGCGGCCCTTTCGTGAAGGGGAGAGTTAGTGGGGTATGTCAGCGGATCCGGGTGGGAGTCGGATTCTTACGATCTTTAGGTCGTAACAATTGCCCCGGTATTTGAGTGTGAGGCGGAAGCCCGGCTCGGCTCGGATGGCGTAACGCTGCCCTCTAACCTGACTCGGACTTGGATCCAAGCTCAGGGGTGGTGACGCCGCTCCCGCGGGGTGTGTCCCGCTGTTGCGGGATCGCGAGGTCTCGTCCCGAGTGGGAACCAAAGGGGGGCGTTGCCCCCCTCCCTGACATGCCGTTGTGGGTGGCGGCTAGGTCGGATTTTGGGGGAGCCCGACTTTTTTGAGAAGGTTATGGTTTTTGATGAGAGGTGTTTACCGGATGTGTTTGTAATTTTCGCGGGACTTCAACCGTGCTGTGCCTGGTGGACCTCCCAGCTGTTGTGCGCTTGGGCTCAGGGGGAGGGGTCCGAAAGGAGGAATATTATTCATCAACCTTTACCGGAGATCTAGATGATATTTACAACAATAGGGCAGGTGTGACCAAACCAGTGGTCGGGACGGGGGGTTGTTTACACTCGTCGCCCACTACATCGGGGTGAGCAGATCCCCGTTGCGGGGTGGTCTTCCTTTTTACTGACCACTGAATTCCTACTGCCTCATCGTCCGGGGACGAGCTGACGTGCCGGGAATCACCGTTTGGTTTAATCAGGGATGCCACCCCGTGGTGGTCCGCCCTTCGGGGGGGTTGACCCTCGTTTGTTGGGGGACCTTCTTCCTTTCCCTTTCCTCGCTTCCTCGCGTTCTGCCTCGTCGTCGCCGTGCTGGAGGGTTGCCTGGCCTCGCCAGGGATCCCGCGCACCGAGGGGGAACCCCGGGGGAGGCGGAGGACGAGGTAGCGGTGGTGGAATCGCTGGGAGAGCCGTTGGGGGTTTCCGCCCTCACACCCCATAGGGATCGCCGTAGGCTGGGTGTTAATTGGGTTGTTGTGGCCCGCGGCTAGTCGTCCGGACCTGCCGTTTAATCCGGTAACGAGCAGGAGGAAGGCTGGCGGGTGGGGCCTCCCATGTGTAAGGGGAATATCCTATCAGGGGTCGTGGGGCTATGGCGGTCACCGTCGGGGGGAATGGGGCCCGTCGGTGGTCATCGGCCTTCTTCGTAGCTCGGTGGGGCGCTCGAGGCCGTTTCATACCCGGTGTGAGGGGATGCGAATCCCCTTTGTCTATCTCCCTCTCCCCCCTAACTTGTGAAGGGGGGTACTTATAGTGGGATTCTGCAGAAGGGTTTTCCGTGGATAATGTGAGGGACTAGTGCCATTAATGGGCTCCGCTGAATCACGCGCTTTGGGAACCGCTTTTTCCTGGCGGTATCCGACACGGGTTGTCTGCTCTGGCCTCTCGGGGGGCGCGTTGCTGCTGATGGCGTGTTGTCCAAGCGTCCTTTCGTTATGCCAAGTCGCATCGTGGCACTACCTTGACGAGACTAGGCCGCTGCCTTGTTGGGACTAGGCGTATATTCGACAGGTATTGTTTCGAGGTTTCTGGCTTGCGACCGGTCCGTCCCAGGTCACGTGTCCTTGTCCCCCGGGCTGAGTTTTTGAGGATGTTGGGCCTAATCTGGGGGAATCCAGATGTGGTTTGGGGGACCGGCCCTGGGTAGTTGGTCGCTGTGCGGTCTGAGCCGAGGCGTTACGGTGATGTCGGTCTTCGCCGTGGTTTACCGCTGAGGTTGCCTATTTTGGCTTCTTGCGTGAGTTACACAATTACTAATTATGCCCCCAACATTCCCTTGTCCGAGATCGTGAGGTCTGGGGGAAGGGGATGTTGATGGTTTGTGTTGTCTTTGGGCGGGGCGGGGAATCGCCGAAAAGGTTCAGGATGAGACATGCCGCCTTATCACGATTCGACCTCGGGCGGAAATGGTCCCACAGGGCGGGCCTCCGTTCACTTCTGTCCCTTTTGACCGAAAGTTGTCGTTGACTTTAGTTGGCGAGGGGTCTTGGTTGGAAGCGTAGTATCGAGGGGTTCGAGCTGCGGGTGTAAACTTCCTGGGCATCCTAAGCTAGTCCGGGGAGTGCGTTGCGCCGTTCCTACTTTCCACGCCGCGAGGGGTGGTGAGCTCGCCTGGCACTTGGCGGGGGGATCGCTTCACGCTATGGTATTCTCAGAAAATCAAAGCGTATCTGACAAGGATGAATGTTTTCATTTAAATTTACAAGAACTGATCTATGGCTTGTACACGAGTTCTTAGATTATCGCCCGTTTGGGGTAAGATCCGGCCCTAGGATGGGCTATAGAGCTTTCATCGCCTGCGGTGAACGACCTCCGGATCTAGGGGTCACCTTCTGCCAGGTGGGCCTTTTTAACTCGAGTTGTTCTTGGCGTAGAGGTGAACGACCGCCTTCCGTGCTGAAGTGTTGTAAGGTCTCCTCGGTCCGGTAGAAGCACTGGGGGAGGATCACCAGGGAAGCCGTCTTTCTGGGGCTTGTGTCTTGGGGGGGTCTTGATGATCGGGCCGCCCCCCCACATGCCTCGCTGCTTGGGTTTGAGGGTGGGGGGAGTCCTGACGGTCGGGCCGCCTCCCCCCATGCCTCGCTGTTTGGGTTTGAGGGTGGGGTTCGGGGCCCGATCGTGCCGGGGCGGGCTGACACACCATGACTCACCGTTTGGGCTCGCCAGGGATGCAGCCTTGCCGAGGTCCCCGTCTGAAGGTCGACGGCGAACATGTGTTGGCTTGCAAGCCCGGGGGGCACTCGCTTTTCCTGCCGACGGGGGTCGGATGCCTACCTTTCTCCGACTCGTCCTTGTTTAGGGCGGACGGAGGCGTGAAAGGTGGATTTCCCTTGTGTAAGTGGAATATCCTGTTGGCGATCCGTTTGTAAGAGGAATATCCTGTCGGAGGTGGTGGAGATGCGGGAACCGCCGCCCTGGGCGGTGGAACCACTGATGGCCGATGACCTCTCTTTTGTTAGGGCGTTGTATCTCGGCCCGTTTCCCAGCGGGTGGGGGGGATAAGTACCGATTTCTCATGTCTTCCGACTCTTTGTTCTTTTTCTTTCGGAAGGGTGAGTGGCGTCTTTATAGGGAGATCTTGCTGACGATTTCCCCCATATTTATTGCGATGAGTTGGCATTATTAATGGGCTCCTCGGATTCATGCCCGTGGGAAACCGCTTTTGCCAGGTGGCTCTTACGGAACCTCTTTTGGAGTGTACCATTAATGGTGGTGTATTTCTCGAGTGTCCTTTCGTTTCGTCGAGTCACATTAGGGCTGCCTACTCGGGAATTGACGCCATTTCGTCCCGGTTTATGTGCCCATGTCTTCTTTCGATTTTTCGAGGATCATGGGCGCGTAGCCCTCTCTGGTTTGGGTGGCTAGGGTTGGCCTTGCCCCAGAGGTCTTGAGGGGGGGGGGGGGGAGCGGGCGCGTAGCCCGGCCCGTGCCCTTCTCTGGTTTGGGTGGCTAGGGTTGGCACTGCCCCAGAGGTCTTGAGGGGGGGAGCAGGTGCGTAGCCCGGCCCGTGCCCTTCTCTGGTTTGGGTGGCTAGGGTTGGCCCTGCCCCAGAGGTCTTGAGGGGGGGAGCGGGCGCGTAGCCCGGCCCGTGCCCTTCTCTGGTTTGGGTGGCTAGGGTTGGCCCTGCCCCAGAGGTCTTGAGGGGGGGGGAGCAGGCGCGTAGCCCGGCCCGTGCCCTTATCTGGTTTGGGTGGCTAGGGTTGGCCCTGCCCCATAGGTCTTGAGGGGGGGAGCGGGCGCGTAGCCCGGCCCGTGCCCTTCTCTGGTTTGGGTGGCTAGGGTTGGCCCTGCCCCAGAGGTCTTGAGGGGGGAGCGGGCGCGTAGCCCGGCCCGTGCCCTTCTCTGGTTTGGGTGGCTAGGGTTGGCCCTGCCCTAGAGGTCTTGAGGGGGGAGCGGGCGCGTAGCCCGGCCCGTGCCCTTCTCTGGTTTGGGTGGCTAGGGTTGGCCCTGCCCCAGAGGTCTTGAGTGGGGGAGCAGGCACGTAGCCCGGCCCGTGCCCTTCTCTGGTTTGGGTGGCTAGGGTTGGCCCTGCCCCAGAGGTCTTGAGGGGGGGAGCGGGCGCGTAGCCCGGCCCGTGCCCTTCTCTGGTTTGGGTGGCTAGGGTTGGCCCTGCCCCAGAGGTCTTGGGAGGGGGGAGCGGGCGCGTAGCCCGGCCCGTGCCCTTCTCTGGTTTGGGCGGCTAGGGTTGGCCCTGCCCCAGAGGTCTTGAGGGGGGAGCAGGCGCGTAGCCCGGCCTGTGCCCTTCTCTGGTTTGGGTGGCTAGGGTTGGCCCTGCCCCAGAGGTCTTGAGGGGGGGGAGCGGGTGCGTAGCCCGGCCCGTGCCCTTCTCTGGTTTGGGTGGCTAGGGTTGGCCCCGCCCCAGAGGTCTTGAGGGGGGAGCAGGCGCGTAGCCCGGCCCGTGCCCTTCTCTGGTTTGGGTGGCTAGGGTTGGCCCTGCCCCAGAGGTCTTGAGGGGGGGAGCGGGCGCGTAGCCCGGCCCGTGCCCTTCTCTAGTTTGGGTGGCTAGGGTTGGTGCTGCCCCAGAGGTCTTGAGGGGGGGAGCGGGCGCGTAGCCCGGCCCGTGCCCTTCTCTGGTTTGGGTGGCTAGGGTTGGCCCTGCCCCAGAGGTCTTGAGGGGGGAGCGGGCACGTAGCCCGGCCCGTGCCCTTCTCTGGTTTGGGTGCCTAGGGTTGGCCCTGCCCCAGAGGTCTTGAGGGGGGGGGGGAGCGGGAGCGTAGCCCGGCCCGTGCCCTTCTCTGGTTTGGGTGGCTAGGGTTGGCCCTGCCCCAGAGGTCTTGAGGGGGGAGCGCGCGTATAGCCCGGCCCGTGCCCTTCTCTGGTTTGGGTGGCTAGGGTTGGCCCTGCCCCAGAGGTCTTGAGGGGGGGAGCGGGCGCGTAGCCCGGCCCGTGCCCTTCTCTGGTTTGGGTGGCTAGGGTTGGCACTGCCCCAAAGGTCTTGAGGGGGGGAGCGGGCGCGTAGCCCGGCCCGTGCCCTTCTCTGGTTTGGGTGGCTAGGGTTGGCCCCGCCCCAGAGGTCTTGAGGGGGGAGCAGGCGCGTAGCCCGGCCCGTGCCCTTCTCTGGTTTGGGTGGCTAGGGTTGGCCCTGCCCCAGAGGTCTTGAGGGGGGGAGCGGGCGCGTAGCCCGGCCCGTGCCCTTCTCTAGTTTGGGTGGCTAGGGTTGGTGCTGCCCCAGAGGTCTTGAGGGGGGGAGCGGGCGCGTAGCCCGGCCCGTGCCCTTCTCTGGTTTGGGTGGCTAGGGTTGGCCCTGCCCCAGAGGTCTTGAGGGGGGAGCGGGCGCGTAGCCCGGCCCGTGCCCTTCTCTGGTTTGGGTGCCTAGGGTTGGCCCTGCCCCAGAGGTCTTGAGGGGGGGGGGGAGCGGGAGCGTAGCCCGGCCCGTGCCCTTCTCTGGTTTGGGTGGCTAGGGTTGGCCCTGCCCCAGAGGTCTTGAGGGGGGAGCGCGCGTATAGCCCGGCCCGTGCCCTTCTCTGGTTTGGGTGGCTAGGGTTGGCCCTGCCCCAGAGGTCTTGAGGGGGGGAGCGGGCGCGTAGCCCGGCCCGTGCCCTTCTCTGGTTTGGGTGGCTAGGGTTGGCTCTGCCCCAAAGGTCTATAGGGGGGGAGCGGGCGCGTAGCCCGGCCCGTGCCCTTCTCTGGTTTGGGTGGCTAGGGTTGGCCCTGCCCCAGAGGTCTTGAGGGGGGGAGCGGGCGCGTAGCCCGGCCCGTGCCCTTCTCTGGTTTGGGTGGCTAGGGTTGGCCCTGCCCCAGAGGTCTTGAGGGGGGGAGCGGGCGCGTAGCCCGGCCCGTGCCCTTCTCTGGTTTGGGTGGCTAGGGTTGGCCCTGCCCCCGAGGTCTTGAGGGGGGGAGCGGGCGCGTAGCCCGGCCCGTGCCCTTCTCTGGTTTGGGTGGCTAGGGTTGGCCCTGCCCCAGAGGTCTTGAGGGGGGGGAGCGGGCTCGTAGCCCGGCCCGTGCCCTTCTCTGGTTTGGGTGGCTAGGGTTGGCCCTCCCCCAGAGGTCTTGAGGGGAGGAGCGGGCGCGTAGCCCGGCCCGTGCCCTTCTCTGGTTTGGGTTGCTAGGGTTGGCCCTGCCCCAGAGGTCTTGAGGGGGGGAGCGGGCGCGTAGCGCGGCCCGTGCCCTTCTCTGGTTTGGGTGGCTAGGGTTGGCCCTGCCCCATAGGTCTTGAGGGGGGGAGCGGGCGCGTAGCCCGGCCCGTGCCCTTCTCTGGTTTGGGTGGCTAGGGTTGGCCATGCCACAGAGGTCTTGAGGGGGGGAGCAGACGCGTAGCCCGGCCTGTGCCCTTCTCTGGTTTGGGTGGCTAGGGTTGGCCCTGCCCCAGAGGTTCGGAGATTTGCGCTGCAAAACTTATGTAGGAACAACAAGGTTGGGGAAAGCGGATAGATGTGTATTTCGTATGTATGAAAAAGAAAAACTCACAACTATTGTTAGAATTTTAGCAGATGCTTTGCGTTCCAAGGGTGGGCCATTTCGTTCCCTTCGGGGTTGCCAAGATGTACGTGGTTGGTCCGACAATATCGACGACCTTGTAGGGCCCTTCCCATTTGGCGGCCAGCTTTCCCCGCTGGGCGGTCTCGGGGCAGAAGGTGGCGTCTCTGAGGACCAAGTCGCCGATCCTGAAAGTCCGCGGCTTCTCCCGGGAGTCATAGTATCGTGCCATCCTCTGGCTGTGTTTGACGAGGCTCGTCAGGGCCCGGTCTCTTACCTCGTCTATCAATTCAAGACTGAGGCCGAGTCCCTCCCCATTGATCTCTTCGTCGAAGAGCTTTAGTCAGAGCGTCTCTTCGCCAACCTCCACGGGAACGACCGCCTCCGATCCGTATGCTAGCATGAATGGGCTTTCTCCTGTTGAGGCCTTGTGGGTGGTACGATAGGACCATAGGATTCCCGGCAGCTCGTCGACCCACGCCCCCAGGGCGGCGTCCACCTTTTTCGTCATTGGGTTCAAGATGCATTTATTCGTGGCCTCCGCCATTCCGTTGCACTGTGGGTGGGCGACTGATGCGAACTGGAGTTTGATCCCCCAGCCCGAGCAGAAGTCACGGAAGCCTTCACAATCGAACTGCTTTACGTTATCCGTGACTATTGAGCGGGGAACCCCGAAGCGACATATAACGGATTGCCAGATAAAGCCCTTCATGTCTGTCCACGTGATACGCGATAGCGGCTCCGCTTCCACCCACTTCGTGAAGTAGTCCACGGCGACGACTAGATATTTTCTTCCTCCGGAGGCCTTTGGGAAAGGCCCAAGGATGTCGAGTCCCCATTTGGCGAAGGGGATCGGGCTCACGATGGGCATCAGGTTAGCCGGAGGTGCAGTCGTCCGTCGGCAGAATTTCTGGCACGCCTCGCACCTCTTGACGTACTGTACCGCGTCCCGGATCATTGTCAGCCAATAGTACCCCTTGCGCATTATTTTGTGGGTGATTGTGCGACCGCCATGGTGGTTCCTGCAGTAGCCTTCGTGCACTTCATGGATGACTTGCTCAGCCTGCTCCAGGCCCAAGCATTTCAGATAGGGCAGGACGTCGAAATTGGCGTGGCGGTGGCGGTACATCACTCCATCGAGGAGTACGAATGACATGGCTTGTCTCTCCACCTGTTTAGCCAGCATCCACTCCTCGGGCAGTTCCCCCGTCTCCAAGTACTTCACAATGGGGGTCATCCATGTCGTCACCGTGCCCGTACACATCAGTTCTCCTTCGTCAATGGTTGGGGTCAATAGGCTTTCGACGTAGATGGCCTTCCCGATCTCGGCCGCGGAGGAGGAAGCCAGCTTAGACAGGGCGTCTGCCCGGAGGTTGTTGGAGCGGGACAGGTGCTGGACGTCTGCCTTCTTGAACTTACGGAGTTCGATCTGGATGCGCCTAAGGTAACACTTCATTGTTTCTTCTCGAGCCTCGAAGCTCCCTAAGATCTGTTGGACGACGAGCCGTGAGTCACTGAGGAGCAACACGTTCATCGCCCCCCCGACTTAGCGAGTTTTAACCCGTTAACCGCGGCCTCGTACTCCGCGACATTGTTGGTTGCCGGAAAGTTGAAGCGTAGGGCGTACTCCAACGAGCATCCGTCAGGGGTTTGAATGACGATACCCGCACCGGTCCCAGATCCCATCGCGGAGCCATCGACGTGGATGGTCCACAATTCGTCCACGTCCATCTGGGAGGGCTCTGAGGGTTCGCCCACCCCGGTCCCCCGCGGGGACGCGGTCGCCGAGGGGAGCTCTGGCTGGTTCCCCGGTGTGCCCCCTGCGGTGCATTCCACCACGAAGTCGGCCAGCGCCTGGCCCTTGATCGCCGTCTGGGCCTTGTACGTTATGTCGAACTCGCTGAGCTCGACACTCCAGTTGAGCATCCTCCCCGACCGCTCCAGTCTCTTCATGTTTTCTCGAGGGGCATGTCAGTGTGGACGGCTATGGGATGGGCCTGGAAGTATGGTCGGAGCTTTCGGGCTGTGGTGACTAGGCAGTAGGCGGCTCTCTCGATGGGACTGTAACGAGTCTCCGCCTCCCGGAGGATCCGGCTGGCGTAGTAAACAGGGCGCTGTACCCCCCTTCCTCCTTGATTAGGACGGAGCTAACGGCCTCCTCGTTGGTCGCCAAGTACAACCCTAGGGGTTCGCCTTCTTCCGGCCGTGCGAGGAGCGATGGGCTCTGTAGGTAAGACCTCAGCTCCGCGAACACCCGCGCACAGTCGTCGTCCCACGGGATCACCTTCCTCTTGTCCTTAGCGTCGCCAAAGGCTGTGCGCAAGACCCTGAAGAAGGGGAGCGACTTCTCCGCAGATTTCGACAGGAATCTCCCCAGAGCAGCGATCCGGCCGTTCAGTCGCTGTAAGTCCCGGATCGTCCGGGGTTCCGCCATACTGATGAGGGCCGTCACCTTGTCGGGGTTCACCTCGATCCCCCGCTTCATTATCATGAAGCCCAGGAATTTTCCCGACTGCACGTCGAAGATACACTTCGCGGGGTTTAGTCTTAGGTTGTATCGGCGGACCCTTTGGAAAGTTTCCTGTAAGTCGGTGAGGTGGTCTGGGGCCCTCCTACTCTTTACCAGCATGTCATCGATGTAGACCTCCAGGTTTCGCCCCACCTGAGGGCCGAATATTCGGTCTACCATCCGCTGATAGGTCGCCCCGGCGTTCTTCAGTCCAAAGGGCATCTTGGTGTAACAGAAGGTGCCCTTGTCGGTGACAAAAGACGTCTTTTCCTCATCCTCCTCCACCATCGGTATCTTGTTGTACCCCGAGAAGGCGTCCATAAAGCTTAACAACTCGTAGCCAGACGCCTGGTCCACCAAGCGGTCGATCCGGGGTAGGGGAAGCTGTCCTTTGGGCATACCTTGTTGAGGTCGGTGAAGTCGACACACATGCACCACTTTCCACTGGGCTTCTTCACCAAAACGACGTTGGCGAGCCAGTCCAGGTAATCCACCGGCCGGACAAACTTGGCTTCGAGGAGCCGCTCTACTTCTTCCTCGACCGCCCTCTTCTTTTCGCCCCCCGCACTTCTCTTCTTCTGTCGGACAGGTCGGGCTTCTGGGTCCGCATTTAACATGTGGGAGATCACCGTCCGGTCAACCCCCGGCATGTCGGCGGGTGACCATGCGAATATAGCCGCATTTTCCCGGAGCAAGGCGACGAGGGTCGCCCTCAGGGCGGCCGGGAGTTTTGTCCCGATGGAGACGGTTCTCTCTTCGTCCGCTACTATGGGAACCTCCTCGACCTCCTCGGCTGGGGTCGGCCGTTGGTCACAGAAGTCCTCCCTTTCGTCGGGGATGAGAACCGTCAGGGCCCACCTCGGGCTCCCACGCCGGGCTGGCCTTCTGTCGCGGCCCCCAGGCACCTCCTGGTCTCCTCGCACCAGTCCCACCCCCAGTGGGGTTCGGAACTTCATCATCTGGTGTTGCAGGCTTGGGAGCGCCTCGATGGCCGTCATGTATGGACGCCCTATGATTTCGTTATACGCTGATGCGACGTCGACGATGACAAAACACGTCCCCTGGTGACGACACTTGGTTCCTCCCCCAGAGTCATCGGCAGGGTGATCGTCCCCACTATGGGGATCATATGGCCGGTGAAGCCGACAATGGGGCCCGCACAGGGCTCTAGGTCTGCATGCCCCACCCCATTCTCTCGACCGTTGACAGGAACAGGATGTCGCAGGAGCTACTGGTGTCAATCAGGAGCCGGTCGACGACAACTGCCCCGATCCGAGCCTCGACGATGAGGGCGTCATCGCTCTGGCTCCCCACCTCCTGCCGGTCTCCCTCGGTAAAGGTGATAGGGGGTCGGTGTTTCCTTCTCCGCTTCGGCCGGCGGCTGGCGCCCGCCACCATCACCTGTCGGGCACCGGCCTCTGAGATCGTGGGTGACGTCCCCACTGGGGACGGCCCCCCGCTTATCATCTCAATGCGCATGATCGCCCCGGGGGGACGTGGCTCCCCCCGATCGCGGTCCGCTGGCGGTTCTGGCCCCCGCCCCTCCGGGGGGGCTCTCTCTCCTTCTGCTGCCCGCCTGTCCGCCACGAAGTTTCCTAAGTGGCCCGCCTGAATCAGCCGCTCGATCTCTCTCTTAAGAGTGTAACAACGGTCGGTATCGTGACCGTGGTCACGGTGATATCGGCAATACCTCCGGAGATCCCGCTTTGCCGGATCCGTCCTCATCTCCCGGGGAGGCTCCGGCAGTAATCCGGCCCTCGTCGCCGCGGCCAAAACCTCCATCATGGGGGCGTTGAGCCGCGTGTAGTGCGCCCGCAGGGGGCCTTCCTGTCTTGGGAGGGCTCGGGTGGCGCCTTGGGCCGGGGCGAACTCGCGCGCCGGGCCAGGGTGGTCTTGCGGGCGTTGCAACACCGGTTCGCGCCTTGGTTGGGTCAACAGGTCACGACCTCGGCGCCCCTCTTCTTGCCTTGGCCGAGGGTGAGACCGGTGCTCGCCTTGGAGCAGCTTCGCTGGGGGAAATAGGGCCTTTGTGCCGAGAGTCTCTTCGGCCAACGCATGCCTCTCCGCCATAGCGACCAACGCCTCATAGTCGGTCGGTGGATCCCGGAGCAGGGATTTGTGGAGGCTCCGAGTCCGCAACCCCGTCTTGAAGGCCAGCATAAGCACCTCGTCACCGCATGCACCACCGCCCGTCTCTCATCCTGAAAGCGACGGAGGTATCTGCCCATTGTCTCCCCCTCTCCTTGGACTATCGTGCTGAGATAGTCTAAGGGCTTATTTTTCGTCCGCCCGGCCCGAAACTCTTGGCAGAACTTGTGGGATAGCTCGCCAAAGCTCCCAACGGATCTCGTGGGTAAGCCGAAGTACCAGTCCAACGCGGTGTCCCTCAGGCTTTGGGAGAAATGCCGGCATAGGAACGCCTCATCCACATCATGCGCCTCCATTGCCCCCCGGTACTGCTGCACGTGCATGAGGGGGTCGCCTCTCCCGCTGTACGTGGCCAAGTGGGGGGGGGGGGTTTGAACTTTATAGGCCTCGGGGCGGATGTGATCCATTGTACAAGCGGCGTGGCCTCCTCCGGGTAGGTAGGTCGATCGGGCGTATCCCCTCTCCACCACTCGGGGGCCTGGCTTCGGTCGCGCCTCGGCCGCCGACGGTCCTCCGGCCCCGGGGAGTAGCCTGACGGTCGCCTGGCGGGGCTCCTTCCCCAGGTCGAGGATTCGACGGGCTGCGGGCTACGGTTCTCCCAGTGCCATCGCCTCCCGGCCGGCTCCCCTCGGGCCTCCATCCGCTCCTGACTCCCCCGCAGAAGCCTTTCGCGCTCGGTGGTGAGGAAGTGTCACGCCCCGCTTCCCAAAATGGACGGAGACGTTGCGTGACTAAGGCCCGCTTAGGCCGGAGCTGTGAAGCTCGGACCCAATAAGCGTCTATAGGGGTACCATTTTAAAGTTTTCAGGTTCTTGCATTAATAAAATTCGAAACAACAGAAGTACAGAAAGAAAAAGGCATTCATTAAATTAGAGATATAATATCCAACTGGTACAAAGTCTAAAAAGGAGGCCTAAGCATGGCAACGACCTAACTAAAAGCAAACTAAAAGCAGTAACCTATGGAAGAGACGACTAAAAAGACCTCAAAGTCTGGTCCTCGTCAGGCACGTACTCTGGGTCGACGTCCTCCGGCTCCTCGTACTCCAGCGAGTCTGCCTCGTCCATGAACTCTGGCTGAACACCTGACGTACAGCACCCAAGAAAAAGGAACTGTACGTCAGGTAAAGTCTACAAGAAGGGTTAGACTTTACTGCAAGTGCACCGAACTTTAAACAACGTTTTACTGGTTGATTAGCATGCTGAGGTTCTTTTACACAACAGTTTACTGGTTGATTAGCATGCAGTGGTTATGACAGAGTAATACGAAAGGAAGTAACGTAGCAGGAAGTAAAACGGGACAAGTAGTAGTTGTAGCGTGTGCTACCAACTACGGGACTAACCTACAGGTGTCAAGACAAGACAGGATAAACAGGACGGAACAAGACGAAACGTGGCAAGACAAGACATGACAATTGTGACATGAAGGGTTCACGCCTTACGGTTCGAGGGGGATCAGACCCTCTTGCCGTGCGCACGCTCAACCCTACCCCAAACCCCAGAACTCAGGACAAGACATTATAGGGCCACTCACTCTGCTAGGTGAGTGCCTCTATCCCCACGGTCGGTAGCGTATCGCTCACTCTGCTAGGTGAGCGACGAACGCCTCGTAGGTGAAACCGTACAACTGTATAGGACCACTCACTCTGCTAGGTGAGAGTCTCTATCCTCTCGGTCTGCTGGGACACTCACTCTGCTAGGTGGGTGCCGAGCTTCCCGTAGGCTGTAAATCAGTACAAGGGATCACTCTCTCTAGCTTGGAGAGTGCCCTATTGCCCGCAGGCTGTGCAAGACGAGACGGGACGTGTCAAGACGGGAAGAGTTATTCTAGGGTGTCCACACACACGCACACACATGATAACCCTACGATGTCAAAAGTTGTTGTTGTCGGGCTCAGACTTCGTCGTCAAGCCTGAGCCGTCAGGATCTTCCCGGACACTATCATTTCACGTCCGGTTCTCTTTGTTCACATTTTAATAGTTCTAACAGTCTAAGGCCTAGGCACGGCCGAAAGAGCAAGTGAGTACACTTGCCTGCGGTGGCGAGCGTGTCGTCCGTCCGGGGCGTCTCGTCCAGGCGTTGCGTCCGCAGTAGTCCGTCTGAAACAGTGTCACGGCGACGGTGTCAGGTCACGATTTCAATAAATCCTATTTAGGCTCGTTTCTAGGTTGTCGGGACTACCCTAATTGTCAGAGTCACGTTTGGTGTTTTATCAGCCTAGATCGACCACTACCCTATATGCACAGAAAATTGTCCGACGGTCGATTTCTACGGTGACAGCGTTTTACTGGTGCGGAAAAGTAAATTTAATGATTAGTTACCGATTTTAGTTAGATTTTCAATGACGTAATGTGTGGGTTACTACGAGTAGCGGGAACCAACCTGGTTGACGAACACGCGGAAATCGGCGTAGGATCTGGAAATGGCAACGGATCACGTCACCTCCGTTCCCAGAATGTCTGATCGATGTAATTTTTAGTGTCCGGACGATAGTAACGAGACCTAGTTATCTGCGACATCGGATTTGCAATATCAAAATAAAAGTGATTTAGCTATTAAAATGCTTTAAACTATATAATGTTCCTTATAACATGTTACTATTCACATATTGGAGTTACTGCTCTTAGGAATTAACAAATAAACTAACCTATATCATATCAAACTAATCAATTAATAACTTACTAATTATTAATAATGCATACTTATATTTATTAGCTCCCTGGAAATGGGTGGGGTACAGACATGGGATAATAGCTTGTAAGATAAACTGGCACCTAATTAATAATTCCCCATCATTTATAAAATATCCTTACATAAGGCTATACGCATGCACCTATACAAACTTACGCTTATGCAATTATAACTCACTTCTCAGTTTGCATTGGTTGCAGGAATGTGCGAAGGCGATCGGCGTCGGGCTGATGAGGGTGGAAGATGGCCGGGACTGAGGTTCTCAACGGCGAGTGGAGGACAGGGGGACGGCAGTATGGAGGTGCGCGGCCAGCGGGGAGTCGTTGGTGAAGGCGGGCATGGCGGAAGGCGTGGCTGGGCTTTCCTCTGTTTCTCGCTAACCAGGGGATTGAAGAGGGTTATTGTGAAGCAGAGGGAGAGGACGCCGGTGCCTGGAGGCCGAAGTGGGTCAGGGACAGTCGGAGCGGTGCTGGCGGGTCTGCGGTGGACGTCGGGTCTGGGCTTCGACGGAGAGTCACGAGAGGGAGGCGGCGGCGACGCGATGCGCAGCAAGGTGGTCTCCGGAGAGGGAGACGGCGGGGGATTTCAGGCGGGGGTGGCTCTGGGCGCCGCTGGTCGGATGACGGCATGAGGAGGCGCCGGACTCTGTTTGGTGCGGGTGAAGAGGACAGGACGAGGCGCCGGCGGTTCGTGTTCCCCGGGGCGGCGTGCGAAGCAGAGAAACAATCCGGGTCGTTGGCGATCACACGAACTGGGAGCAGAGCACGCAAAGGCCGTGGCTGTGAGATTTCGTATGGGTAAAAAAATTAGAGAAGACGAGTTATTCAACCTAGGTTTTGTATAGTAGGCTTAGGGGGAAGGTGGTTCATGTGGGAGAGATAAATAAGGGTGGTGGGCTGTCAGTTAGATGGGGTTGCTAATATTTTATAGGATTTGTGTTTCAAAAGATTTGATTACAAGTTGTTTTGATTTGTTTTTGGGTTTCTCTTTGTTTTTAACCAACAAAACTTAAAACGATTTGATTCCCTCCCTTAAAAACAATTCTGTTGTATTCAAAATCATTAGGAGAAGTTGTCAGGTTTAAAGTGGTTACTAAATAGTTTGTTAAAACAATAAACGTACAAAATAGCCTCCAATGTTGAAATAAAAGAGTATTTTATAAATCTGTAATGAGATAAGCAGATTGGTCTGTTGCCGTCCAAAAATTACAAAGAAAATATCAGGGTGATCGCGCCTTCGAGAGGATCGTAAAAACGGGTTCTGGTCACGCGTCTGAATTACGGAAGGCAGTAATAAAAATCAAATACACAAAACGCACACGAAACATAGCTACGCGCTAAAATACGTACAGTCGGAAAGTGGCCGTTACAGGAAGCGTAGCTGTCGACAAACGGCCTCCTCGTGCAGGTGATCGGAGTGGTGGTGCAGGCGATGCAGGCTGTCTCCTCTTGGTGGGGACCTGGCCGACAACGGGTCCCGCCCGTCCCCGAGCCGCCGTCCCGTCGCCGTCACCTCCAGGATTTCCCGGTTGCTTTCGTTCTCCCTCCTTAGCCTCTCGCGCTCCGCGATGATGAAGCGCAGCTGGTGGCGGGCGGTTTCTTCGTCCTGGTAGGCCCCCCGGGCGGTCTCGGCCGCTTCGTCCAAACGCCTCTGCGCGGTGGCCGCCTCCTCCCGGTGCCTCCACAGCCGCGCGACCTCTATTTCCTCTTCCAGAAGCTTCTGCTGGGCCGTAACCTCCTTGGCGAGCCCCCTGTCTTCCCCTTCCTCCTTGAACTGAGGGCGGAGATTCTGTTTCACGTTCTGGGGTTCTGAGGGGCCGGGCTGTGGCTCCGCCCCAGCCGCCGGGTAGCCTCCCATCGCCTGAGTAATGGCCTCGAAGCTCTTCAGGGCTGCGCGGGCCGAAGTATGGTCTGTCTCGGTGCCCATACCCGGAGGGGGGTCGGGCGCCGGGGTGATTAGTAGAGAGAGCGGCTCCTGACCCATGGGATCCTTGCCGTGGTCAGGGTTCTGAGTGATCGGCATGGAGTCTAACATGGGTGTGACCCTTCGTTCCCACAGACGGCGCCAATTGTTACGAGGTGGAACTAGCGTACAATGAATTTGTATTGAGGAGAACCAAGGGCACGATGGTTATGTTGAGAAGAGGGTTTAGGTGGGCTATTTAACAAATGATTAGTGGGGTGAAGAGGTTGGACTTGCCGCCGGGGTGGCCACGGAGTCAAATCTCTCCGGACGCGACGGAGGAAGATTGGATGGCGGGAGGCTGAAGTTGATGTCGACCAAGGGGCGAGCTTTCCTACAGCACGAGCAACTCGTCAGAAGGGCGGGGTTGGGATCCAACCCTAAGCCCCTCCGATGCCTAAGTACGTAATAGGACTTAAAACGGGGGCTAGGCACGCCGGTCGGACTGAGGGTGTGTCGACCGTACGTGGCGAGCTATAAGTGGGAGAACAAAGATGTGGACGACCTTTGCTCTCGTGTGTGAATAATAGATTGAGAGAGAGAATTTGCCAACCCCCCTCCTCGTAAGAAGTAAGGGGGTATTTATACCTGATGGGAGATGACTTGATGGGGCTGACCTGGCATGCTGACTCGACGTTCTGAGTTGGCTTGGTTGTCGGCGGAAGCTTCGAGGAGGTCAGGAATAGGAGTGCCTGATATGCTTTTGTCAGACGACGCAACGGCTTGGGGCGCTTTTGTCAGGGTGTCAGGGCCGAAAGCATCAATTGCCAGGGGGCTCAGCTGCCAGGGGGTGCTTTGTCAGATGGTCGGGCGGCGTTAGTGTCAGTCGTGTCCTTATCCTAGGTTGTTTGTCGTTGGTGACAAACTATAGGTCAGGCTATGCCATCCCTGGCGCCGCGGTTCATGGGGGCCGGCCGGGTCGACTGACTCAGTGGTTGTCCGGCCCGGCCGCGCCCTCTTTTCGGTTGTGGGTTGTGGGCCGCTGGCACGGAAGGACACGCACATGCCTATGTTAGCACCTCCGGCGGTACTGTCCGGGCGCTCCCCAAGCGCCCTGCCCCCGACGGGCCGTGCAACCGCGGTTGTGTGCCTCGGCCGGGTGGGGGGAGTGCTGCGAGGTGCGCCCGTTCCCGTGTAGCTTCGGTCTTCCAGGGAGGCGGCCCTTTCGTGAAGGGGAGAGTTAGTGGGGTATGTCAGCGGATCCGGGCGGGAGTCGGATTCTTACGATCTTTAGGTCGTAACAGGTATAGAGTTACGATTGAAAACCCTAGCCTTGGTCCAATCTCTTGCAAACCAATTCTAGAAAATTCCAATCGTAAATCTAAATCGAATTTCTAGGGCTTCCTATCAATTTGGGACCCAATCTCTTGCAAATCCCAATCGATATGAATCCCTAGCCATCCGTAATAAATCAATCCCAACCTAACCCTAATCAATTCTAGCAAGAATTTCACCAATTCATCACAATTCAGAAATAGGGTTCATAGGGTTCATCCCCATGCCCTAGACGATAAAACTACTCACTAATCATCATGCAATTCATAAGAAATTCAATAGAAAAATCAACACAATTCATTGCAATAGAGAAATTATCAATAAAAATAGAGTTTTGACAAGAAAGGAGACAAACCAATGAGAATCCAATAGCATCCAACAAAAATCCCCTTTCTAATCTCTCAAAAAGCCTAAATCTAATTACCTAAAAATCTCTCTAAAAAGGCTGCAAAAAGTATCAAAAAGTTCTTCTAAACTAGGGCAAAAACTGGGTTTAAATACCAATCAAAATCGCCCAGAAATTCATGACAAAAATGCCCCATGCGCAACACAGAAATCGCAGTTTACGCAGCAGGCGGGGCGGCTCACTCGGCCGAGTGACAAATGTCACTCGGCCGAGTGACAAACCCTGTAAAATTCCAGTAATTTGGGGGATCTTGGGGGTCTGTCTTCGGAAGTGACTCGGCCGAGTGGATTTACTCACTCGGTTGAGGGGCAATTCTTGCTCGGCCGAGTCGAAATCGTCAAAAGCCTGTAAATTTACAGTAAGTCGGCCGTTTTTGAAGTGGATTTTCCCATGCCACTCGGGCGAGGGGATTTCCTTGCTCGGCCGAGTGGACTATCGTCACTCGGCCGAGTGCACGCCTAATACCTTCTGTTGGTGCGTGTCCGGTCTGGTCGGCCGAGTGGTCTTCTTGCGTGTTCGGTTGCTTCTACGACATTCCTTCTTCATCCACTTGTCTTCCATCACCGAATAACCCTCAAAAGAGCATCGGGTGACACTCCGGAGTGGGTGCAAATCCTCTTGATCTCAAAATCACTCCGAATAGCTCCATATCTCTTGAAATACGACAAAAACAAGAAATCGTGAGAAGCATCGCAATATTACCGAATAATCGTGAAAACCGCGATATGAGCGACCAAAGTGGCATGCAAACATGCAGAAAAAAGGTGTAAAATACCGAGCGATCAGGTGTTGCTTGCCTCGGGACGTGGTGCAGTTTGGGAGGGGATTCGGCTCGGGAAGAGTGTTGGATCCTGTCAAAAGAAGGACGTTAGGATCGAATAATGAAGTAGAGACTTACCCTTGCGTACGCGTCACCGTAATCTCGGAACTTCGCCCTCGGATTCGCCACAACGATCGATACTTCGTCACGGAGGATCGAAGCAGCGTTTCACTGCCTAAATCTCTATTTAGAAGAGGATTTTAATGGAAGGGAGAAGAAGAATATAAGATGCCTTTTGCAAACTTATGGCATGGAAAGTGTAGTATGAATGCCTTACCCTTGGGTCCTATTTATAGGCTTTAGGGGTAGTTATTGTAGGAAATAACTAAATATAAGCTTATTAGCCTATAGTAGCACATTCATTTATCCTCTTCTTCATTCACTTATCAAGTGCCTTTATGCACTTATAAAGTGACTTTTTCCACTTATCGAGTGGCTTTTTCCACTTATCGAGTGGTCCTTTTCACACGAGAAAAGGTTCCCTCCGCGCACGCTTTCGTGCACGCTACATCTGAGGTCTGTATACCCTCATACATCCCCTCATGGGTGTATTCATGTCGTCCATATCCAACATCTCCCACTCACACTTGAGGGGATTGTAAGGAAACATCTTTTCCTTTAACTCTTCTGTTTATCATATCGAGAAATAGGCCGTGTGACCGTCATGCACATAGAGTCCACTGTTGTGCACTTGTTAGAGATACACAACACTCCTCGAGGTGCAAAGTTGAGTAGATCAACGCATGCTTTACCCTAGATTATTTCTTCACATTTCTTATACTTTATATTCAACAATTGAATCCCATCTGGATTACAATTGGCTGGCCAGCTTTGAATCTTTAAAGTCCAAATGTGAATATGAAATTAATCTTCCTCTTCTTGCGATCCTTTCGATCTTGACCTGACTCGCTTTTCTAACATGCCCCGTCGGACCGAATTGACCATAGTCCATAAGCAACATGCTAAGATAGCAATCACCCAGTCAAATCTAAAGGAACCAATAAGAGTCCATACGGGTAACGAGTTAAGACCCATGTGGTCTTTGGGTCTCACATAATAGTAAACACAATTTACTATTCTAACCCAATGGTCAAATGCATACGTTGTATGAATACGTATTACAACATCACTCCTTTCCCAGGGAGCGTATGTCTTAATGATGTTGTAAGGATGATGATCAGACACCATAATGTCTGATTTTGAGTCCCTTTTACTACTCAAATCATCTTTTGGACCCACATCCTGCATAAGACAGATAGGATTTAATAATCCTATTAGATCTTTTGTAAGCATCCATATGATGCAGATCTTTCATACAACCATTTTGTTTAAGTCATGACTCTAAATCATCCGTCTGACGATTTTGACTTTAAACAGGTCTCATCTTTATTCTATCCGTCTGATATAATAAAGGCGGTTGCTCATGTGAGAGAGCCAACCTCAATCTGTCCGACATACTAGAAAACTTAGCTGAGATTTAAAATGTACACAAACATTTTTAAGAAACTCATATGCAATGTTGAAAAGGAACTTATTCTTTTATTAAATTTTGATCCTTTACAGACATGGGAATTTACATTGGTACAACTCAGCTCTTACGCAATCCTTGAGATGATAAGTGTTTGTAAAACACATCTCTGAGGATCGCCTTCGTAAGCAGATCCGCTATCATCTCATGCATATATATGTACCGTATGTCTACCTTCTTGGTCTTATCATAGTTTTTTTGCAAATTTGTAGCAGATATCAGTGTGTTTGGTCTTACAATGGAATTTTGGATCTTTGACATAGGCTATAGATGCTTGACGGTCGTTGTGTATTGGTACATCACCTGAGTCACTTGCATCAATTAGCCTGTCTAAGAATTTCCTAAGCCAAACAGCCTCTTGGACTGCCATGCTAAATGCTACAAACTCGGCTTCCATTGTTGAAAGTGCGATGCAGGATTGTTTCTTGCTACTCCAGGTATTGCACCAGATCCGAGTAGAAAAACATATCCTGAGGTCGATCGTCGTTCATCGAGATCACCCGCCCAATCAGCATCAGTGTAGCCTTCGAGCCTCAAGGCATCTCCTTGATAGCATAAAGCATAGTCCGCAGTTCCTTTAAGATACCACATTATCCTCTTGACCGCTTTCCAGTGTAATTGCCATGGATTGGATTGGTAACGACTTACCATTCCAATGGCAAAACAGATGTCCGGTCTTGTACACATCATAGCGTACATAAGACTACCAACTGCACTGGAATATGGAAGTTTTTCCATAATTTCCTTTTCCTTTTGGTTCTTTGGACATGATTTCAGACATAAATTATCGCATTTGCTTATAGGAGTATCAATGGACTTGTAGTTCTGCATATTAAAACGTTCTAGAACCTTCTTTATGTAAGTCTCTTGTGAAAGAGAAAGAAATTTCTTCGAATGATTCCTTGAAATCTTAACTCCAAGGATATATGCGGCTTCTCCCATGTCTTTCATCTCAAAAACTGATGAAAGCCAAGCCTTGATATCCATCACAAAGCCCTTGTCATTTCCGGCTATTAAAATGTCATCTACATATAGAGACATAATAACGTACTTGCTCTTAATCCTCTTGATATATACACAATTATCTTCATCAAGCATGGAAAAACCATTTGATAAGACAACTTCTTGAAATCGTATATGCCATTGCCTCGAGGATTGTTTAAGACCATATATGGATTTACGAAGTTTACAAACCTTATGTTCGTTTCCTTCTTTTACAACCCTATTGGTTGTTCCATATAGATCTCCTCGTCCAATTCTCCATTGAGAAAGGCAGTCTTTACATCCATCTGATGTAATTCGAGGTCTAAGCAAGCTACCATAGCCAGAATCAGGCGAATTGAGGTAAAACGGACAACAAGTAAGAAGGTCTCTTCGTAGTCTATCCCTTTCCGTTGCGTAAAACCTTTCGCAACAAGGCGAGCTTTATATCTGTCAATAGAGCCATCAGCCTTATGCTTGATCTTGAGAACCCATTTGTTCCCAATTGCTCTACGTCCTCTGGGCAAGTCAACTAAGTCCCAGACTTGGTTAACTTTCATGGATTCCAACTCCTCCTTCATCGCTTCCATCCATTTGTCTTTCGCAGGGCATGATACGGCCTGTTTGAAAGTAGCAGGCTCGTCATCATCTTGTAGTAAAGTCATAAAGGTTTGTGGAAATTCATCCTCAAATCTTAGAGGAGCCAACCTTGTACGACTACTACGTCGTATTTGAGATTCTTCAAGTCCTTGTTGACTCGAATTTAGATACATTCTAATATCACTCCCACTTGGAATGTCGTTAGAAATGTTCACACTTGGATCATTATTCCCGTATGGAATAGGATTAGCATCATTCGTATCATCCATTGGTGAAGTTTGAAACGTATTTTCTTCTTCACCAAGAATTCTCCCACTCGGATGAGGTAATCCTTCTTGATCATTAATCTCAAATAGAGATAAGTCCTGACTTATCTCGCCCTGTCTTGGAAACTCGTTTTCCAAGAAAGTGACATCCCTCGACTCAAATTCAATTAGACCTCCATTGTCTTCCTGACCAATGAAAACATAACCTTTGGAGTTTTCTGCATATCGTATAAAGATACATTTCCTTCCCCGTGGCCTAAGTTTGCCATACTTATGGGAGGAAATAAGTGCGTAGGATGCACATCCCCAAGGTTTTAAAATGTTTAAGTCAGGAGACCTTTGGTTCCACAACTCATAAGGAGTGGAGCTAACTGATTTCGAGGGTACGCGGTTTAATATGAAAGCGGCCGTCAATAATGCATCACCCCAAAAGGTGATTGGCAAGTTAGCTTGCGCCATCATTGAACATACCATTTCCATTAAAGTCCTATTCCTCCTTTCAGCAACACCATTTTGTTGAGGAGTATAAGGCATAGTTACCTGATGCACTATGCCATTTTCATCACAAAGTTCCTTAAAACTTGTTGATTGATATTCACCGCCCCTATCGGTTCGCAAGACCTTAATCTTGCGATCTAATTGATTCTCCACTAAACTCATATAGTTTTTAAAGCAGGTTAATGCTTCACTTTTGTGGGATATCAAATAGATATGTCCGAATCGGGTGAAATCATCAATAAAAGTGATGAAATAGGACTTCCCGCGTCTTGTCTTGACATTCATCTGACCACATATGTCCGAATGGATGAGCTGTAATGGAACCTCGGCCCTTATGCTGGTTCCAAACGGATTGCGACAAGATTTTCCCACAAGGCAATGTTCGCAGGTCGACATATCGACCTTTGAAACATTGGATAGAAAGCCACGTTTAGCAAGTCTATCCATACGCATTGGTCCAATATGACCAAGCCTTGCGTGCCAACAAATTATATCAGACTCATAAGTCGAAGAATTTGCAACAAGGAAATTTTCATTACAATTAGAGGAATCATACATTGTATTTAATACAATAAATCCTTTAAATACATACCCAGAACCAATTAGAGTATTATTTCAACACAAGTCCACTTTACAATTTTGAAAGAACCAGCTATAACCAAGACCCATTAACACGACCACAGATATTATATTCCTTCGAATATCTGGAGCGAAGAGAACATCATGAAGTAGGAGAGTGCGGCCGTTGTTCAAGACTAGCTTGCAAGTCCCAACGCATTTCACTTCAACACGTGTGTTGTTTCCTACATAGATCCACTTCATTCCTTGGGGTATCCGGTGATACTCCACGAAGGACCGTCTGTCCCTTGCTATGTGGTCGGTGGCACCTGAATCAATTATCCAAAATGGATTAGATTCCACAAGAAATATTGAACTAGAAACACATATGTAACTAGTATAATTACAAGTTACCTCGTCGCCTCCACTCGTACACAAACGAGCATAGTGACCGAGCTTGTTGCACTTGAAGCACTTGATCCTCTTCAAGTCTTTCTTCTTGCGCCATTTCTTGTGCCCACCCTTATGTTTGGGTTTCTTGGTAGACTCAGGTTGCTTATTACTTTCATTAGTAGACTTCGAACGATCTTTTCGTTTCTTTCCCCCGTGTGAGGAACTAGCAACCATGTGCACTTCTGCACTTGGCTTGGCGGCCGCAAGCCGCTCTTCCTCTAACTCGAGGTGCTTTGAAACATCGCTGAAGGTCTTGATGCTCTCATTATGAGTGAGATGCATCTTCATTTGGTCCCACCCATTTGGTAGGGAACGTATGACTGCTTGGATTTGTTGCTCATCAGTGAGCACATGACCTGCATCCTTTAACTCTGAGATTAGATTCGCCATATGTCGCAGATGTTTCCCCATGGAATGATCTGGACGTTTCTTGTATGAATCAAATCTTATAGTTAAAGAACGAAGTTTGGACACCGATGTGCCACCAAACTTCTCCTCAATCTTGGACCATATGTCCATGGCTAAGTCATGCTCTCGAAAGATGCGCATTATGTCATCGGCCATACTGCTCAATAACGTAATGCGAGCTATCTTGTTCTTCTGAGACCAAGCATCAAAAGCTTCCTTGTCTCGTCTGTGTTGGGCCGTAGTGCCCAACTCGGGTTCAATCATTACGTTCTTCAGAGTTTCGAGCACTTCTTGCTCCTCTAGAACGTACTGTATTTTAATGGACCATAGTTTGTAATTATCGTCGTTGAGTTTTTCAACTCTGTTTAACTCAGCGACGATATTCTTTGAAGCGGAAGACATTTTACTTTTAAAATGCTGTAAAAGACACAAAACCGAAGGTTTGATCAAAAACATTGCATTAAAAATTCTTAAAATATAATTCCCACTTGAAATGATAATAGAATATCCCATTTGGATAGTTCTAATTTCAACTTCCACTTGGAATGATATTTACAATTTGATAAGTTACTTTCGAAAAATATTGAAGATGTTACTCTAGAATCGGAAAGGTCACTACATTTCCAATCACCATCTAGAGTAACTTTCAATATTTCTCCCTCACTTTTCAAACGATAGTACTCTTATAGTACTACGCAGCGGAAAAGCGTTTTTGAAAACGTATTTTTCAAAAGCAAAAACGATATTTCAACTTAGTACCCTTATTATACTAGCGAAATATACAGTAATCCCTGGCCATTTGTCGGGATGAGCCGTAGCCGTACCAAGGCCGGATCCCCCCTTGGGGATTTTTCTGCAAGCCATCGTCGCCGGCTCCCATATGGATCCATGCGCTCCCCTTCTGTAAGGGAATTTGCCGCAGATAACTGTCGTCGGCCCCGTATGGACCGGTCATGCATGTCACATTCATGCAAGCTCTCCCCCGCAAATACAGGGTCGACAGGGGCTCGACCGGGGCTCGGCACTGGCCGAGACCTGGGCCGGCAGTGGCCGGACACTGGCCTCGGCCAGTGTCGGCAGGCCTTGGCCCTGGCAGTGGCTAGGGCTGGCCTCAGCCAGGCCCTGGCCTCTACCAGGGTTGGCCAGGGCCGGCCAGGCCCTGGCCTGAGGCCAGGGCACCGGCCCTGGCCTCTGCCAGGGCTGGCAGGGCCCTGACCCTGGCCGAGGACGGCCAGGTCACCGGCCCTGGCCCCTTCCTGGCCGTGGCCGGCCGTGGCCCATATGGCCATGGCCGGCCACCCCCTTGCATGGGGTTGGCCGCACATCCCACTGGAGGGGTTGCCATGGTGGTTTTTGGCCGTAGCCAACCCCCTCCGCATGGGGAGGGGGGATGCATTGCCTCCATGCACCAAAATTGTCGTCTTCTCCGTTGAGAATAACCACCATCTTCTTCTCTGATGAGACACCCGTTCGTCGAAAAAGTAGTTATTCTCTAATGGCCGTGTGCCAAAATAAAAAATAACATACTCTAAAGTTCGCAAACTACACGCTCCACATGAAGAGAGCACCCATTCTCTATTGAATGGAGACTCAGCATCCATGAAGAGTGCGAGCGTGGCGATATGAACGGTCGGTTCTTCCCGTCACGGAGAGTTCCTACCATATCCGTAATGACAGAAGACCCTAACGTGAAAAGAACAACCGCTGCGTTCTCTTCGTCACGAAGCGTTCCTACCATATCCATAATGGTAGGATACCCATTCGTAAAAAAGACAACGCCTCGTTCATCGGTTCGACGGGGCGACGGTTTGACCGGGGCGAACCCGTATGGCTTTGATACCAAGTTGGATCCGGTCAAAACAAGGACGTTAGGATCGAATAATGAAGTAGAGACTTACCCTTGCATACGTGGCACCGTAATCTCGGAACTTCGCCCTCGGATTCGCCACAACGGTTGGTACTTCGTCACAGATGATCGAAGCAGAGTTTCACCGCCTAAATCTCTATTTAGAAGAGGATTTTAATGGATGGGAGAAGAAGAATATAAGATGCCTTTTGCAAACTTATGGCATGGAAAGTGTAGTATGAATGCCTTACCCTTGGGTCCTATTTATAGGCTTTAGGGGTAGTTATTGTAGGAAATAACTAAATATAAGTTTATTAGCCTATATTAGCACATTCATTTATCCTCTTCTTCATTCACTTATCAAGTGCCTTTATGCACTTATAAAGTGACTTTTTCCACTTATCGAGTGGCTTTTTCCACTTATCGAGTGGTCCTTTTCACACGAGAAAAGGTTCCCTCCGCGCACGCTTTCGTGCACGCGACATCTGAGGTCCGTATACCCTCATACATCCCCTCATGGGTGTATTCATGTCGTCCATATCCAACAAAGAGGAGTGGCTCGGGATGCGGTTCAGCTTGGGAGAAGTGGCGCGGGACCAAAGAAATGTTGCTGAAATTGACGCTTCATATTCTGTGAACACGAAGTGAAAGGTATGTAGTTTAAATATTCATGCATTTATAAATTTCAAATGTTAGATAGATCTATCCTTAGGGGTTGGTCTGACCCAACCCCGGGATAGTATAGATCTTGGCTAGGGTTGTTTATCTTTAGGGCTTTGATTTAAAATTGTTTTAAGTCTGTTTTCCGTTGCTAATTTCTTTTCATCGTCTGACCGACTTAGGCTGGACGTCGATTTAATGGCCCTAAGGACCTAGAAAACCCTACAAGTATCAGGAGACTAATAAGATCGATACCAAATGAAAGTACAATAGTAATGAAAAATAACTATAAAAGTATAGATAAATTAAAAGAATCTACATGATCTAAAACTGGTTCTTGCCTAATACTGGAGCTAAACAGAGCTTTTCTTCTAGTACTACCTTTGCAAACAATCCATCTTGATCCGATAAATATTTCAAAAAACATTCTTCAATAGGCAGATTCTTGGTAAGTTTCTCGAATCATTAAAATTTGCAAATTTTAAATCAAGAAGTAAATATTGTACTTATTATCACATAATATAAGGAAAAAAGATAAAATTAACTCAAGAATAAAGACTATGATAATAACAAGTCATAATTAAAATTTAACTATTAACATGTGTGGGAGTTGGCTCGATTTCGGCACTGATGAGTCATTGGTCGATCAGCCGAGTTATCTCGTGCCAAGATAGCTTGACTGTGCTCTGATATGACCCATCTGACTCGGCACAAGTCAAATAGGTCGAATGCTAAGCTATGGAACTTCTGCAGCGTATTGGACTCTCGGCCATGAGGGCCATAAGGGTCAATGGTTCAGATGGATTGGTAGCTCTATGGTTCGACCTCCTAGTGGGTCGAACGGTTCAATCTTCTAGTTTGTGAACAGCTTAGATCAGCACTTTGGTCGTTCGGTTGTCAGAGGGATATTCAATCGAGCAAAGGTGCAGCGACCACTTAGATGTGACGGAGTCTAGTAGGGTGTGGCCGCACACCTACTAGGGTTCGGCGCATTAAATGCATAAACCTATAATTGGATTGGAATTCTGTTAAAGTCGGGATTCATATATCTAGGTACATCCCCCTCAATGATGGCACCTATTGTACCCTAGAGGTATATATAGGTAGTTTTAGAGGAGGGTTTGTGTGAAACCCATTGGAGAGATCTTGAGTCAGCATTTGTGATAGCCAACTTTGAGAGATATTGTTGAGATCTTTTAGAGAGATCATTGTGTGCTTCTTCTTCGTTTGTGAAGAGAGAAGATTTGTATTTGTTCTTTCCTTTTGTAATAAAGCTCATTGGTGTTCCATTGGCCGGCCGACGGCCTAATAATGCTCCAGTTGTTTGGTTGATATTCACCTGCAAACTAACACCTAGAACTCACCTAGCAATGGCGTGAACACCAAGTGCTAAATGTATCGCAAATGTGAATCCCCGGCACTTTACGCAAGCGTACGGTGTCAAGTAAAAGTATAAAAGATATCGATCCCACAGGGAATGTAGAGATGTTATTGTCTTGAGCTATTTTTAAAGATCAGAATGTAGGTAGCAGTCGGTTTCGAAAGTTTTTTTGTTTAGGATTGTGACCAATTAATAAAGACTAGGGCTTTAGGACTCACCATTAGAATCGTCGGACGTCGATGCTTGGATAAGACTCTTACGTTGCATTGGTATTATACGGATTGTCGCATCCAAGATGTGAAATTCATGGTTCTAAGCACAATGAATCTAACGTATCGCATTAACCCTTAGGAACACACGACACGTGCATTAAGAATCGACAATATTCATGCCACTCTCGTGGATGGAATGATCTCAGCTCACGCCACTCTCGTGGGTTAGAGCTTCGATGTATTTTGGTGGCTCTCATTGACGCAATGGCGGTAGCCGTCAATTAGTTATATAGTTCGTCGGTGGATCCCATCAAGACATGAGCCGGGCATGGTCACGGGTCCCAATTGAATCCATTAACTCCCTAATTAAGCCTATAGGATGCTCCTTAAGCCAATCGATTACACCTACTGTGGGCACGATCTCAATACGAGTTCTCCTACAAACTTTGCAAGATCAACCAAAATACTTTCCTTTTATACCAACGCAACGTAAAAATCCTAACTTTGCATCTCAATCCTAAAATCCACAGGCTAATCCATTAGCCCTAGATAGAACTACTCACGCATCATAGAATTACCAATAAGAGATTCAATAGATGCAATAGAATTCATCATAGCAATGGAAAACATCAAAATCAATACAAAGTGTAGAGAAGTGTTACCAACATATCGTGGAGCTATAACAATCCAAAAAGAATTAAGAAAACAAGATTCCTTGCACAAAACAATAATAAAAATCCAAGCTTTGCTTCATACAAAATAGCGATGGCACAAACTGTCAAAAACCTAAGTAAAACTAAACCAAGAGTTTCTCTAAAATTCCTCTCTGAAAATAAAGCTAAAACATCCTTAAATACATAGGGTAGAAATCCCAAATAATCTCAGAAAATCTGGGCACTTGGGCCCACAAACTAGGCGGGTCGCGTCACGCTACGCGACCGAGTAGCAGAGCATGCTTGGTCGAGTCAGCTACAGGCTCCTCTTACTGCTGCTTCTACATCTGGCTGATACAGGCTACTCGGTCGAGTAGCCCCCTACTCGATCGAGCTACATTAGATCAAAACTTCCTCCAAAACGCCGCTCTATTTCTTTACGACTCAGGTCGAGTAGGTGAGCTGCTCGGTTGAGTTGCTTTGCTGATCGGTCTAGCTGGAGTGCCTTGGAGAAAAGCTCAAAATCTTCATCTGTGTGGTGCGACTCGGGTCGAGCCAGATGTCTGCTCGATCGAGTAGGTTTGGGCCGTTTTCTGTGCGATTTTTTCGCGTCAGCTCGGCCGAGTAGCTGATGCTACTCGGTCGAGTCACCTGGGAAACTAAACTCAACTTTGCCATTTCTTCTCCTCCTCTCCTCCTCTCCTCCAATATTCTTCCATTCCTCGGCAAACGCTCATGGAGCCTTGCCAATGACATCTCGGACGTGTCAGATGTGTCCATGTCCCAAAATAGCTCCAATTCGCTCCAAAACTCCTGAAAATCCATAAAGCTATACAAAACTCGAATATAGCATTAGAAGCATGATAATATATAAAAATATGGAGTTTGGATGCGAATATGACATGAAATGATGCAATAAAACATATGAAATATGGACACATCAAAATCCCCCAAGCTTATCTCTTACTCGTCCTCGAGGAAGACGAATACGAGGCACACCGATCGATAAAAATAAAGAAATTGGAAAAGAATTGAAGATGGAGGGGAGTGCTAGAGTATTCGGTCAGATCTCAAGCCATATCGACATATCACGATACTTTGAAAATAGATCACATGCTAATAAGAATTTCATATCTTAGCGAAACATATTACTTGCAAGCATTTAAGAACAAAGGAAGGGATTCTCTAAATTCATGCAATCTATTCATATCCACATCATGCAATTCATAGATTTTAGTATGAACATGTTGGTGAATCACTTTTCAATCAATAGAAATAAATGAAGCATATAAGAGCATACCAAGCATGCAACAGAGAATAGAATAAGGATCATGGCATTCATATATTCATCTCAAATCATGAAAAATCTCCATAGCTAATATATTTCACAAAGTCTGAGCATTATCAAATATCCCCAAATATGCACAACTCCGCTCTAATGGCGTACTCACTCGTATAATCAAATGGATTCACCCCCTCCCCAAGCTTAGATCATCACATCAAAAGAATAATGAAGGAATTTTTGTGGCTTTTTCCCAAGTAATTGTGTAGCTCCAAATAGTAAGATATATGAAATATTTTTTTATTTTTTTCTTTTTGAACTCTTTTTTTCTTTTTTTTCTTTTTCGAAGGAGCAATAGGATATACATATATTTTTGGCTCCTTTTGGCTTTTTGGGCTTTTTGAAGCTAACTTTTCTTTTGGGATTTTTGGTAATATGATGCGGTATATGTAACTGCAAGAGGGTGAACCCAAGTGACATGTAGAGAATAATAAGATATGTGGAGAATGAAATAATATAATCACTCGGTTCACTCATAAGATGTGCACAATGGTTCACTAAGATAATACTCCAACTAAACTCATAAGCAAGATTGGATATTTTCATTCATTTCAACGAATAATGAAGTCATGTGGTAAGGCATACAATAATAGCAGGCATGTAATAAGAAGTGGTAAAGATAACAAGGCAGATGCTTCAAATATTCTAAAGATGCGTGAAGCTCGGTGCATATCCAACATAGGCATACTAAATACTACTGCATACATTCAGTTTCAATTCATTTCATGCATTCATATAGAGAGATCGTCAACAGAATATATATGCAAGCATATGAATAGTAAGAACTGAAATACTCAGAGTAGCATGGCAAAAGTAATAAGCATCGTGATAGCTACTAAAGCTAAGAAATGTATCATCATATGGAATATATCTAGAAAAAATGGAAAAGAAAGGCGGAGAAAATAAAATAAAAGCATGCATGCAAGCATACCAAACATGGAAAATATGATGTTAAAAATGAAACAGTGAAAAAGTGATGGAAAGGGTGTAAAAGGGAAGAAAATGAAAATAAAAACGATAGCGCTCATCCCCCAAGCTAAACACAGCAGTGTCCTCCCTGTTGAGAACATGCTAGTAAGAAGGGAAAATGAGGCTAGGGTAGGCGGTTGGTAAATAAGAGAAAATAAAAAAACGAAACTATGCAACTAATAAAAGAAAAAGTGCATGTCCTAATGCCTAAGATGCAAAAATATGAACAGGCAGGCAGATGATGCAAATGATGACATGATGCAGGTGGAATGTATAAAAATGAAAAATGATGGAATGTATGCAGGTGGTGCAAAAAGGTCATCCCCTTAGCTATGCAAGGACAGGGCCCCGAAGAGACAGATGGGCACAAAAAGGATAGGGTGACAGGAGCAAAAATAGTGAAAAGATCAAGCAGCGGCATCACCCTCTAGAGGTGATGATGGGTCCGACTGCTGGGGACCAGAAATAGGAACATCGGGCACAGAAGGTGAAGGCTCGACTGGTGTGTTGGCCAGTGAGGGAACAGAAGAGACGATAGGCTCAGATAGAGGTACAACAGCTGGAATGTCAACAGGTGTGAGAACGTATGCGTCAACAAGAGAAGTCTCCGGCTATTGTGCAACCGGTTCAAGGGAAGAAGTGACAGGCCCTGCAGAAGCTTGAGAGTGGGACACAGTGAGCGGTGCAGGATGTGCAGAAGAGACAGGGTCTGGCCTAGTAGGAGGGGCTGGTGCAAGTATGACAGTAGGTGCACATTGATGCCTAAGAATGTCGAGAATGGATGTGAGGTCCCGCTCCACGGACTGCTGAAAAGTGGAGAGCGAGGCTGAGAGGGTGTCAAAGGCACGCCTCAGGGTGACAACCTCGGTCTCCATCATAGAAAGACGTGTGTCTGTGGTACGGGATGTCACGCCCCGCTTCCCAAAAATGACGGAAGCGAAACGTGACAAGGCTCGCTTAGGCCGGAGCTGTGAAGCTCGGACCCAATAAGCGTCTGTGTGGTACTCCAAGACGAAGGAACAGGTCCCTGCAGGTTAGTACGGAACAACAAAAGTACTAAAAGAGATGCATTCATTTTATTCAACAGATATCCAGAAAAGTATGTGGAGTCTAAATAAAAGCCAACACGGCAACAAACAGCTGAAAGTAAACTAATGGTGCAAGCACCCAACCTAGACAGAAAGTAAACGGTGCTACGCACCCAACTAAACTATAGTAAACCCTCTGAATCAGCAACGTGAAGATCTCTAGATCTGGTCCTCCTCGGGCACGTACTCTGGGTCTACGTCCTCCGGCTATACGTCCTTTGGTAGCTCCGCCTCGTCAACGTACTCTGGCTCCATACCCGACGTACAGCACCAAGAAGAAAAGAACTGTACATCAGGTAAAGTCTACAAAAAGGGTTAGACTCTACTGCAAGTGTACCGAACTATTAAACAACAGTTTACTGGTTGATTCGCATGCTGGGGTTATAACAGAGTGACGAAAGAAAGTAAACGCAGCAGGAAAGTAAAGGGTGGCAAGCAGTAGTCGTAGCGTGTGCTACCGACTATGGGACTAACCTAAACGGGTCGTGACAAGACGTGACAAGACAAGCAAGACAAGACGTGACACGTGTGACTCGAAGTGTTCACGCCTTACGGTTCGAGGGGGATCAGACCCTCTTATCGTGCGCACGCTCAACCCTACCCCAACCCAAGTGCACAAGACAAATCCGTACAAGGGATCACTCGGAGAGTGCCCTATTGCCCGCAAGCTGTGTATCAGTACAAGGGATCACTCGAAGAGTGCCCTATTGCCTTCAAGCTATGTATCAGTACAAGGGATCACTCGGAGAGTGCCCTATTGCCTGCAAGCTGTGTATCAGTACAAGGAATCACTCGGAGAGTGCCCTATTTCCCGCAAGCTGTGTATCAGTACAAGGGATCACTCGGAGAGTGCCCTATTGCCCGCAAGCTATGTATAACAAGACACGACGTGACAAGACATGGATGGTTCTTCTAGGGGGTCTACACGCATGCACACACATGATAACCCTAAGGTGTCAAAAATTGTTGGTGAGCTTAGACTTCGTCGTCAAGTCTAAGCTGTCAAGGGACGTCTCGGATGCTATCATTTCACGTTCGGTTCTATTTGTTCACAGTTTAATATTTCTAACAGTCTAAGGCGTAGGCACGACCGAAAGAGCAAGTGAGTACACTTGCTTGTGGTGGTGAGCATGTCGTCCGTCCGAAGCGTCCCGTCCGCAGTAGTCCGTCTGAAATAGGGTCACGGCGACGGTGTCCGGTCGTGTTTTTCAATAAGTCCTATTATGGTCTGTTTCTAGATTGGCGGGACTACCCTATTTGTCTAAAGTCACATTTTGGTGTTTCGTTCATCCTAGATCGACTTCTACCCTATGTGCACAGAAAAGTTGTCCGATTGTCGATCTTTCTACGGTGGGCAATCATTTTACAGAAGCTGAAAGTAAATTTAGTTCAAGTTGTCCAATTTTAGTTTAGGGTTTGATTTTGCTACGTTGTGGGTTTGCTACGAGTTCGGGGAACCAACCTCTCCGGGGTTTGACGTAGAACGGAAGTAGAGTCTGAACGACGACCGATCTGAACCGCACAACTACGGAACGTCTTCTTGTGACGTCTCGGCTACGGGTAGCATAGCAAAACCGTTCCAGACAGCGAAGGAAGGGTGCGTACAACGGGCACGGTCAGACTTGCAAACGAAAGGCATCGTCAAAGGTGCCCAACGGCTACGAAGGGAGCGGACAGTGGGGATAAGCCTGGTAACGGTCCGTAGGAGTCGTTAGCGGCGTCGAGGGGCCGTGAAAACAGCGTGCAAGGAGATACCAAGGCCCCGGGACCAAAACAGCGAGCACATACATGAAACATCGACACGACGTCGTGGGGAGGCTGCGAAAAGATCGCAACAGCGATCACAGCTTGCACGCAGTTGTTGTTGCGGAAGAAGAAAACCACACGGGCTTTCAGTGACGCAGAGGGCCGGCGGGAGGCGCTCTCCGGTGGAGGAGGCCACCGGCGCAGGCGGAGTGGCGATTTAAAAGGGTGGCGGCGCTGGAAAAAGTGTAGCAGCAGTAGCTGCTGCTTGCTACTCGCGAAGAAGGTCGCTGGAGGCCATCTCCGACGGCCTAGGCGTTCCTCCGGTGATCCACGCGAGCTGGGCGGCGCCTAAGGGGGTCGACGGCAACCCTCCGGCGGTCAGGAGGTGATGATGGAGGGAAGAGCAGCCGGCGGTGGCTGTGGGTGCTCGTTCACGCTAGGCGAGAATCGCCGGTCAGCGGGACTGCAGCCGCACCGGTGGCGAGATCTCGCAGCGCCGGCGGGGCAGTGGCTCTTGTGCGGCGGTGGAAGCCCCTGACGGTGACGGGCAGCTTTGGGGAGAGCCGGCGTGAGGTTGAAGGGAGAGGGGGTTAGGGTTTTAGATGTAGAAGAGGGTGAGAACGGGAGAGAGAGAGAGAGAGAGTTGTGAGTGAGGGAGATGAACTCTGGTGGTAATTTGATAGGTGGCGGCTGATAAAAAGCTAGCCCTAGGTTTTGCTCACGTGAAAGAAAGTCTGATAGGGTTTTGGTTTAATAAAATAATAAATTGCTAATTACCTATAGGATTTGGGTTAAGTGTGGGAGAGAGAGAGAGAGATAGGAGGGGTGTAGATAGGGGAAAGGGAAAGTACGTATAGAGGCAGAACAAAATCTCATAGATACGCATGAGTATCCCAAGGGATTACATCAGATCTGATTTCAATTCGAATTTCAAATTGATTGGGCTAAAACAACGGTTAGGATTTAATCGGGAGATATCTCTCGCTACGGGCGTCGAAAAATTAATCCGAAAATACCAGGACGATCGTGGAGACGAGACGCACGGGGCTATGGAGTCTGATCGTGCGTTACGCCTACCAAGAATTTAAGTAAAATCGGAAACTGTGTTTTAAGACAAAAGACTAAAATGCCCATATCATTCCAAGTCGTTTTGCGAGAAAACGAGCCGTGAAATGACGTTCCCAAAAATTACTATAAAATTCTACACTCCTATACGGTCACAACGGCATATCACATCGTATATACCGGAATCCAGAAAGTGTCAAATAAAATACGTGCACGATAAATCACGTGCACGCAGAAAATCCATAAGGTCGGAAAGCAACCGTTACATTCTACCCCACTAAAATAAAGATTCCGTCCTCGGAATATACAACACTAATCAGCAAACAAAGATGGGAAATGCTCCCTCATCTCCTCCTCACGCTCCCAAGTGGACTCTCCGGGTGATCCGTGACGCCACATCACTCTCACCAGGCCGACTACCTTATTTCTCAATTGCTTCTGTCGACGGTCCAAAATCTGCACAGGCTGCTGGTCATAAGTCAGGTCCGGACGGACCGTAATCTCAGAGAAATCCACAGTGTGCAACGGATCATTGACGTACCGACGTAACTGAGATACGTGGAATACGTCGTGAACTCCCTCCAAAGATGGTGGTAAAGCAAGGCGATAGGCCACTGCTCCGACACGCTCCAACACATCAAATGGTCCAATTTACATCGGACTCAGCTTTCCCTTCTTCCTGAAACGAATAACTCCGCGGTTCGGAGAAATCTTCAGATAGACGTGATCTCCAGGTTGGAACTCCAAAGGTCTCCTCTTGGCATCAGCCCAATGCTTGAAACGATCCTGTGCAACTCTGAGCTTCTCCCTGATGTCTCTCACGACATCCATAGCTTCCACTATCATCTCTGGACTCAACAGCTCCCGATCTCCGATGTCATCCCAGCTCAGTGGCGATCGACATTTCCCCCATATAAGGCAGCAAACGGCGCCATGCCAGTGCTCGCCTGATAGCTGTTGTTATACGAAAACTCCACCAAGTGAAGGTAGTCCTCCCAAGATCCCTTCAAATCGAGCGTACAAGCTTGCAGCATATCCTCCAGGATCTGAATAGTCCTTTCAGACTGGCCATCAGTCTGCGGGTGGTACGCTGTGCTGAAACTCAGACTCGTACCCAAATTCTCATGCAGACTTCTCCAGAACTGAGATGTGAACCTTCAGTATCTTTCAGACACGATGCTCACGGGGACTCCGTGTAAGTGTACGATCTCCTGTACGTACACGGTCTACCTCATGGCAAGCTATAAGCCTCGCTCAAAAGCTCCTCACGAACATCACCTACAGGTACGCATAGCCTGCTGCCGTACCGCAGCGAACCATTCTCGTGAATCACAAACTCCGTTCGTAGTCCAGCTCCAACCTGCCTCTTGATCCTCTGCAGCTTCGGATCTCATGTCTGTGCTGTCTTGATCCGATCCACGATCGTGGACTGAATCTGCAAATTCATGAATAAAGGAGCCACACCAGGTAGGACGACCTCTAGATCCATCTCTCTCAGCTCCTGTTGTATCCTCCAGTCGGTGATATGCATCATCGCAGTAGGAAGTCTACTCAAGGCATCGGGCACTATGTTCACCTTCCCTGGGTGATACTGCAAGTCTATATCATAGTCTGCCATAAGCTCCAACCATCGTTTCTGACGCATGTTGAGCTCTTCTACGTGAAGCTATACTTCAAGCTTTTGTGATCGATGAAAATCTTCACGCTCTCACTCAGTAAGAAGTGTCTCTAGATCTTCTGTGCAATTATCACCGCTACCAACTCCAGGTCATGTGTCGGATAATTCTTCTCATGAGTCATCAACTGACGAGAAGCGTACGCGACCACGTGGCCTTGTTGATGCAAGACGCATCCAAGGCCCTTCCCTGATGCATCACAATATACCTCGAAGCCTCTGCTCCGATCTGGTACCGAAAAAACCGGTGCTGAAGTCAACCTCACCTTCAAGATACTGAAGGCCTCCTCACTATGACAGACAGCAGCTCCTCTCTGAACTCGGGCAGGCGCTCTACACTGCACTGGAACTGGCGCTCCGCCCTCAACATGGCGATGCCTCGGATAATCTCTAACCGCGTGTGTGGCAGCTCCACATGTTAGACACAATCCCAGCTTCTTCCTACAAGTGTTCTGCCGATGTCCTGGCTTGCCACAGTAATGACACGGTCCTTTGCTCTGACTCTGCACAGGTGCTCCAGACCTCTTGAAAGACACCGACTGAGCAGGTCCCACCGCAGGCCTAGCTGTTGACCTGAACTGCTCCACTAGTCGGTTCCCTCGTAGTGGTGGTGGTGGTGCAGCCGGAGGAGCCTGTGCAACACGGGCAATCTGATGCGCCTAATCAACCAACTGATATTGAACGTCCAACATCTCTCTCATAACGCCCAGCAATTGGTGAAAATCGTCACCTCGGCCATCCATGGTCCCGTCAGCTGAAGGTCCATCCCGAGCTTCACGTCCTCCCTGACGTTGCCCCCGGTTTGCTAGCCGCAAATGGCCCGGGGACCCGCGTGAGGGTTTAGATATTTGTAACCGCAAGCGCACGGTGTTGTAGTGTGGCTTGGGGGTCGAACACAAGGAGGCTAGGATGTGCTTGTGTCAAGGACGACCGAAATCACCACGTGGGTGAGCTAGCCCGAATCGGTTGATGGGTTGTCACTAGAAAGGAATGCAAGGTATGAACAATAAGAAAATAAACCCGGGACATTGGTTTCCACTCCAACGAGCGACTCTCGCCGATACAGCCTACGAGTAGGATGGCGGTCGGAATTAGGGTCTAATGGTGAGACGTTGCCTCTGAAAGTGGTACCGGCATCCCATGGTCCCGATATTCCGGTCGGTGCCCAGGATGATACACCGGACATCCCGGGTTCGATCAGTGGGCACTCCCGTGTCCATTAACACTGATCGATTCCGGGAGCACTAAGCTCGCAACGATAACTCCCAACGTCTCATCCTACCGCTCCCACGCGCTAGGATTCGGCGTCTACGCTAAGGGCGTGAGCTACGGCTAGGGAGTCAACCGCCAAGTTTATTCCCCTTGGCCCAACGGTCAAAGGCGGTCTTTTTCCCGCCGATGACAATAAAACACCCCGCGTAACCGTTAGATTCCTAACCCCTATCGATTTCCTAACCCTATGGATGCATCGGGAAGAGCCCCCGAAGGGGTTTCCGCCAAAATCGAAGATTTGGGAACTACTCACAAATATTCATTAAAAAGCGATCTAAACAAAAATGAACCGTTGAAATCATAATCAGACGATAGGAATGTGAAGGTAGTAGAGCAATTAAGATAATACTAAAGTTTGAGAAAGATCCGAAAACTTACAATAGAAAAGTAATTACAGCCGTCACAAATAGGAGAAAACAGTAAAAACTAGCAGCTCCCCGTTTCTGGAACCCTAGGGGTCCTATTTATAGGATCTCGTATCACCCGATCGGTTGACAAGTCAACCGATCGGGTGATCCGTTACAGATAATAAACAGAAAACGGCGGACTTTCACCCGGTCATATGAACCGGTCGGTTGAGTTCTTGGAGTGACCGGTTGGATCTTGGCGCCATCGGGTGAAGGGATCGGTTGGGTGCCCGTGTCTCGGCTCCTCAGCATCAGCTACAGATGAACCGATCGGGTGAGAGTCACCCGATCGGTTGGAATTTGGCTTGAAAAGACAGAGAATCAGCCCCGTTTGAACCGGCCTGTGAACCGGTTGTTGGATATGGAAGACGTTTGTACACCCTTGTGGGGGATGTACGAGGGAATACGGACCTCGAACGTCGCGTACACGAAGTCATGTACAAAGGGAATCTGTTCCCTTGCGGAGAGGATCTCTGGATGAGTGGGAAAGTCGCATTATATATGCATAAGTGCATGCGACATATGGCTAATAAAGGGGGAATATATTAAGCTTATGTTGTACCATGCATATGGTACAACTTAAGCTTATAATGTGCCATGTATCATGGTACACCTTAATTAAGTTGTTCCAAAGGAACAACTTACCCTAAAATAACTACCTTGGGGGCTATAAATAAGACCCAAGGGTAAGCCATTTCTTACACCATTTGCATGAAATTCATGCATGCATCTTCATCCTAGCGAAGCTCTGCAGAAATCCTTTCTCTCCCTCTTATCCAAGTTCTTAATCTAAAGTAGAGATTTAGATTGTGGATTAGTAGCCTTACTCCGTTCGTGAGAAGACTCGATCCGTCGTGGCGAATCCGAAGGCGAAGTTCGTAGACTACCGTGCCGCATACGCAAGCGTAAGTCTAAACTTCATGTTATCGATCCTAACTCTGTTTTGGACAGGATCCTACATTGGTATCAGAGCCATACGGGTTCGCCCCGGAGAAACTATGAACGAGTCGTTGTCTTTTTCACGGATGGGTATCCTACCATTATGGATATGGTAGGAACGCTTCGTGACGGAGAGAACGCAGCGGTTGTTCTTTTCACGTTAGGGTCTTCTGTCATTACGGATATGGCAGGAACTCTCCGTGACGGGAAGAACCGACCGTTCATATCGTCAAACTCGCTCTCTTCATGGATGCTGAGTCTCCATTCATAGGGAATGGGCGCTCTCTTCATGTGGAGCGCGTAGTTTACGAATTTTTGAAGTGGGTTCATTTTTTTGGCACACGGCCATTGTAGGACAACTACTTCCTCGACGAACGGGTGCTTCACCGGAGAAGAAGGTGGTGGTTATTCCCATCGGGGAAGATGAATTTTTTTGTGCATGTGCACCATGACCAAATGGGTTATGAAGGCCATGCACCCCCCTCCCCATGCGGAGAGGGTTGGCTACGGCCAATAACCACCGCGGCAACCCCCTCCCGGCGGGGGTGTGCGGCCTCCCATGAAAGGGGAAACCGGCCATGGCCAAAGGGCCATGGCCGGTCAAGGCAAAAATGCCATGGCCGGGCCATGGCCGGCCGGCTCTGGCCGGCCACGGCCAGGCCAGGGCCTGGCCTCCCTGGCCGAGGCCAGGGCAGGGGCCCTGGCCCCGGCCAGGGCCTGGCCGAGGCCAGGGCAGGAGCCCTGGCCCCGGCCAGGGCTTTGCCGCCCTGGCAGAGGCCAGGGCAGTGCCCTGGCCTCAGGCCAGGGCCCGGCCGCACTGGCCGAGGCCAGGGCAGAGGCCCTGGCCCCGGCCAGGGCCTGGCCGCCCTGGCCGAGGCCAGGGCAGGGGCCCTGGCCCCGGCCAGGGGCCTCTGGCCGAGGCCAGGCCAGGCAGAGGCCTGGCCGGCCTCTGGCCTAGGCCAGGCCAGTGGCCAGGCCGGCCCTGGCAGTGGCCAGGGCTGCCGCAGGCCGTCCTTGGTCGGGTGCCGGACTGATCGGCACTGGCCGGGGGAAGTTTCAGACCAATTCGGCAAAGGCCTTGGTCGAACTAGCCCATACGGGGCCAAACGACAGTCGTCTGCATCAAATTTCTCTCATACGGGGGGAAACGCCTGGATCCATACGGGAGCCGGCGACGATAATTTGCAGAAAAATCCCCAAAAGGGGGATCCGACCTAGGCACGGCTACGGCTCATTCCCGACAAATGGTCAGGAAGTGCCGAATATTTCACTAGTATCATAAGGGTACTAAGTTGAAATATATTTTATTTGAAAAATACGTTTTCATACGTTTTGAAAAATAAGTTTTCAATAACGCTTTTCCGCTGCAAAGTACTATAAGAGTACTAACATTTGATAAAGTGAGGGAGAAATATTGAAAGTTACTCTAGATGGTGATCGGAAACGTAGTGACCTTTCCGACTCTAGAGTAACATCTTCAATATTTTTCGAAAGTAACTTATCAAATTATGAATATCATTCCAAGTGGGAGTTGATTTTAGAACTATCCATATGGGATATTCTATTATCATTTCAAGTGGGAATTATATTTGAAAAATACGTTTTCAAACTCGTTTTTCCGCTGCTAGTACTATAATAGTACTATTGTTTGATAAGTGATGGGGGAATATTGAAGGTTGTTCTAGATGGTGATTGGAATCAAAGAGACCTTTTCGATTCTAGAACAACATCTTCAATATTTTTCGAAAGTAACTTATCAAATATAATATAATTTCAAGTGGGAGTTATATTTTAAGAATTTTATGCAATATGTTTTTGATCGAACCTTCGGTTTTTATGTCTTTTGCAGCATTTTAAAAGTAAAATGTCTTCCGCTTCAAAGAATATCGTCGCTGAGTTAAACAAAGGTGAAAAACTCAACGGCGATAATTACAAACTTTGGTCCATCAAGATACAATACGTTCTAGAGGAGCAAGAAGTGCTCGAAACTCTAAAGAACGTTATGATTGAACCTGAGTTGGGCACTACGGCCCAACACCGACGAGACAAGGAAGCTTTTGATGCTTGGTCTCGGAAGAACAAGATAGCGCGCATTACGTTATTAAGCAGTATGGCTGATGACATAATGCGCATCTTCCGAGAACATGACCTAGCCATGGACATATGGTCCAAGCTAGAGGAGAAGTTCGGTGGCACATCGGTGTCCAAACTTCGCGCCTTAACTATAAAGTTCGATACATATAAGAAACGTCCATATCATTCCATGGGGAAACATCTGCGACATATGGCGAACCTTATATCAGAGTTAAAGGACGCAGGTCATGTGCTCACAGATGAGCAACAAATCCAAGCAGTCATACGTTCCCTACCAAATGGGTGGGACCAAATGAAGATGCATCTCACTCACAATGAGAGCATCAAGACCTTCAGCGATGTTTCCAAGCACCTCGAATTAGAGGAAGAGCGGCTTGCGGCTGCCAAGCCAAGTGCAGAAGTGCACATGGTTGCTAGTTCCTCACACGGGGGAAAGAAAAGGAAAAATCGTTCGAAGTTCACTAATGAACGTAATAAGCAACCTGAGTCTACCAAGAAACCCAAACATAAGGGTGGGCACAAGAAATGGCACAAGAAGAAAGACTTGAAGAGGATCAAGTGCTTCAAGTGCAACAAGCTCGGTCACTATGCTCGTTCGTGTACGAGTGGAGGCGACGAGGTAACTTGTAAATATACTAGTTACATATGTGTTTCTAGTTCAATATTTCTTGTGGAATCTAATCCATTTTGGATAATTGATTCAGGTGCCACCGACCACATAGCAAGGGACAGACGGTCCTTCGTGGAGTATCACCGGATACCCCAAGGAACGAAGTGGATCTATGTAGGAAACAACACACGTGTTGAAGTGAAAGGCGTTGGGACTTGCAAGCTAGTCTTGGACAACGGCCGCACTCTCCTACTTCATGATGTCCTCTTCGCTCCAGATATTCGAAGGAATATAATTTCTGTGGTTGTATTAATAGGTCTTGGCTATAACTGGTTTTTTCATGATTGTAATGTGGACTTAAGTTGTAATAATACTCTTATTGGTACTGGGTTTGTATTTAAAGGATTTATTGTAATGAGTACAATGTATGATTCCTCATGTAATGAAAATTTCCTTATTGCAAATTCTAAGACTTATGAGTCTGATGTGAATTGTTGGCACGCAAGGCTTGGTCATATTGGACCAACGCGTATGGATAGACTCGCCAAACGTGGTCTTCTATCCAATGTTTCAAAGGTTGAAATGTCGACCTGCGAACATTGCCTTGTGGGGAAATCTTGTCGCAAGCCGTTTGGAACCGGCACAAGGGCCGAGGTTCCATTACAGCTTATCCATTCGGACATATGTGGTCCGATGAATGTCAAGACAAGACGCGGAAAGTCCTATTTCATCACTTTTATTGATGATTTTACCCGATTCGGACATATCTATTTGATATCCCACAAAAGTGAAGCTTTGGCTTGCTTTAAAAACTATATGAGTTTAGTGGAGAATCAATTAGATCGCAAGATTAAGGTCTTGCAAACCGATAGGGGCGGTGAATATCAATCAATAAGTTTTAAGGAACTCTGTGATGAAAAAGGCATAGTACATCAGGTAACTATGCCTTATACTCCTCAACAAAACGGTGTTGCAGAAAGGAGAAATAGGACTTTAATGGAAATGGTCCGTTCAATGATGGCGCAAGCTAACTTGCCAATCACCTTTTGGGGAGATGCATTATTGACGGCCACTTTCATTTTAAACTGTGTACCCTCGAAATCAGTTAGCTCCACTCCTTATGAGTTGTGGAACCAAAGGTCTCCTGACTTAAACATTTTGAAACCTTGGGGTTGTGCATCCTACGCACATATTTCCTCCCATAAGTATGGCAAACTTGGGCCAAGGGGAAGGAAATGTATCTTTATACGATACGCAGAAAACTCCAAAGGTTATGTTTTTGTTAGTCAGGAAGAAAATGGTGGGCTAATTGAGTTTTGAGTCGAGGGATGTCACTTTCTTGGAAAACGAGTTTCCAAGACAGGGCGAGATAAGTCAGGACTTATCTCTATTTGAGATTTATGATCAAGAAGGATTACCTCATTCGAGTGGGAGAATTCTTGGTGAAAATGAAAATACGTTTCAACCTTCACCAATGGATTATACGAATGACGATTATCCTATTCCATACGGGAATAATGATCCAAGTGGGAGCAATTCTAACGACATTCCAAGTGGGAGTGATATTAGAATTGATCTAAATTCAAGTCAACAAGGACTTGAAGTATCTCAAATACGACGTAGTAGTCGTACAAGGTTGGCTCCTCTAAGATTTGAGGATGAATTTCCGCAAACCTTTATGACTTTACTACAAGAAGATGACGAGCCTGCTACTTTCAAACATGCCGTATCTTGCCCTGCTAAAGACAAATGGATGGAAGCGATGCAAGAGGAATTAGAATCCATGAAAGTTAACCAAGTCTGGGACTTAGTTGACTTACCCAGAGGACGTAGAGCTATTGGGAACAAATGGGTTCTCAAGATCAAGCATAAGGCTGATGGCTCTATTGACATATATAAAGCTCGCCTTGTCGCGAAAGGTTTTACGCAACAGGAAGGGATAGACTACGAAGAGACCTTCTCACCTGTTGTTCGTTTTACCTCAATTCGCCTGATTCTGGCAATGGTAGCTTGCTTAGACCTCGAATTACATCAAATGGATGTAAAGACTTCTTTTCTCAATGGAGAATTGGACGAGAAGATCTATATGGAACAACCAACAGGGTTTGTACAAGAAGGAAACGAACATAAGGTTTGTAAACTTCTTAAATCCATATATGGTCTTAAACAATCCTCGAGGCAGTGGTATATACGATTTCAAGAGGTTGTCTTATCAAATGGATTTTCCATGCTTGATGAAGATAACTGTGTATATATCAAGAGGAATAAGAACAAGTATGTTATTATGTCTCTATATGTAGATGACATCTTAATAGCCGGAAATGACAAGGGCTTTGTGATGGATATCAAGGCTTGGCTTTCATCAGTTTTTGAGATGAAAGACATGGGAGAAGCCGCATATATCCTTGGAGTTAAGATTTCAAGGAATCGTTCGAAGAAACTTCTTTCTCTTTCACAGGAGACTTATATAAAGAAGGTTCTAGAACGTTTTAATATGCAGGACTGCAAGTCCATTGATACTCCAATAAGCAAGTGCGACAATTTATGTCTGAAATCATGTCCGAAGAACCAAAAAGAGAAGGAGATTATGGAAAAAGTTCCATATTCCAGTGCAGTTGGTAGTCTAATGTACGCTATGATGTGTACAAGACCGGACATCTGTTTTGCCGTTGGAATGGTAAGTCGTTACCAATCCAACCCAGGGCAAGTACACTGGAAAGCGGTTAAGAGGATAATGCGGTATCTCAAAGGAACTGCAGACTTTGCTTTATGCTATCAAGGAGATGCCTTGAGGCTCGAAGGCTACACTGATGCTGATTGGGCGGGTGATCTCGATGAGCGACGATCGACCTCAGGATATGTTTTTCTACTCGGATCTGGTGCAATATCCTGGAGTAGCAAGAAACAATCCTGCATCGCACTTTCAACCATGGAAGCCGAGTTTGTAGCATTTAGCATGGCAGTTCAAGAGGCTGTTTGGCTTAGGAAGTTCTTAGACAGGCTAATTAATGCAAGTGACTCAGGTGCTGTACCTATACACAGCGACAGTCAAGCATCTATAGCCTATGTCAAAGATCCGAAATTCCATTGTAAGACCAAACACATAGATATCCGCTACAAATTTGCAAAAGACTATGATAAGACCAAGAAGGTAGACATAAGGTACATATCTACGCATGAGATGATAGCGGATCCGCTTACAAAGGCGATCCCCAGAGATGTGTTTTACAAACACTTATCATCTCAAGGATTGCGTAAGAGCTGAGTTGTACCAATGTAAATTCCCATGTCTGTAAATGATCAAAATTAATAAAAGAATAAGTTCTTTTTCAAACATTGCATATGAATTTCTTAAGAAATGTTTGTGTACATTTTTGAAATCTCAGCTGAATTGTGTGTATGTCGGACAGATTAAGGTTGGCTCTCTCACATGAGCAACCGCCTTATCTTATCAGATGGATAAGATAGAGATGAGACTAGTTTAAAGTCAAAATCATTAGACGAATGATTTAGAGTCATGACTTAAACAAGATAGTCGAATGAAAGATCTGCATCATATGGATGCTTACAAAAGATCTGAGATCTGTATCACAAGGATATTTGAAAGAGATCTCATAGGATTTTTTCCTATCTGTCTTATGCAGGATGAGAGTCCGTGAATATTTCACGAGTAGTAAGGGGACTCAAAAAGATAGTCACTCTGGTGTCTGATCTTTTCATCCGTACAACATCATTAAGACATACTCTCCCTGGGAAAGGAGTGATGTTGTAATACGTGTTCATACCACGTATGCATTTCGACCACTGAGTTAGTAGCAATAGTGTTTGCTATTATGTGAGACTCAAAGGCCATATGGGTCTTTACTCTTACCCTCAAGGACTCCAATTGGTTCCTTTTAGATTTGACGAAATGATCGCTATCTTAGCGTGTTACTTATGGGCTATGATAATTCGGCTCGGCGGGGCACGTTAGAAAAGCGAGTCTAGTCGAGATCAGAAGGTTCGCAAGAAGAGGAAGATTGATTTCATATTCGCATTTGGACTTTAATGATTCAAAGCTGGCCAGCCAATTGTAATCCAGATGGGATTCAATTGTTGAATATAAAGTATAAGAAATGTGAAGAAATAATCTAGGGTAAAGCATGCGTTGAACTACTCAACTTTGCACCTTCGAGGTCGTTGTGTATCTCTAACAAGTGCACAACAACAGACTCTACGCGCATGACGGTCGCACGGTCTATTTCTCGGTATGATAGATGAAAGAACTAAGGGAAAGACGTTCTCTTACAATCCCCTCAAGTGTGAGTGGGAGATGTTGGATATGGAAGACGTTTGTACACCCTTGTGGGGGATGTACGAGGGAATACGGACCTCGAACGTCGCGTACACGAAGTCATGTACAAAGGGAATCTGTTCCCTTGCGGGGAGGATCTCTGGATGAGTGGGAAAGTCGCATTATATATGCATAAGTGCATGCGACATATGGCTAATAAAGGGGGAATATATTAAGCTTATGTTGTACCATGCATATGGTACAACTTAAGCTTATAATGTGCCATGTATCATGGTACACCTTAATTAAGTTGTTCCAAAGGAACAACTTACCCTAAAATAACTACCTTGGGGGCTATAAATAAGACCCAAGGGTAAGCCATTTCTTACACCATTTGCATGAAATTCATGCATGCATCTTCATCCTAGCGAAGCTCTGCAGAAATCCTTTCTCTCCCTCTTATCCAAGTTCTTAATCTAAAGTAGAGATTTAGATTGTGGATTAGTAGCCTTACTCCGTTCGTGAGAAGACTCGATCCGTCGTGGCGAATCCGAAGGCGAAGTTCGTAGACTACCGTGCCGCATACGCAAGCGTAAGTCTAAACTTCATGTTATCGATCCTAACTCTGTTTTGGACAGGATCCTACACCGGTCGGGTGACATTCACTTGAGCTCCGGCTGAGACCGGGTGGTGCACGCGTGCATCACCCGATCAGTTGGAGATGACCAACCGACCGGGTGAATGGCTGAAAGATGTAATCTTCGTCGTTTGACCCCCTGGATCACGCGTGACTCCTCCCGTTGCTCCAGGGACTTGAGATATCGTCGTTAAACGTCCCCTACGCGGGCAATCTCCTGCAAACATGGAGAAACAAAGAAAAGTGAAAGAAAACGAGAAAATACGAGAAAACGAATAAAAGACGTCGGAAAATACGGAGAAACACGAAAGAAAACGTGCGTGAATATATGGAATATATACGCATGTCAAAATCCCCCAAGCTGAACTCTTCCTCGTCCTCGAGGAAGACGAGTGAGAGTTGGAGCTCGGAGGGGGAAAAATAGAGAGAAAGAGAGAAAACGAAAACTCTATATCCTAGAACATCCGTCAGAGCCAACAAAATCAAAAATGACACGCCAAGCAAGCAAACTTCAAATCACATCACTAAACCTAGGAAAACGAGTCCAGACAAGTGTCGTGGGCCCACGCGATGAAGCGCGAGTGAGTGCGGTCGTGTGCTAGCAAATGGTGTCGCTTTCTACAATGTGCTATAAGATCATATACGCAAATCCAGGAAATGACCCAAATACCGATTCGAATTTGAAATTGCGGTGAATATTAGTTCAAGCATGCATGAGAAGGGTATAAGAATAGAAGCGTATCATGCATCGGGGATTCCACAACTAGGGTTAAGGAAATCACACCACTATAGCCTAGATACTAGCTAAAAAGTTCCTAAGCCAAGTGTTTTCGAAAACGATGGGGGTTGAGATTATGTGGAGTAGAACACTCGGTGCAAATTCTCGACTTCCCTTTATTCTCGGCAGATAGGAAAAATATTCACACTTGAAATTTTTGGGTTTTGGGTATTTGTATTTTTTTGGATTTTGGGCTATACAAAAATTTTCTTTTCTTTTCTTTTTGGGTTTTTCTTTTCTTTTCTCCTTTTGGATTTTTGGGTTTTTGGCTATACAAATGTGTACTCTCCCAAGTGGGAGAACGGTACACGACGAGGGGATTTGCACCAAGTAAAACAAAAAAGAAGTCGGAATCTAAACACTTGGGCAAAGGAAACTATTCTCGCTAAATAGAGCAAGGGCTAAATGGGTTATCCTAGTCCTTAATTGTGGAATCCCGACACATGCAAAATGAAGTACACGATATATATATATATAGCATGCAGAAGCAGACAGGGGAAATAAATACCGCATATTCAAATCGAAGCATGATAATCTAGGGGTCATTCCTGGACAGGTATATAAAGTAAAATCACAAAGTAGAAGCACACCAAACAGCTAGGCACGACGCACGACTCACAAAAAGCTAAGTGGACCCACGATGCGTGAAATGCAAGAGGACTCGAAATCCTAGGGTTAGTGAATGTGATTATCGATGCCATGCTAGGTGTGTGTGATTTTGTGGCGATTCATCATAGGGTTCATCTCTAGGAGAAAGAGATAAAAAGAAGAGAAGAGAAAAAAAAGAAAAAATAAGAAAAAACGATGAAAACGACACAAAAATGAAAAAGAAAGACTCAAATGGCGCACAAAGTGCGACTCCCCCAAGCTGAAGCTTGCATTGCCCTCAATGCAATATGAGTGAGTACGGGAGGGCAATGAAGATGGGGGGAATACGCACCGACACAAAAAGAAATGAAAACTAGAAAGACACAGAGATGAAACTGAAAATAAAGAAAAATCAAAATCAAACCACACGACACGAAAATAGAAATAAAACCACACGACACGACAACACACCAAAATAGACGTCCCCCAAGCTAGACATGACAGTGCTAGCAAATAAAATGCGAACGTGAAATGCAGAAATATGCAAGGGGTAGTCAATCGGATTCGCTGGTACTAGAATGGTAGGGGGAGGGAGAGGAGGGTGGGGAATAGTGAATGAAAGAATCCTCAGAGGAAGAGGAGGGCGTGCCTATGGGGGAAGGAGGGGCGACAGGCTGGAACACGGGTGGATCGATGTGCACCGGGGGGCTGTGATGGAGAAAGATCGTACCACGTGGGCCGACAGTTGGGTGCCAATCGGGAGGATCCAAGGGTGGTAGATGCACTAATGGAGAGTACCAAGGATCGGGGTAAAACTCCCAAGGCAGATGAGATGGGGGGTAGGGTAGGCGCAAAGGGGCTAAAGGTGGCAGGATCGCGAAAGGTGCGCAGGCGGGGCCATAGAGGTAGACAGCACGGTCTTCACCGAAGGGAGTGAGCATATTGATATAGATCAAGTAATCGCGATCAATACGGCTACGTCCAGGCAAAATAGGGAGGTCGGGTGGCACTCTCAAAACACAGCTGACAATAAGGGTGATCATCCCACCACAACAGATGGATCCAGAATTGGCGCGGCTAACAGCAAAAATTTCGTGGATGATCCAATGAGCGGCGTTTATGGGCATAGGGATGTGCCCAAGGATCTTGTCATCGGACATGGCATAGAGAAAGAAGAGCTCATCCCTAGATAAAGTGGACACATCCACGCGGGCGAAAACAGTGTTGGCGAGGATGCAATGGGCGAGGCGGTAACACGGGTGAATAATGTAGGAGGCAAGAGCCTCAGGTGGAAAGGTGGTGTACTGGGTAAATCGTTGCCAAACACCATCAGCCCGAAATTGAGAGTAGATGTCAGTTCGATCGTGGGTGGAATGTTCAGTATTAAGATCGGGGTGACGGAGATTGAGGATATTGTTCAACTCGATGAAACCCAGAGAAAAATCGCAGTTGAAAGCACGGAAGGAGAAACCCCCATCAAACACCTCGAGGGAACTGAGGAATTCAAGCGTGAGATTTCTGTGTGTGTGAGCATGGATGTAAGAGAGGGTATGGCACCCGATACAGTTGAAAATTCTGGCGACGCCGTTTGAAAGCCCTAGAGCTTCGAGTGTGGGGCGATCGGTGAAGAGTGTAGGTCTCATCGGGCGATGAAGTAGTGCTCGTAAATGGTCAGACTGTTCTTCCGTAGAAGGGTTTATGCCAAGGAAAGAGGGGGAAAAGGGGTCGTGGAGCGGATCACGGCGCGAAGATGATGCAATCTCTTTCCCTTTCTTAGACATGGTGACTATGTGGGTGGTGAAAAGGAAAGTGGGGGCGCGCCTATGATGAATATAGAGCAAGTGAAGCAGGTACAACACCAATTTAGGATATTACAGATAAAGTAAGAGATGTGTAGAGTGGAAGAGTGTTACCCATCAATGTAGCAAGATCAAGCTCCCGGGGGACTCGCGTAGTAGGAGGAAGCAATTCGGGAAGCCGCCGCTCGCTGATCCGACAAGAAACAGGTTTTCGAAAATTTTAGGGGCTAGGGTTAGGGTTTGGGTGTTTTGATGATGGAATGTTGATGATGGCAAGGTGGCGGGTGTGGGGAAGTATGGGAGTGAGTGGGGATGAGGGTTTAGGGGTAGTATATTGGGTGGAGGAGGTTGATTCGACAGTTGGAGGGTGTGTAACCGCGTGAAGGGGATTTTCGGGGGTCGGGTGGCGGTCATCGTGCGGTAGGGGTATTTATAGGGGCGAAACTGAACCGATCGGGTGAGTTCTCACCCGATCGGGTAGGCAAATTTCGAAAGCTTCCTGTCGGCCAACAGCTACAGGTGAACCGACCGGGTGAATAGTCACACGATCGGTTGACCGCTTCCCAAATCTTTCCCGAGAATTGGGGGTTTCTCACCCGGTCTCTTCAACCGATCGCGCTCTAACTCAACCGATCGGTTGATATTTCCCAAAAATTTCCTGAGAATTCTCCCCAGATCACCCGGTCTGTCACACGGTCTCTCCATTCTTCACTCGATCGGTTCATTTGGGGACAGATGCGGCTTGTATATGATACATCCCAACCGATCGGGTGGGAACTCACCCGATCGGTTGAGGCCTTGTTTTCTGCAAAACCCAAGAATCGCCTGAGTTCCTTCACGGAAGTTGTTTCGGCTGGATTTATTTATAAAAATAGAGAAAAATAAAGTAGAAAAAATCCTAAAAAGCGAAGCATAAGTTTAGAACATGGGTTGCCTCCCATGAAGCGCTTTCGTTTAACGTCGTTTAGCTCGACGCCTCTAGCGGTGGTTAATTAGGATCCGGTAGAGGAAGAGTTATCGCTCGTTGGGGATCCGACCGGAGAGAATTCTGGTTCTCCAACTGCATAGTGTTTCAGACGATGTCCGTTGACTTTAAACGGCTCATCCCTTCCCATTATCTCAATAGCCCCATACGGGAAAACCTTGGTGACGCGGAACGGTCCCGACCACCTTGACTTGAGTTTTCCAGGAAAGAGCTTCAGCTTTGAGTTGAATAGGAGAACTAAGTCCCCTTCTTTGAATTCCCTCTTCAAGATTCGCTTATCGTGCCACCGCTTCAGCTTCTCCTTGTAGATCTTGGCGTTCTCATAGGCATTGAGCCGGATTTCGTCGAGCTCGTTGAGTTGTAACTGCCGGTGCATTCCTACCTTCTTGGTGTCGAAGTTCAGATTCTTAACTGCCCAAAATGCCTTATGCTCCAATTCCACAGGAAGATGGCAAGCTTTCCCATAGACAAGCCGGTAGGGAGTTGTGCCGATAGGAGTTTTAAATGCTGTCCTGTAGGCCCAAAGCGCGTCAGGAAGCTTTGATGACCAGTCCTTTCTAGAATTGGCCACCGTCTTTTCTAGTATGCTTTTAATCTCCCGGTTAGAGACTTCCGCCTGACTGCTGGTCTGCGGGTGGTAGGCACGCCCCACCCGGTGTTGTACCCCGTATTTTTTTAAGAGGGCCTCGAATTTCTTCTCTATAAAGTGGCTCCCTCCGTCACTGATCAGGACACGAGGTACACCGAACCGTGGGAAGATGTTGCTTTTAAAGAACTTGGCCACCACTCTGGAATCGTTGGTTGGACTGGCCATCGCTACAACCCATTTCGACACGTAGTCCACAACCACCAAGATATACTGGTTCCCCAAGGAGGAAGGGAACGGTCCCATGAAGTCCACTCCCCATACATCGAAGATTTCTACCTCCAGGATGTAGTGTTGAGGCATCTCATTCCTTTTGGAGATATTCCCAGCTCTTTGGCATTTATCGCAGGCTTGGACATAAACATGTGTGTCCTTGAAGAGAGTAGGCCAGTAGAATCCGCTTTGGAGAATTTTTGCGGTGGTTTTGTAGGTGCTCGCGTGCCCTCCACATTGCTGCCCATGGTAGTGGGAAATGATGGAGGTCGCCTCAGTTTCAGGGATGCATCTTCGTATCACCCCATCATTGCAGGTTTTGTATAGGTGGGGGTCATCCCAATAAAATTTGCGGACCTCATGGAAAAATATCTTCTTCTGCTGAAAGCTCACATTGTGGGGGATGATGGCACAAGCCAGATAATTTGCGATGTCGGCGTACCAGGGGGTCCAGGAGGAAGAGACAGAGAAGAGATGCTCGTCAGGGAGTGAATCATCGATCGGCGTAGCATTTAAATCGAGGGTAGGCATCCTGGACAGGTGATCGGCAACAACATTCTCCGCCCCCCTCTTGTCTCTGATTTCCAGGTCGAATTCCTGGAGGAGGAGAATCCATCTAATGAGTCGCGGCTTAGCTTCTTTCTTGCTCAATAGGTATTTAAGAGCCGCGTGATCTGTGTGCACGATCACCTTGGCGCCAACGAGATATTGTCGGAACGTATCCATGGCGTAGATGACTGCGAGCAATTCTTTTTCCGTGGTAGTATAATTTCTTTGGGCGGCATCAAGGGTTTTGCTCGTATAATATATGACATGAAAATTTTTATCCTTCCTCTGCCCCAAGACGGCACCAACCGCATAATCACTAGCGTCACACATCAGCTCAAAGGGTAGATTCCAGTTCGGTGGCTGTATTACAGGCGCGGAAATCAAAGCTTGCTTCAAAGTGCGGAAGGCCTCCATACACTCCTCGCTGAAGACGAAAGGCATGTCCTTCACGAGGAGTTGGGTCAGCGGCCTGGAAATCTTCGAGAAGTCTTTTATGAAGCGGCGATAGAATCCCGCGTGTCCCAAGAAACCACGGACTCCTCGAAGATTGAGCGGTGGTGGAAGCTTTTCAATCACTTTAACTTTAGCCTTATCAACCTCTATTCCCCTCGAAGAGATGACGTGTCCCAGCACAACTCCCGCTTGGACCATGAAGTGGCACTTCTCCCAGTTTAGGACTAGTCCCTTTTCCTGACATCTCTCCAGGACCTTAGTTAGATTACTGAGGCACGAGTCAAACTTAGTTCCATAGACGGAGAAGTCGTCCATGAAAACCTCCATGATGTCTTGGGAGTAGTCGGAGAAGATAGTGGACATGAGTCTTTGGAATGTAGCAGGGGCGTTACAAAGTCCGAACGGAATTCTTCTATAGGCATATGTCCCGAACGGGCAAGTGAAAGTCGTCTTCTCCTGGTCATCATTATGAATAGGGATCTGAAGAAATCCTGAATACCCGTCCATGAAACAGAAATAGTTATGCTTCGCCAGTCTCTCGAGCATCTGGTCAATAAAGGGGAGAGGGTAGTGGTCCTTCCTCGTAGCCTTGTTCAGCTTTCTATAGTCAATGCACATTCTGTACCCCGTGACGGTCCTCGTTGGTATTAGCTCATTCTTCTCGTTGCAAACCACCGTCATTCCTCCTTTCTTGGGTACGACGTGCACCGGGCTAACCCAGCGACTATCGGAGATAGGGTATATAATACCGGCATGTAAAAGCCTAACAATCTCCCTTTTTATAACCTCCATCATTATGGGATTTAGCCTCCGCTGTGGCTCAATCGAGGAGGCTTGCTCATCTTCAAGCAGAATTCTGTGTGAGCAGAGGCCTAAGCTAACCCCTTTTAAATCCTCAATTGCATATCCGAAAACTCCTTTAAACCTTTTTAAAACACCAAAAAGTTTGTTCATTTGGTCTTCGGGCAGTGAAGAGTTGACTATGACCGGAAGGGTCGAGCCAGCTCCCAAATATTCATATTTTAGCCCCGGCGGTAATTCTTTCATCTCAACTTCTTGAGGCCCCGACGCATACTTCTCAAGCTGAGCATCCTCAAGGGAAAGGAGTTCTTCGTGGATTTCTCGGAAGCCAGCATCCGGAATCTCACCCTCGGCCGCGGTTCCGCATGGCAAAGTTTTGCAAGGTATAGTGGGAACGATCGAGGAAGGCAACGGGTCTCTTTCAAGCTCATAATAATTGTCGGGGAAGAAGGCTTGTAGGTGAAAACATGTTTCAATCGTCGATGGTTCCCCACAACTGTTTCTAACTTCCTCATTGTCCAAAGATCGGGGACGCTCAATAGAAGTCTACAAGGGATAGATTGATTCCTGTCCAGCGTAGCCTACAAACCCGGTCGGATGGTTCTCCTGACAAAACTCAGCGGACAACTCTTCTTCACTAAATTTGGGACCAGGGTTGTCGATATACGCCACTTCACCACGACGAAAGAGAGTTGCCGTGGCAAGGTGCTCCTGCGTATCTCGATATCTCCTCTGACTTTCCACGGCGACAGACAGGAGGGATAGTATATTCGAAGTATTCAATGATTCCGCTAAGCTCTTCGCCAAACATCAGATATGGTGAGAGTGATCCCAGATGTCTCCTAAAACTGCATGCAACATCCTCGCCGTAGGGCCAGGATCTTATACGAAAGGAGAGAGAGGACTGCACAAGTGACAAACACGTCAAAAGCACGGGTTGCATAAACGGGAACCGAAATTTGCGATGGAAGCACGGCGATTCAGTCAATTAGCACTATACAATTACTATCCACAGTATGTCCAAGTGAAATTGAAAAGTGTAGAGTGCGAAAATTATCGCTAGGTAGGGATAAGAGCTAGACACTAGGGTTCAAGAGATCCTAAAATAACAAGCACGTTGCCTCCCCGGCAATGGCGCCATAAACTTGACGTTGCCCCCGGTTTGCTAGCCGTAAATGGCCGGGGGACCCGCGTGAGGGTTTAGATATTTGTAACCGCAAGCGCACGGTGTTGTAGTGTGGCTTGGGGGTCGAACACAGGGAGGCTAGGATGTGCTTGTGTCAAGGAGGACCGAAATCACCCCGTGGGCGAGCTAGCCCGAATCGGTTGATGGGTTGTCACTGGAAAGGAATGCAAGGTATGAACAATAAGAAAATAAACCCGGGACTTTGGTTTCCACTCCAACGAGTGACTCTCGCTGATACGACCTACGAGAAGGATGGCGATCGGAATTAGGGTCTAATGGTGAGACGTTGCCTCTGAAAGTGGTACAGGCATCCCTTGGGCCCGATATTCCGGTCGGTGCCCAGGATGATATACCGGACATCCCGGGTTCGATCAGTGGGCACTCCCGTGTCCATTAACACTGATCGATTCTGGGAGCACTAAGCTCGCAACGATAACTCCCAACGTCTCATCCTGCCGCTCCCGCGCGCTAGGATTCGGTGTCTACGCTAAGGGCGTGAGCTACGGCTAGGAAGTCAACCGCCAAGTTTATTCCCCCTTTGCCCAACGGTCAAAGGCGGTCTTTTTCCCGCCGATGACAATAAAACACCCCGCGTAACCATTAGATTCCTAACCCCTATCGATTTCCTAACCCTATGGATGCATCGGGAAGAGCCCCCGAAGGGGTTTCCGCCAAAATCCCAGATTTGGGAACTACTCACAAATATTCATTAAAAAGCGATCTAAACGAAAATGAACCGTTAAAATCATAATCAGACGATAGGAATGCGAAGGTAGTAGAGCAATTAAGATAATACTAAAGTTTGAGAAAGATCCGAAAACTTACAATAGAAAAGTAATTACAGCCGTCACAAATAGGAGAAAACAGTAAAAACTAGCACCTCCCCGTTTCTGGAACCCTAGGGGTCCTATTTATAGGATCTCGTATCACCCGATCGGTTGACAAGTCAACCGATTGGGTGATCCGTTACAGATAACAAACAGAAAACGGTGGACTTTCACCCGGTCATATGAACCGGTCGGTTGAGTTCTTGGAGTGACCGGTTGGATCTTGGCGCCATCGGGTGAAGGGATCGGTTGGGTGCCCGTGTCTCGGCTCCTTAGCATCAGCTACAGATGAACCGATCGGGTGAGAGTCACCCGATCGGTTGGAATTTGGCTTGAAAAGACAGAGAATCAGCCCCGTTTGAACCGGCCTGTGAACCGGTCGGGTGACATTCACTTGAGCTCCGACTGAGACCGGGTGGTGCACGCGTGCATCACCCGATCGGTTGGAGATGACCAACCGACCGGGTGAGGGGCTGAAAGATGTAATCTTCGTCGTTTGACCCCCTGGATCATGCGTGACTCCTCCCGTTGCTCCGGGGACTTGAGATATCGTCGTTAAACGTCCCCTACGCGGGCAATCTCCTGTAAACATGGAGAAACAAAGAAAAGTGAAAGAAAACGAGAAAATACGAGAAAATGAATAAAAGACGGCGGAAAATACGGAGAAACATGAAAGAAAACGTGCATGAATATATGGAATATATACGCACGTCACTCCCACCATCCTAACGACAGAAAAAACACAACTTAGACTCGCACACATTACTGGATAATAATAAAAAGAATGTTAATACTTCTATTGTTCCGAACTTTTTGCAGCAGTGGACCTGCATGGGCCACCATTAAAACCTGTCACGCCCCGCTTCCCAAAAACGACGGAAGCGAAACGTGACAAGGCCCGCTTAGGCCCGAGCTGTGAAGCTCGGACCCAATAAGCGTCTGTGTGGTACTCCAAGACGAAGGAACAGGTCCCTGCAGGTTAGTACAGAACAACAAAAGTACTAAAAGAGATGCATTCATGTTATTCAACAGATATCCAGAAAAGTACGGGGAGTCTAAACAAAAGCCAACACGGCAACAAACAGCTGAAAGTAAACTAATGGTGCAAGCACCCAACCTAGACAGAAAGTAAACGGTGCTACGCACCCAACTAAACTGCAGTAAAACCTCTGAATCAGCAACGTGAAGATCTCTAGCTCAGGTCCTCCTCGAGCACGTACTCCGGGTCTTCATCCTCCGGCTCTACGTCCTCTGGTAGCTCCGCCTCGTCAACGTACTGTGGCTCCACACCTGACGTACATCACCCAGAAGAAAGGAACTGTACGTCAGGTAAAGTCTACAAAAAGGGTTAGACTCTACTACAAGTGTACCGAACTATTAAACAACAGTTTACTGGTTGATTCGCATGCTGGTATTATAACAGAGTGACGAAAGAAAGTAAACGCAGCAGGAAAGTAAAGCGTGGCAAGCAGTAGTCGTAGCGTGTGCTACAGACTACAGGACTAACCTAAACGGGTCGTGTCAAGATGTGACAAGACAAGCAAGACAGGACAGGACATGACAGGACAAGACGTGACACGTGTGACTCGAAGGGTTCACGCCTTACGGTTCGAGGGGGATCAGACCCTCTTATCGTGCACACGCTCAACCCTACCCCAACCCAAGTGTACAAGACAAATCCGTACAAGGGATCACTCGGAGAGTGCCCTATTGCCCGCAAGCTGTGTATCAGTACAAGGGATCACTCAGAGAGTGCCCTATTGCCCGCAAGCTGTGTATCAGTACAAGGGATCACTCGGAGAGTGCCCTATTGCCCGCAAGCTGTGTATCAGTACAAGGGATCACTCGGAGAGTGCCCTATTGCCCGCAAGCTGTGTATCAGTACAAGGGATCACTCGGAGAGTGCCCTATTGCCCGCAAGCTGTGTATCAGTACAAGGGATCACTCGGAGAGTGCCCTATTGCCCGCAAGCTGTGTATCAGTACAAGGGATCACTCGAAGAGTGCCCTATTACCCGCAAGCTGTGTATCAGTACAAGGGATCACTCGGAGAGTGCCTTATTGTCCGCAAGCTGTGTATGACAAGACACGATGTGAAAATACAGGGATGGTTCTTCTAGTGGGTCCACACGCACGCACACACAGGATAACCCTAAGGTGTCAAAAATTATTGTTGAGCTTAGACTTCGTCGTCAAGTTTAAGCTGTCAAGGGACGTCCCGGACGCTATCATTTCACGTCCGGTTCTATTTGTTCACAGTTTAATAGTTCTAACAGTCTAAGGCGTAGGCACGGCCCAAAGAGCAAGTGAGTACACTTGCCTGCGGTGGTGAGCGTGTCGTCTGTCCGAAGCGTACCGTCCAAGCGTCGCGTCCGCGGTAGTCCGTCTGAAATAGGATCACGGCGACGGTGTCAGGTCGCATTTTTCAATAAGTCCTATTAGGGTCTGTTTCTTGATTGGCGGGACTACCCTATTCGTCAAAAGTCACATTTTGGTATTTCGTTCATCATAGATCGACTTCTACCCTATGTGCATAGAAAAGTTGTCCGATTGTCGATCTTTCTACGGTGGGCAATCATTTTACAGAAGCTGAAAGTAAATTTAGTTAAAGTTGTCCAATTTTAGTTTAGGGTTTGATTTTGCTACGGTGTGGGTTTGCTACGAGTTCGGGGAACCAACCTCTCCGGTGTTTGACGTAGAACGAAAGTAGAGTCTGAACGGCGACCGATCAGAATGGCACGGCTACGGAACGTCTTCTTGTGGCGTCTCGACTACGGGTAGCGTAGCAAAACCATTCCGGATAGTGAACGAAGGGTGCGTACAACGGGCACGGTCAGACTTGCGAATGAAAGGCATCGTCAAAGGCACCCAACGGCTACGGAGGGAGCAGACAGTGGGGACAAGCCTGGTAACGGTCTATAGGAGTCGTTAGCGGCGTCGAGGGGCCGTGAAAACAGCGAGCAAGGAAATACCAAGGCCCCGGGACCAAAACATCGAGCATGGACATGAAACGTCGACACGACGTCGCGGGGAGGCTACGGAAAGATCGCAACAGCGATCACGGCTTGCACGCGGCTGTTGTTGCGGGAGAAGAAGACCATACGGGCTTTCAGCAACGCAGAGGGCCGGCGGGAGGCGCTCTCCGACGGAGGAGGCCGCCGGCGCAGGCGGAGCGGCGATTTAAAAGGGTGGCGGCGCTGGAAAAAGTGTAGCAGCAGTAGCTGCTGCTTGCTACTCGCAAAGAATGTCGCTGGAGGCCATCTCCGGCGGCTTAGGCGTTCCTCCGACGATCCACGCGAGCTGGGCGGTGCCTAAGGGGGTCGACGGCAACCCTCCGGTGGTCAGGAGGCGACGGTGGAGGGAAGAGCAGCCGGCGGCTGCTATGGGTGCTCGTTTGCGCAAGGCGAGAATCGCCGGTCGGCGGGACTGCAGCCGTAGCGGCGACGAGATCTCGCAGCGCCGGCAGGGCATCGGCTCTTGTGCGGCGACGGAAGCCCCTGACGGAAGCGGGCAGCGTTGGGGAGAGCCGGCGTGAAGTTGCGGTGAGAGGGGGTTAGGGGTTTAGATGTAGAAGTGGGTGAGAACGGGAGAGAGAGAGAGAGAGAGAGAGAGAGAGAGAGAGAGAGAGAGAGAGAGAGTTGTGAGGGAGGGAGATGAACTCTGGTGGTAATTTGATAGGTGGTGGCTGATAAAAAGCTAGCCCTAGGTTTTGCTCACGTGAAAGAAAGTCTGATACGGTTTTGGTTTAATAAAATAATAAATTGCTAATTACCTATGGGATTTGGATTAAGTGTGTGTGGGGGGGAGAGAGAGAGAGAGAGAGAGAGAGAGAGAGAGAGAGAGAGAGAGAGTACGTATAGAGGCAGAACAAAATCTCATAGATACGCATGAGTATCCCAAGGGATTGCATCAGATCTGATTTCAATTAGAATTTCAAATTGACTGGGATAAAACAACGGTTGGGATTTAATCGGGAGATATCTCTCGCTACGGGCGTCTGAAAATTAATCCGAAAATACCGGGACGATCGTGGAGACGAGACGCACGGGGCTACGGAGTCTGATCGTATGTTACGCCTACCAAGAATTTACGTAAAATCAGAAACTGTGTTTAAGACAAAAGACTAAAACGCCCCTATCATTCCAAGTCGTTTTGCGAGAAAACGAGCCGTGAAATGACGTTCCCAAAAATTACTATAAAATTCTACACTCCCATATGGTCACAAACGGCATATCACATCGCATATTCCAGAATCCAGAAAGTGTCAAATAAAATACGTGCACGATAAAGCACGTGCACGCAGAAAATCCATAAGGTCGGAAAGCGAACGTTACACGGGAGCTAAGGGGTGGGCGTGAACTGCTAACCACCCTCATAGGGTACCTACGGGCAGGTGATACCCGGGGTCTGAACTGGAAGTCAGGGGAGGGTAGTCTAGCATGGGTCTTGAAGGAAGAGGATGTGCGTGGGATGGATCCGAGATCCGGTGCAGAAACAGAAGCAGCAGCAGCATCAGAAATGGGAGACGTCGTGGCAACAGAAGCGGTAATAGACACCACAACACTCTCAGAGAAAACTACTGATGCTGATACAGAAGTGGTGGCAGGAAGAGAAGCTGTGGACGCTAGAGTGGTAGGAAGGGAAGTGAGGAGGTCCACGGGCTCCGAGATAGGTGAATCGGTAGGCTAAGGAGTGAAAGAACTGGCTGGCTCCAAAGGGGTGGAAGAAGTAGGATCGGGAGCAATAGAGATAACCATGCCCTTAGGTCCGGGCACGCAGAGACAGAGGTAGCGACCACCGGGGTAGAGGTGTGGATAGCCCCCGGGGTCTTTACGGTGGTGGTGGTGGTGGGAGCACTGACAGAAGTAGGAACAGAAGTGCTCCAAGGTAGAGGTGGGTGTGCAGGCTGGGCTGGCTGGGCTGCCATGAGGGCAGTAATGTCAGGCTCATCCTCGTCAGAACTGAGCACCCAGTCATCGATGTCGACGATGACTGGTACTCCAGGTGGCTCCAGAACGTGTATGGGGAGAATGGGAAAAATGCGGGGAGTGATCCAGTCAAGGTGGACGGGGGCGACATGGGTAAGATCAGGGCAGGGCAGGTAGAGGTACTCCTCACGGTGGGCACCTAGAAGGTAAATCCAGTGACACTCACCGTGCGGCCTGATGATGGACATGCGGGTGAGCACATCCATCATCAGGCGTGTATGCCTGGTGGTAATCTCTAGACATGCAGGAAGCTCTAGGCCGAGCATCTGGGTGAAAATAGTGAAAAATCTGCCACAGCAGATATCTGTGGCAACGTGGGCGGTCTGAAGGAGGCGATGACACAGCTAGTGTGCTATGTCGGAGAGTAGGAAAGGGTGGATGGTGCTGTCTGAGTGGAAGCACAAAAGTCGAGTCATCCCCATATGATGGGAAAGCTCAGGCAGGGAGAGTGTCCTAACCTCTGGCATAAAAAGAGGGTGGTAGCGAGGTGGCGCTGGGCGTAGCGAAGACAGGGGTGGTCGATACAAGAGGATTTCACCCTACTAGGGCGATATCCTCGCAGACCTATGATGTGATGCCAAAACTGCTCGGCATCGAACGCGGTGGGCTCGGAGTCTGGGGAGAAGGCGAGTGTGCGGTCGGGGATGGTGGGAAAGTGGAAGTGGGCACAGATCATGGCGTGCATGACCACTAGTCGTGGTCAAGCAGACGGAAGCTAATGCCATCACCCGCTAGGGTGACGGTAATAGAGCTCAATGCCTCAAAGGTGAGGCGTGTGTAGGTGCGGGTGTGGATGGCTAAGAGGCGGTCAAAACCAGTGACCTGGTAAAGCCTGTGGACTGATGTGTCATTATATTCCACATTTTATCTATATGATTATACGTCAAAATGATTGCTCAATTACATATTTCATACGCTTTTACGCTCATAATTGGAGCTATTGTACTTTAAGAGCGTTTGGTTGCATTTTAGGGAATATCGAGCGATTTAGAGTATATTGGAGGAGAGCGTGTGCTTCGACACCGGAACTTCTGAGGCACTGCGTTCGGTGACTCAAAGCTGCTGGGGAGCAAGGAAGGGGCAAGAGAGAAGGGACGAGGAAGAGGAGAACGAATAAAGCATGGTTCTATGGTACCATGACTAATGGATTCTAGGTCGTTCAATCGAGCTATGATGCGGCGAAGGAATCGAGCGACCCAAAGTGCTGGAAACAAGACATCCGTACACTATTTTCAAATCTGCTATCACCTAGGATTTTTCAATATTTTTCTGATATTTTTTCCAGATAGAAGACTTCAAGATGGTTCCAACGCCACTAAGAAAGCACTAACGGAGGTCGGATGAGCTCTGGAGAATTTCTGTAAGCTGATGCTGTAGTGCTGAAATCTGTTTTCAGCAATCTACTCGACCGAGCAGGACCCTACTCGACCGAGAAGAGTGATGCAGTGCTGAAATTCGACTGAACAGTAGCCTACTTTACCGAGCAGCTGCTTACTCGGCCGAGCAGCTGCATACTCAACCGAGCAGGGTGCCTACTCAACCGAGCAGACCCTACTCGGTCGGAGCAGGCAGTGCGACGTTTGGGCAATGACTCCAGATTTTCTGACGGATCGACCGAGCAGCCACTTCCTCGACCGAGCAGCTACCTACTTGGTCCGAGCAGACCCTACTCGGACCGAGCAGACAAACCGACGTTTTGGGTGATGGATCCAGACTTCTGACGACTCGACCGAGCAGCCACCTACTCTACCGAGTCGCCGTGGGCCCAGATTTTAAGTTGCATCTAGATTTTGGGGACGATTTTGAGAGGGCTTCTGTGGGTTGTTTTGCGAGGGTTTTTTGAGGTAGAAAAGGGTAGCCGTCATTAGGAGGATGGAGGGAGTTTTTTTAAATCTTTTTACAGAAAGGGGGAGACGATCTTTTGGGAGTTAGGCTACGCCATAGGCCCCTCCTCTTGTATCAAGCTAAGTACTTTTGCCCTTTTTAATTCCATTATTATTTCTTTGTGATTTCTTATTGTTTATCTCTCTTTGATGCATGCATTGAAGTTTTCGTGTGTTCTATTATCTATTGCTATACATGAGTAGTCTTTTCTAGGGCTAAGGGATTAGCGCATGGATTTTAGGATTTTGATGCAAAGATAGGATTTTTATGATGCGTTGGGAATATAAGGGGATGCATTCGAACCACAAGAGTGGTGAGATTATTGTAGACCCCTAATGCATGTACGGTATGCATCTATCGCATGAGCGGGGTGAATATGGTATGTTAGATGCATGATGCCTAGACACATGAATTCACTGTCTAGATGCTACAACCCCCAATTAAACCATTGCAACGTAGAAGTCTCAACCGAGCATCGACATCCGACGGTCCTAGCGGCGAGTCCTAAAGCCCTAATCTTTTATATTTTATTTCTTTCTTTCTTTGTGTGGAATCCCATGTTTACGACGTTGAGTGACACAACCTTCGCATTCATCACCATCACGACCCTCTATACTCCACATCCACCAATAAACCCGCAAGTCTAACTCAACCTAGGAGTAGATATGTAGTATAGCACCGCTTCCCCATGTTTGATACCCGCTTGCCACTATACCGTACGCTTGCGGTAAACGACATCGTTTCGGAGTTAGTTCCGGGCCGATCAGTATACATCTAGGTTAGTATGCTTATGTTTATGTTTCATATATGCATGTTAGATGTTAGTATGGACACATATTCATGTAGTATACATCTATGTTAGTGTGCCTATGTTTATGCTTCATATATGCATGTTAGAATGCTCCCAAAGATATGAGAATTTTTCCATGTTAATGTTAGTATTCCATAATGCTCATATGTCCATGCTCATATTCATATTAATATTCTAAAATGTCCATGCTAATATTAGTATGCCAATATGCTCCTATGTCCATGCTCACACACATAGTAATATTCTAAAATGTACATGCTAATATTAGTATTCCATGTTCGTTATGTAAATTAGTTCCATGCTATGTGCCAATTGTTAGAAATGTCTATTTATACCAAGTTAGTCACATCCTATGTCACGTTATGCTAGGTATATTCCTTATACCAAATAAACTCCATGTTGCAAACTAGTTGAGTTCGATTACTACGATGTTTAAAATGTTGTTCATTGTTCATGACAATATGTTTAGGATCGTAGGCTTGTAAGTCACTACACTAGTATGTTATGTCCATGCCATATGTTCATAATTTCATGTTCTATGTTTATGCTCATATGTTTAGCCATGCTTCATAGATTCATGGTAGCATGCCTATGTTTATGCTAGCAATGTTCATGCTCTAAGTTTATACTTCCATGTTATGTACCACATGCCATGAATGCTTCTATGTTATGTTGCTAGGCCTCTTGTATGTTCCATGAAGTTTATGATACAATGAGAATGACATTTTACTTCAATTTAAAGATCTTGATGTTCCCTTGTATGGAATTGTAATATGATGATGGCACACGATGTGATGTGATAGAAGGTGTCATCTTTCACTTTATGCTTAGATGTGGGGTAATGGGGTAAACTCAGGGTTTAAGGGGTGCATGAGCGATGAGATCATTTTGGTGTGCATACCTTCCAAGAGTTGAGACTTGGAGTAGGCGCTTTATCCCAAGAGGGGATGTGTTTTCATACCACGTTAGGTGGCGCTCACCTCCTATAAGGAGGGTTTTATCGTATTACATACCACTTCAGGTGACGTTCTTATCCCCTAAGGTGGAGGGTGTTGATTATCAGGATGGATGGATCTCGTTGCACATCGCATATCTGATCAAAAGTTTGTACAATTAACTAGGAGTGCTTTTCTTTACTAGAATATGTTCACGTGCTAACCCTAGACACCGTCTAGGCGATGTCATGGATTTAACATCAATAGAGTTGCTAGGACACTCTTGTAGGGACACATTTACTTTTCTGCCCTTATCTTTGTCATTGTTCTTAGTTACAGATTTATTTCCGTATGCATTGTGTTTTACCTTCTACCCAAATTTCCAAATCATAATCATAACAAAATAATTATGAAAAATGTTTTTTTGATAATCACCTTATTTATTAAATGCAATCATTCATTTATTTTTCTGTTTGAATATCCTCATGTGTACTTTTTATGATGTGTTTTCTTTTTATGATCAGAATCATGCTTGTTGTGTTTCTGCTTTAAATTATGGAATCGATTAAGATTGCCATTTATTATCATATGTTGCATGATGCTGAGCTAGATAGGACAATTGTAAGAATGGTATACCGACCTAGGGTTGCTAGTTCCTACTCAGCACGCGTTAAGGTATACATCCCACTTTTTCTTGGGATTAGAGTCGGAGACCGCGGAGCAGGTCCCTATTCAGGAGAATATCCATAGCTTCAAGCTAGAGGTGGAGCCATCTGAGGGTGATTTTGTGGAGTTTGCTGTTAGGACCTAGTGGTGCTACACAATACACTAGAGGGTGGTGAATAGTGTAAAGATACGCAAAGTGCTTAATTAAAAGTTATTGAAATTAATGCACAATAAGCAGTGGAAATTAAAGAGTATGCTCAACAATAATAATCGCAAACACAAGGATTTTACCTTGGTTCTCCAAATTTTGGTACATCCAGCCACACCAATATTCACTATGATCCTACACAAGGCAGTGAATACAATCTCACACTGAGATACCTCACACAGAGGATTTGTGTAACGACCGGTATTTTTAGGCATATTTGATTATGGTGTGACCGTGTTTTATTTTTATTTCCGTGAAAGCCTAATTACTATTACCCTTAAGCTAATTAACCTAACCTAATTAATCACATACCCAATAGTGTCAGCAGCCCCCTCTAATTTCCCCTATCGATAACCACCCTCTTCCCCTCTTCAATTGCCAGCACACGCCCTCTCTCCTACGGCACCCTCATCGTTGGGTCTTCCTTTCATTATAACCCCTCTCCCGTTCATCCTCAAGCACATCATCATCCCTATTTTTGTTCAAACTACAACAACAACATCACCCCCTCCTTCAACCCAACAGCAAACAAATCAATCAAACCCAAAATTCCTTCATCCCAAAAATCATTTCCCCAAACCAAATTATCCAAATCAAAACTGAAATTGAAGAGGAGATAGAGTGAAATTGAAACTAAAATCGTGAAATTCACACTACCAATCTATATTTCAACATCTCCTCCCATTCCCCCCTCCTAGGTCGTCGCGTGCCCCTCTTACGCATGCCACCGCTGCATAGTCTGCAACCCACCACTGACCGCTGCCTGCCAGGCTGAGCCGCACAGCCACCCGTCAGCCACTTACGCCATAGCCCCGTGCACCGTCGCCTCTGCCCAGGCCCCTGCCGCCGCCACAGCAAGCCGCCCGCGCTGCCCTAGCCTACTGCCACGGTGCCCCTAGCCCGCCTCCCCTTACCGTGCCCCCTGTTTCCCTTGCAAAGGAAAACAAAAACGAAAAAAAGGAAGAAGAACGAAGAGAGAGAGAGAGAGAGAGAGAGAGAGTGTGTGTGTGTGTGTGTGTGTGTGGTATCACTACCGCAGATCGAAGCATGCCTTCTCCTGACAGACGTATCGGTAACTCATCGTACTGTAGTTAGGGGTATTAAAATTATAATGATGCATGCTAAAATAGATTCTTTTAGTTTAGCAAAGTGTTTCACACGAACAGTTAGTTAAGCTTGATAAGTTGCATAGTAACTTAAAAGAATCAATTGGACTATGGAAAATGCTTGACTGGAAAATGTGATAACCTGGTAATTGGCTCGTAAATTACAAATAAATGATAACCTGCACAGACAACCCTGCACAAACACTTGGGGTTTGGGGTAACTTATAATAGCGAGGGTGCGGGAGCGACTAGTCCAGACTTTGTTGTCACCGTGCGGGTTCTAGCAACCATCACACCGGTGACAAATTCATAGATCACAGATTCTTGAACAGTTATCATAGCATAATTCGACCGGGTAGCGCCCGTGGTATGAGATGGACTCTTGGTTGCTCACTGTACCCCGCAATATAAGTCACGGCCTAGGTACGGTACAGTTAGACTCTCGTAACATGGTCTCTTTTAATAATGTACATTTAATTGCTGGAAATTGCTGATAGTTGTATCTATTCCCTTACCATTATTCTTTGCACTTTACTTCTCTTCTCTTTAGATTTCCATGCTTGCACATTATATTAATCTTCATGCTTAGGGATACTTTGAGTTACATCTGATCCTTGCGACCCTTTTCTTTGTGGTGGACCCGCTAGATATCTCACAGGTTGAAGAGTTTGCACCAGAGACTGCAGACACTGAGTTTGCTGTTGAGTTTGACTAGTAGGATGCTGGGTATTGAGAATGAGTGTGAGAGATTTACTTTGTTGCTTTCAGAGTGGCTTTGTGTATTATTTGTATTTCAGTTTTTTTTCTTTCATGTACATTGCTGGTTTGTAATAAGGTTGTAGGATCCCATCATGCGATGATAGAGGATCGAAAGAGAGGAGACTTACATTAGCGTACACTTCGCTATAATCTCTGAACTTCGCCCTTGGATTCGCCACAACGGTCGGTACTTCGTCACAGAGGATCGAAGCAGCGTTTCACCGTCTAAATCTCTATTTGGAAGAAGACCTTAATGGAAGGGAGAAGAGGAAAGAAGGTTGCCTTATGCAAACTTATGGTATTCAAGATTAGCCTTCAAAGCCTTACCCTTGGGTCCTATTTATAGGCCTAAGGGTTAGTTATTATAGGAAATAACTAAATATATACTTATTAGCTTATATTAGTACCATTGCTTATACTCTTCTTTATACACTTATCAAGTGCCTTTATGCACTTATACAGTGACTTTTTCCACTAATCGAGTGGTCCTTTTCACACAAGAAAAGGTTCCCTTCGTACATGTTTTCATGTACGCGACATTCGAGGTCCATAGACCCTCATACATCCCCTCATAGGTGTATACATGTCGTCCATATCTAACATCTCCCACTCACACTTGAGGGGATTGTAAGGAAACATCTTTTCCTTTAGTTCTTCTATTTATCATACTGAGAAATAGAACGTGTGACCGTCATGCGCATATATTCCACTGTTGTGCACTTGTTAGAGACACACAACACTCCTTAGGGTGCAAAGTTGAGTAGATCAACGCATGTTTTACCCTAGATTATTTCTTCACATTTCTTATACTTTATATTCAACAATTGAATCCCATCTGGATTACAATTGGCTGGCCATCTTTGAATCTCTAAAGTCCAAATGTGAATATGAAATTAAGCTTCCTCTTCTTGTGATCCTTTCGATCTTGACTTGACTCGCTTTTTTAACATGCCCCGCTGGACCGAATTGACCATAGTCCATAAGCAACATGCTAAGACAGCGATCACCCAGTCAAATCTAAAGGAACCAATTAGAGTCCATAAGGGTAAGAAGTTGAAGACCCATGTGGTCTTTGGGTCTCACATAATAGTAAACACAATTACTATTCTAACCCAATGGTCAAATGCATACGTAGTATGAATACGTATTACAACATCACTCCTTTCCCAGGGAGCGTATGTCTTAATGATGTTATAAGGATGATGATCAGACACCACAATGTCTGACTTTGAGTCCCTTTTACTACTAAGTAATTTCATGGACCCACATCCCGCATAAGACAGATAAGATTTCAAAAATCTTCTTAGATCGTTTGTAAGCATCCATATGATGCAGATCTTTCATACGACCATTTTTATAAGTCATGACTCTAAATCATCCGTCTGATGATTTTGACTTTAAACAGGTCTCATCTTTATCTTTATCCGTCTGATAGAATAAAGGCGGTTGCTCATGTGAGAGAGCCAACCTCAATCTGTCCGACATACTGGAAAATATAGCTGAGATTAAAAGAAATGTACACAAACATTTTCAAGAAACTCATATGCAATGTCGAAAAGAACTTATTCTTTTATTAAATTTGATCTTTCATAGCCATGGGAATACATTAATACAACTCAGCTCTTACGCAATCCTTGAGATGATAAGTGTTTGTAAAACACATCTCTGGGGATCGCCTTCGTAAGCGGATCCGCTATCATCTCATGCGTAGATATGTACCTTATGTCTATCTTCTTGTTCTTATCATAGTCTTTTGCAAATTTGTAGCAGATATCAATGTGTTTGGTCTTACAATGGAATTTTGGATCTTTGACATAGGCTATAGATGCTTGACTGTCACTGTATATTGGTACAGCACCTGAGTCACTTGCATCAATTAGCTTGTCTAAGAACTTCCTAAGCCAAACAGCTTCTTGGACCGCCATGCTAAATGCTACAAATTCATTTTCCATAGTTGAAAGTGCGATGCAGGATTGTTTATTGCTACTCCAGGATATTGCACCAAATCCGAGTAGAAAAACATGTCCTGAGGTTGATCGTCGCTCATCGAGATCACCCGCCCAATCAGCATCAGTGTAGCCTTCGAGCCTCAAGGCATCTCCTTGATAGCATAAAGCATAGTCCGCAGTCCCTTTAAGATACCTCATTATCCTCTTAACCGCTTTCCAGTGTGCTTGCCCTGGATTGGATTGGTAACGACTTACCATTCCAACGGCAAAACAGATGTCCGGCCTTGTACACATCATAGCGTACATAAGACTACCAACTGCACTGGAATATGGAACTTTTTCCATAATTTCCTTTTCCTTTTGGTTCTTTGGACACATTTTCAGACATAAATTATCGCATTTGTTTATAGGAGTATCAATGGACTTACAGTCCTGCATATTAAAACGTTCTAGAACCTTCTTTATATAAGTCTCTTGTGAACGAGAAAGAAGTTTCTTCGAACGATTCCTTGAAATCTTAACTCAAAAGATATATGCGGCTTCTTCCATGTCTTTCCTCTCAAATACTGATGAAAGCCAAGCATTGATATCCATCACAAAACCCTTGTTATTTCCGGCTATTAAAATGTCATCTACATATAGAGACATAATAACATACTTGCTTTTGATCCTCTTGATATATACACAGTTGTCTTCATCAAGCATGGTAAAACCATTTGATAAAACAACTTCTTGAAATCGTATATACCATTGCCTCGAGGATTGTTTAAGACCATATATGGACTTACGAAGTTTACAAACCTTATGTTCGTTTCCTTCTCTTACAAACCCTGTTGGTTGTTCCATATAGATCTCCTCGTCCAATTCTCCATTGAGAAAGGCAGTCTTTACATCCATTTGATGTAATTCGAGGTCTAGGCAAGCTACCAAAACCAGAATCAGGCGAATCGAGGTAAAACGAACAACAGGTGAGAAGGTCTCTTCGTAGTCTATCCCTTCCTATTGCGTAAAACCTTTCGCGACAAGGCCAGCTTTATATCTGTCTATAGAGCCATCAGCCTTATGCTTGATCTTAAGAACCCATTTGTTTCCAATAGCTCTACGTCCTCTGGGTAAGTCAACCAAGTCCCAGACTCGGTTAATTTTCATGGATTCTAATTCCTCCTTCATCGCTTCCATCCATTTGTCTTTGGCAGGGCAAGATACAGCCTGTTTGAAAGTAGCAGGCTCGTCATCTTCTTGTAGTAAAGTCATAAAGGTTTGTGGGAATTCATCCTCAAATCTTAGAGGAGCTAACCTTGTACGACTACTACGTCACATTTGAGATTCTTCGAGTCCTTGTTGACTCGAAGTTGGATCAATTCTAATATTACACCCACTTGAAATGTGATTAGAATTGCTCCCACTTGGATCATTATTCCTATATGGAATATGATTCGCATCATTCGTATCATCCATTGGTGAAGGTTGAAACGTATTTTCGTCTTCACCAAGAATTCTCCCACTCGAATGAGGTAATCCTTCTTGATCATAAATCTCAAATAGAGATAAGTCCTGACTTATCTCGCCCTGTCTTGGAAACTCATTTTCCAAGAAAGTAACATCCCTCGACTCAAATTAAATCAGTCCTACGTTGTCTTCCTGACCAATGAAAACATAACCTTTGGAGTTTTCTGCGTATCGTATAAAGTTACATTTCCTCCCCCTTGGCCCAAGTTTGCCATACTTATGGGAGGAAATATGTGCATAGGATGCACACCCCCAAGGTTTTAAAATGCTTAAGTCAGGAGACCTTTGGTTCCACAACTCATAAGGAGTGGAGCTAACTGATTTCGAGGTACGCGGTTCAAGATGAAAGCAGCCGTCAATAATGCATCACCCCAAAAGGTGATTGGCAAGTTAGCTTGCGCCATCATTGAACGGACCATTTCCATCAAAGTCCTATTCCTCCTTTCAGCAAATACCATTTTGTTGCGGAGTATAAGGCATAGTTATTTGATGAACTATGCCCTTTTCATCACAAAGTTCCTTAAAACTTGCTGATTGATATTCACCGCCTCTGTCGGTTCGCAAGACCTTAATCTTGCGATCTAATTGATTTTCCACTAAACTCATATAGTTTTTAAAGCAGGTTAATGCTTCACTTTTGTGGGACATCAAATAGATATGTACGAATCGTGTGAAGTCATCAATAAAAGTGATGAAGTAGGACTTCCCGCGTCTTGTCTTGACATTCATCGGACCACATATGTCCGAATGGATGAGCTGTAATGGAACCTCGGCCCTTGTGCCGGTTCCAAATGGCTTGCGACAAGATTTCCCTACAAGGCAATGTTCGCAAGTCGACATTTCGACCTTTGAAACATTGGATAGAAGGCCACATTTGGCAAGTATATCAATACGTGTTGGTCCAATGTGACCAAGCCTTGCGTGCCAACAAATTACATCAGATTCATAAATCGAAGAATTTGTAACAAGAAAATTTTCATTAAAATTCGAGGAATCGTACATCGTATTTAATACAATGAATCCTTTAAAAACATACCCAGAACCAATTACAGAATTATTACAAGACAAATCCACATTACAATTATGAAAGAACCAACTATAACCAAGACCCATTAAGACGACCATATATATTATAATCCTTCGAATATCCGGAGCGAAGAGAACATCATGTAGTAATATAGTGCGGCCGTTGTCCAAGACGAGCTTGCACGTCCCAACGCCTTTCACTTCAACACGTGTGTTGTTTCCTACATATATCCACTTCGTTCCTTGGGGTATCCGGTGATACTCCACGAAGGACCGTCTATCCCTTGCTATGTGGTCGGTGGCACCTGAATCAATTATCCAAAAAGGATTAGATTCTACAAGAAATATTGAACTAGAAACACATATGTAACTAGTATTATTACAAGTTACCTTGTCACCTCCATCCGTACATGAACGGGCATAGTGACCTAACTTGTTGCACTTGAAGCACTTGATCCTCTTCAAGTCTTTCTTCTTGTGCCATTTCTTGTTCCCACCCTTCTGTTTGGGTTTCTTGGTAGACACTGGTTGCTTTTGCTGGTCATGAGCAAACTTTGAGTGATGTTTACGTTTCTTTCCCCCGTGTGAGGAACTAGCAACCATGTGCACTTCTGCACTTGGCTTGGCGGCCGCAAGACGCTCTTCCTCTAACTCGAGGTGCTTAGAAACATCGTTGAAGTTCTTGATGCTCTCATTATGAGTGAGATGCATCTTCATGCTGTCCCATTCGATTGGTAGGGAACATATGACCGATTGGATTTGTTGCTCATCAGTGATCATATGACCTGCATCCTTTAACTTTGAAATAAGATTCGCCATGTGTCGTAGATGCATTCCCATGGAATGATCTCGACGCTTTTTGTATGAATCGAATTTTATAGTTAAAGAGCGAAGTTTGGTCACCGAGGTGCCACCAAACTTCTCCTCTAGCTTGGACCATATGTCCATAGCTAAGTCATATTCTCGGAAGATTTGCATTATGTCGTCGGCCATATTTGACAACAACGTTATGCGAGCAATCTTGTTCTTCCGAGACCAGGCATCAAAATCTTCCTTGTCTCTTCTGTATTGGGCCGTAGTGCCTAACTCAGGTTCAATCATTATGTTCTTCAGAGTTTCGAGCACGTCTTGCTCCTCTAGAACATATTGTATCTGCATGGACCATAGCTTGTAATTATCGCCGTTGAGTTTTTCACCTTTGTTTAACTCAGCGATGATGTTCTTAGTAGCGGAAGACATTTTAGTTTTAAAATGTTGCAAAAGACATAAAACAAGTTCGATCAAAAACATTGCATAAAGTTTACATTTGATAAGTTACTTTCGAAAAATATTGAAGATGTTGCTCTAGAATCGAAAAGGTCATTTACAATTCCAATCACCATCTAGAACAACTTTCAATATTTCCCCATCACTCATCAAATAATAGTACTCTTTTAGTACTTGCAGCGGAAAAGCGTTTTTTGAAAAAACGTATTTTGAAAACGTATTTTTGCAGCAGGAGGTTGTGGCCTACCCTGGCCATTGCCGGAGTCGAGCCCCTTGCATGGAGTTTTGCCGTATGCAACTGCCGCCGGTCCGTATGGGCCGGCCATGCAGACCCCCCTATCTTCTAGGTCGAGGCCGGAGGCTCGGCCAGGGCCGGCCTTGCCCTGGCCGAGACCAGAACCTCCTCGGCCTGGCCGAGGCCCTGGCCCAGGGCCGGCCAGGGCCCTGGCCCCCTCGGCCAGGGCCTCTGCCCTGGCCGGGGCCAGGGACGGCCAGGGCCCTGGCAGAGGCCAGGGTCGGCCAGGGCCCTGGCCCCTCGGCCTGGGCTTCTGCCCTGGCCGAGGCCAGGGCCGACCGGTCGGCCTCCTTGGAGTCCGGCCGGGCCGGCCAGCCGGCCTCCTTAGAGTCCGGCCGCACACCCCCCCTTATGGGGGTGTGGTCTTGGTTGTCATTGGCCGAAGCCAACCCCTTCCCCATTGGGGAGGGTGGTGCAACATGCACCAAAGAGATACGTGTTCATCTTCTCCGATAAGAAGTTTTGAAACCACCTTCTTCTCCGATGAGACACCCGTTCATCGAGAAAGTGGTTATTCTTTAATGGCCATGTGCCAAAAAAATAACACACCTTCAAGACCGCAAGCTTCACGCTCTACATGAAGAGAGTTCACATTCCCTATTGAATGGAGACTCAGCATCCATGAGGAGTGCGAGTTTGGCGAGATGAACGGTCAGTTCTTCCCATCACGGAGAGTTCTTGCCATATCCATAATGACAAAAGACCCTAACGTGAAAAGAACAATTTTTGCGTTCTCTCCGTCACGATGCGCTCCTACCATATCCATAATGGAAGGAAACTCATTCGTGAAAGAGACAACGCGTCATTCATTGGTGAGACCGGAGCGAACTCATGTGGCTCCGATACCAATGTAGGATCCCATCATGCGATGATAGAGGATCGAAAGAGAGGAGACTTACGTTAGCATACGCTTCGCTATAATCTCTGAACTTCGCCCTTGGATTCACCACAACGATCGGTACTTCGTCACAGAGGATCGAAGCAGCGTTTCACCGTCTAAATCTCTATTTGGAAGAAGACCTTAATGGAAGGGAGAAGAGGAAAGAAGGTTGCCTTATGCAAACTTATGGCATTCAAGATTAGCCTTCAAAGCCTTACCCTTGGGTCCTATTTATAGGCCTAAGGGGTAGTTATTGTAGGAAATAACTAAATATATGCTTATTAGCTTATATTAGTACCATTGCTTATCCTCTTCTTTATACACTTATCAAGTGCCTTTATACACTTATCAAGTGCCTTTATGCACTTATACAGTGACTTTTTCCACTTATCGAGTGGTCCTTTTCACACATGAAAAGGTTCCCTTCGCACATGTTTTCATGTATGCGACATCCGAGGTCCATAGACCCTCATACATCCCCTCATGGGTGTATACATGTCGTCCATATCCAACAAAGGTTGTATACCATTTTCATGTATGAGTATTTTGGCATATTTCTGCAACAGAGCCTGTATTGACTTCATTGGTGCCTAGCAGGACTTGCGCATGTTCCAAATAGTAACATGCCCCGAGTGTGGGTCGTTACAAGTTTGGTAGTCCATGCAGGTCCACGCTAAATACCACATGAATAGTACATGAAGTTCAGAATGTGTCGTATTAAATACTCAATGGAACTGATCAAACCTTATGAAACGCAGGTAAGCCATGGAAAGGAACACTTCAGGAAGTGAGGACAGTGCTTTTGGATCCGGGATCAGTCACCTGAATGGGGGTCCCAACCAGAATGATGCTGGCAATGGAGCCAAAGGTCCAGATGCGACAGCATTCTCGACAGCACCATTGTCTGTAGAAGGTTGCATGCGGGGCATGTATGCCCTTCATCAGCAGCATGGACAGGCTTTGGGACAGGCTTTGCATAGAGAGCCGAAAGCTGACCCGAGTGCTTACCACTTTCGAGCATCTTCAAGTGGAAGAATGGTTCAGGAGCATGACTGAGGATCTAAGGGCATCTCAGATTCAAGAAGAAGCATGGGTGGCTACCACCAAGAGGCAATTGACTGATGGTACTCTAGACTGGTGTCAGGTGGTAGAAGACCGCTTGGGACTACCGATTTTATGGGATGTCTTCACCAGTACCTTCAACGCCCAGTACTTTCCGCCACAGGAGAAGATCATGATGAGGAAGAATTTCATCAACCTGAAGCAAGCCTCGATGACTTTTGACCAGTATGACGCTGAGTTCTCCAGGCTCAGCAGGTTTGCCTGAGAGATGGTTACGTATGCATTGACTCGAGCCAAGCATTTCCAGCACGGGCTCAACATTGAGATTCGGAGGAAGTTGATCACTGCTAATCCGACCACACATGCTGTAGTTCTGACCATTACCTGTAACCATGAGATGGTCGAGAAGGAAGCAGAGGAAGAGCGTATACTGGCAGCATCTGCGAGGCCCCCACCGACCCATACTAGGCCGAGCAGACTGCCATAGATGCACCGCCCTATTCAGCAAACTCACTTTAAGAGGCCAGGATAACAGAAGCAGGCCATCCCGGTCTGCCACTTTTGTGGGAAGCCTGGACACATCAAATCTGAGTGTCGAGGTTTTTTAGGCCTTTGCCAGGTTTGTGGAGAGTCTACACACATGGCTAGGAATTGCCTGCATCATAAGCCACGTGCTCTTGCTCCTGCTCCTCATGCTTCCCCGACAGGGAATGCTCCATAGCATCCACCTCTACCTCCACAACAGAGGGTGTTTCAGCAAGTAAGGCAGCAACCACCACTGAGACGCCAGGCTTACACCATGACAGTCGAAGAGGCCGAGGCTACTGGTGAAGTGATCACATGTATAATTCTTGCATCGTTAGTAATTCATTTCTTTCATTAGCATTGGTTGCTTAGATTAGTGTTTGTAACCTAGGTGTCGTACTAGTAGCTGGGAAACCCGCCCTCTCCTTGTTCGACTCGGGAGCATCACACTGCTTTCTGGCAAGTCGATTCATTCGCACCCACACCATTCCTGTAAAAACTTTAACTACTGGTTGGAACGTCAACATGGGTGGCGGAGTGATAAAGGCAACCAGTGTGTATCCTCAATGCCCAGTGGTGATTTGTAGGCGATCGTTATTCACTGACTTCATGATGCTGGATATCCCGAACTTTGATGATGTATTCGGGATGGATTGGTTGGAAACTTTCCATGCCACCATCGACTGTTGTCGAATGAGGGTAGCCTTCGATATTCCTGGTCATCCAAAGTTCGAGTTCATTAGTGGGAGCAGATCTGTATGCCTGGTGAAGTACAAAGCTAGGTCGACCGAAGCAGTAGCAGCTGCAATGGAAGCTGAGCTCGAAATATCAGAGGTGGTTCGAGAGTTCATTGATGTCTTTCTAGACGACCTTACAGGTTTGCCTCCAGATTGCACCCTCAAATTTGCCATCGAACTAATGCCAGGAGCCCAACCGATGTCCAAGGGACCATATCGGTTAGGACCATCTGAGCTAGAAGAATTACGAGTCCAACTCGATGAACTGTTAAAGAAGGGATGGATACGACCCAGTGTATCTCCCTGGGGATCTCCTATATTACTGGTGAAGAAGAAAGACAGATCCCTACGTATGTGCATTGACTACTGCGAGCTGAACAAAGTCACCTTGAAGAACAAGTGCCCTCTACCGCGCATCGATGATCTTTTCGACTAGCTCGGTGGGTCAAGCATCTATTCGAAGCTGGATCTGAGGACATGGTACCATCAAGTGCAGGTGAAAGACGAAGATGTTCCCAAGATTGCATTTAGAACCATATATGGACATTATGAGTACTTAGTAATGTCGTTTGGTGTGACCAATGCACCCGCGGTAGTTATGAGTCTCATGAACCAAGTATTGTATGAATACTGGACATGTTCGTAGTAGTCTACATCGACGACATTCTCATCTACTCGAAGAATGCGGTGGAGCATGCAGAACATCTCAGGAAGGTTCTGGAGACACTGAGATGGCACCAGCTTTATGCCAAACGTAGCAAGTACGAGTTCTGGCTGAACGAGGTTAGGCCACGTGATGTCCGGATCAGGGATTGCTGTTGATCCTGAAAAAGTAGCCGTTGTTCAAAACTGGCCAGTCCCCCGAACGGTGACAGAGATTCGAAGTTTCTTGGGACTAGCTAGCTACTACCGGAGGTTTATCAAAGACTTCTTGAAGATCGCAGGAGCCATGACGTGATTGACAAGAAAGGATGTGGTGTTTGTTTGGTCGAAAGCATGTGAGGATGCTTTCCAGGAACTTGAAGAAGAGGTTAACGACTGCACCCATCTTGATCATTCCAGACCGATCAGGAGGATTCAAAGCCTTCTATGATGCATCTGGCAAGGGACTTGGATGCGTGCTACATCAACACAGTCGAGTCGTAGCATATGCATCCAGGCAGTTGAAGATCCATTAGAAGAACTACCCCACTCATGATCTTTAGTTGATAGCAGTGATTTTTGCATTGAAGATTTGGAGGCACTTCCTATTGGGGGAGCACATGAAGGTGTTCTCGGATCATAAGAGTCTGAAGTATTTCTTCACTCAGAAGGAGCTTAGCAAGCGTCAGAGACGATAGGTCGAGCTCATGGTAGATTATGATATTGACCTTCAGTACCATCCTGGAAAGGTTAATGTCGTACCTGATGTGTTGAGTCGTCTACCAGCGGTGATGACACTTACGACTCAGTGGAGGTTGCAGCAAGAGATTCGAGATATGAGTATAGAAGTGATTCTACCAGGGATGACTGCATCTTTGATGGGCATGCACATCCAGTCGACGTTGGTGGAGAGGATCAAGACTGTACAGATGGAGATGAGAACCTGCGGAAGATTGAAGATCTGGTGATAGCAGGCCACATGCCAAAGTTTAAGATTCATATAGATGGATCCTTGAGGTTTAAGGATAGGATCTGTGTACCATCTGGTGCCATTAGAGAGGAGATATTAGAGGAAGCTCACAGCTCTCCTTACTCTATACATCCTGGAGCTACCAGGATGTATCAGGATCTGTGATAGCATTTCTGGTGGCATGGCATAAAGAGAAGCATGGCACGGAGCGTAGCAAAGTGTATTATGTGCCAACATGTAAAGGCTGAACATCATAGGAATGTCGGGTTGTTACAACAATTGCCCATTCCAGAGTGGAAATGGTAGCACATCACGATGGACTTCGTGACTGGCATATCCAAGAGTACGAAGCAGAATGATGCTGTTTGGGTGATCGTAGATCGATTGAAAAAGAACGCGTATTTCATTCCTTTCAGAGTGGGTCAGTCTATAAAAGTGTTGGCCAAGAAGTACATGGATGAGATAGTGAAGCTGTATAGAGTTCCTATCAGCATTGTCTCGGACAGAGACACTAGGTTCACATCTCGTTTCTGGAGAAGCCTCCAGGAGAGCTTGGAAACTGACGTGCGTTTATATTTCATATATTTACGCGCGTTTTCTTCCATGTTTTTCCGTATTTACCGCTGTCTTTTATTCGTTTTCTCGTGTTTTCTTGTATTTTCTTGTTTTCTTTCACTTTTCCGTATTTTTCGTGTTTTGCATGAGTTTGCTGGCATTTGGGACACAAAACGATGATATCATGTGTCCCCGGAGCAACGGGAGGAGTCACGCGTGATCCAGGGGATCAAACGACGAAGATTACATCTTTCAGAACCTCACCCGGTCGGTTGGTCATCTCCAACCGATCGGGTGATGCACGCATGCACCACCCGGACGCAGCTTGGAGCCCCCGAGAAGTCACCCGGTCGGTTCAGTGATCGGGTCAAAAGCTCAAAGTCTCTGGAAATTCGAAGCTGATTTCCAACCGATCGGGTGACCTTCACCCGATCGGGTCACCTGTAGCTGAATTTCAACAGCCAAGACTCGAAGCTCCAACCGGTCTCCTCACCCGGCCCGCACCAAGATCCAACCGGTCGGCAACAAGATCCAACCGACCGCACCAAGATCCAACCGACCGGTTCATACTGACCGGGTGAAACCCCCGCATTGCGCTGTGATTTTGTGAAGCGGTTCACCCGACCGGTTGACTTGTCAACCGATCGGGTGATGTCATTTTCTATAAATAGAACCCTAGGTTTCCCAGATTCGGGAGTTGGTTATTTTTTACTGTTTTCTTCATTTTGTGACGGCTGTAATTTTCCTGTTTTTGTAAGTTTTCGGATCTTTGTAAAACTTTAGTATTATCTTTATTGCTCTACTACCTTTGCATTCCTATCGTCGGATTATGATTTCAACGGTCTATTTTCATTTAGATCGCTTTTTAATGAATATTGGTGAGTAGTTCCCAAATCTGGGATTTTGGCGGAAACCCCTTCGGGGGCTCTTCCTGATGCGTCCATAGGGTTAGGAAATCATTAGGGATTAGGAATCTAACGGTTATGCGGGGTGTTTTATTGTCATCGGTGGGAAAAAGACCGCCTTTGACCGTTGGGCCAAGGGGGAATAAACTTGGCGGTTGACTCCCTAGCCTTAGCTCACGCCCTTAGCGTAGACGCCAAATCCTAGCATGCGGGAGCGGCAGGATGAGACGTTGGGAGTTATCGTTGCGAGCTTAGTGCTCCTGGAATCGATCAGTGTTAATGGACACGGGAGTGCCCACTGATCGAACCCGGGAAGTCCGGTGTATCATACTGGGCACCGACCGGAATATCGGGCCCATGGGATGCCGGTACCACTTTCAGAGGCAACGTCTCACCATTAGACTCTAATTCCGATCGCCATCCTACTCGTAGGACGTATCGGCGAGAGTCGCTCGTTGGAGTGGAAACCAAAGTCCCGGGTTTATTTTCATATTGTTCATACCTTGCATTCCTTTACCGTGACAAACCATCAACCGATCTGGGCTAGCTCGCCCACGGGGTGATTTCGGTCCTCCTTGACACAAGCACATCCTAGCATCCCTGTGTTCGACTCCCAAGCCACACTACAACACCGTGCGCTTGCGGTTACAAATATCTAAACCCTCACGCGGGTCCCCCAGCCATTTGCGGCAAGCAAACCGGGGGCACGTCAAGTTTATGGCGCCGTTGCCGGGGAGGCAACGTGCTTGTTATTTTAGGATCTCTTGAACCATAGTGTCTAGCTCTTATCCCTACCTCGCGATAATTTTTGCATTCTTCTTTTTCCTTTTTATTTTCTTATTTTTATTTCTTATCTTATCTGTTTCTTTCCCACTTGTCGCTTCACGGGTGTTTGTTGTTTTTCATGCGCAGAAGTTCAAGAAGTCTCGACGACTTGATCCACGTCGATCCAGAGATAAACGCCACCCTTAGGCGTTTGGCTGCAGAGAAGCGAAGAAGAGAGGATCCTGAAGCCATGGAGGAGAACACCCCGCCTCCCAAGTCCCTGTTGGAGTACTCGATGCCTTCCATCGAGTCCACTTCCGCCATCCGTCCTCCAGCTATAACGGCCCAAAGCTTCGAGCTTAAGCCATCTTTGGTGACATGGATCCAGCTGGATCAGTTTTCGGGTGCACCCATGGAGAGCCCGATCGAGCATCTAGACTCCTTTTTGGAGAAATGTGACACCTTCCAGATTAACAGTGTCACAACTGAGGCGATCCGACTGAAGCTGTTCCCCTTCTCCTTGCGAGACAAGGCCAAGCTGTGGCTTAGGGGGAAGGACCCAAATACATTCAACACCTGGGAGAAGCTCTCCAATGCTTTCCTGAAAAAGTTCTTTCCTCCGGGGAAGACCATGAAGCTGAGGAGTGAGATCTCCTCCTTCTCCCAGGCCAACCACGAGTCCTTGCATGAGGCTTGGACAAGATACAAGGAGATGCAGAGAAGATTTCCCCACCATGAGCTCCCCAAATGGCAAATTATAAATCTGTTTTATAATGGGCTGAGGGACGATTTAAAGTCTTCCATGGATGCCGCAGCTGGAGGGTCCTTCATGTCAAGAAGCGAATAAGATGCCGGGCAAATTTTGGAAAATATGGCATCCAACAATGAACGATGGTATGACGAGAGAGCCACACCAAGGTCTGGGGGCATCCATAGAGTGGAAGACGTCGACAAATTGTCAAGCAAATTTGACTTACTGTCAACCCAGATCTCCGCATTGATGGTAGGCGCCGGTGGCGCTGGTACACAACAGATTGCTGCGGTAGAATCCGAAGTTTTTGGGGAATTCGACGGTGGTGATGTCTCACCACCATTGGATCAGGCGAGCTCATTGTTTTACAATCCTACGGGGAATGCGCCATTTCCACCACGGACCAACTCAAACCCGGCCTACTCTCCCAACAACCGGAATCATCCGAACCTTAGTTACCGGGCACCATACAAACAACCGGCTCAGCAACAACAGCAGATATATCAGCCGGCTAGGCCCCAGCAGCAGTTTCAGCAGCAGAAATATCAACAACAACCTCCACCACAGTATCAACAATATGCCCCTAGGAATCAGCAGCCCGCCCAGCAGCAATACGGCCAACAGAGGGCCATTTCTCCGGTTGAGTCCCTCTTGACTCAATACATAGCCAACCAGAAGAAAATCAATCTGAAGCTAGAGATGGGACAAAGAGTACTCACAGATCAGGTGACCCAGCTGGGGTTGCAAGTGGCGAACATGCAAAGACCTCAGAATTTATTACCACCACAACCTGAGGTGAACCCTAGGGGGGTAAATCAGACCTTGGCGCTCACACATGAGCATGAAAACGTGTCCGCCATCGTCTTGAGGAGCGGGACACAAATTCCTACTAGAGCGCCGCCCAAAGAACCGGAAGCACCACTGGCCGTCGAGCGGTCAATTGAAAAAGCTAATGACGACGGTGCCCCGTCGCCAAAAATTGTGGCTCCGGAGGGAACCCCCGAAGAAGAGAAGAAGACAGAAGAAGTGAATTTGAAGGTATTCAAGCCCGTTGTGCCTTTCCCACAACGGCTCGCCAAAGCCAAAATCGATGAGAAGTATGGCAAATTCTTTGCCATGGTGAAAGACATGAGTTTACAAATCCCCTTCCTCGAGGCCATAGAGACGATCCCCTCCTATGCTAAATTCTTGAAAGACTTGGTGACACGGGGATCTAGAAAAGAAAAGGTCGTGTTAACGGCGGAGTGCAGCGCACTCATTCAGCGTGCAAATCCGCCCAAGCTCAAAGATCCAGGAAGTTTCTCCATCCCTTGCTCTATCCGGGAAGTGCAAATCCATAGGGCGCTCGTCGATCTTGGTGCGAACGTCAGTTTAATGCCCCTATCGTTGTACAAGAGAATATGGATGGGAGACTTAGAGCCCACCGACATGACATTACAACTTGCTGACCGTTCGGTCAAGTATCCGGTGGGAGTAGTGGACGACCTCCCAGTCGATGTAAAAGGGGTGCATGTACCTGTCGATTTTGTGGTGATGGACATGCCGGAAGACAAGCATACACCAATTATTCTTGGACGACCCTTTATGGCAACCGCCGGAGTGTTGATAGACGTAAAGAATAGGAAGCTTTCCCTGAATGTGGGCCAAGAAAGAGTCAAATTTGACTTAGGCTTGTCGATGAAGCATCCAAACCTCCCAGATGATCCTATTATCAATATGCTGGAGAGTGAAGAAGATAGAGCTGTTGAAACAAGTGCCTGGGAAGTGCTCTCGAGAAATCCCCCCGATAGCTTGGGGGACCTTGGAGAGCAAGTTGGCTCCCCTAAGAATGAAGTGGCTAATGAGGCGGTCGCGTGACATGTGATCCCTCCCGGATTCCCTAAGTCTCCTCCCACGAAGAGAAAAGGAAAAGAACCCATGGACCTCACCGGCGATGAGGTCCGGATCCTGAAAAAGATGGCGGTGGACGCCAATTTGAGGGAGAAGCCCCCGGATCATGTGAACAAAGGGAGGGTAGTCGAGCAAATCTTTTTACAGCCGCCGACTACACCAATAGCCACAACCTCTGGAGCTGAAGAGATGCCGGATTTTGGGCATCACCCGTATCGCCCACCATGAAAATCATCAACGGGCGTCGAGCTAAACGACGTTAAACAAAAGCGCTTCATGGGAGGCAACCCATGTTCTAAACTTTTGCTTCGCTTTTTAGGACTTGTTCTACTTTATTTTTCTCTATTTTTATAAATAAATCCAGTCGAAACAACTTCCGTGAAAGAACTTAGGCGATTTTTGGGTTTTTGCAGAAAACAAGGCCTCAACCGATCGGGTGAGATATCACCCGATCGGTTGGGATGTATCAGCTTACGGCCGTATCTGTCACCAAATGAACCGACCGGGTGGAAAATGATGAGACCGGGTGAGCTGACCGGGTGACCTGGGGGAACGCTCGGAAAAATTTCAGAATTCATCAACCGGCCGGGTGGCAAGATGAGAGACCGGTTGATGGACCGGGTGAAAAACTCTGAATTCTCGGGAAAATCTGTGGAGCGGCGAACTGATCGGTTGAGTTCTCAACCGATCGGGTCGCCTGTAGCGCTTCTTCAGCAACAAATTTTCGACCTAAGGTCAACCGATCGGGTGATAACTCACCCGACCAGGTCGACTTAAATTTCTATAAATATCCGTCTCCGCCCGTTCGTTCCGCCCTTGCCATTTTCGAATCCCCAACCGACGTTTCGCCTCCTCCTCTTGCACCAGACCTCGATCTTCCCCAAAATCAACCCCAATCAACCTCCCCCCATCTCCCTATCCATCCCACCATCGATTTCTCTCCATTCTCCTCGATTCCACCCGCACACAAAACCCTAACTTTCACCCATTCTCCTCAATTTCGATACCTGCTGAAGAAATCACCGCGGCTCCGCAACGTGCTCCTATCGAGTAGCATCAGGGCGTCTACGAGCAACGATCTTCATCTTATTTGGGTAAACTCTCTCCTTAGCTCAATTTTAATTTTACCCCAAATGTTCCATTCGCTCGTTGGTCGTGTTTCGTGTTTGTGTTGATTCATTGTATTTTGCATACTCACGCACACACACGACTCCCGCACAATGCCTCCCCATCGTGCTAAGCCCTCCGACGCCAGCTCTTCCAACCCTAGGCCCACCCGTCGTACTCGTCGCACACAACCCCCCGCACCACCCACCACCTCCAATCCATCTACCACCCCACGCACCGCTCCCCCACCTTACGTTGACGATCCCGAATTCGGGATGCAATTCCAAGACGATGACATGGCCGACCGATTCACGGCCATGATCCTCCTAGCTGGACAGGGCGGTCGGGTAACCCAGGAGTCCGTCGACCGAGACCTCCCCTTCCTTCAAAGCTTCATCCGCCACATCCGTGAAGACCCACCCGATGCCTCCGAGCTCAGCATCCCACCGCCCACGACTCCTGGTCCCAAGCACAGGCCCCCATCACCACCCCCAGAGGGTGGTGCCCCCGCTTGATTTTTCCATCCCACTTTTGTCTCCCCCTATGTTCGTGCCCATCTGTCTTTGCGGGGCCCTGCTTTGTCTCTGCCTGGGGGAGGACCCATTCACATGCCGCATCACTTCCCTTTTATTTCTATTTCTTTTCACTTTTGTTTGTTTTCGACTCCCCCCTTGCATATTTCTGCATTTCACGTTCATATTTCTTTGCTAGCACTGTCATGTCTAGCTTGGGGGAAGTCTATTTCGGGTGTGTTGTGACATTTTATTTTCTTTTGGTGTGTGTGTGCTTGTTTATTACTTTTTGTCGTGTCATGTCGTGTATTTTGTTCGTGTCGTGTCGTGTCGTGTCTTTTTATTTCTATTTTCGTGTCGTGTGGTTTGATCTTTATTTTTCTTTATTTTCAGTTTCATCTCTGTGTTTTCCTCGTTTTTCATTTCTTTTTGTGTCGGTGCGTATTCCCCCCATCTTCATTGCCCTCCCGTACTCACTCTTATTGCATTGAGGGCAATGCAAGCTTCAGCTTGGGGGAGTCGCACTGTGTGCGCCATTTGAGTCTTTCTTTTTCGTTTTGTGCCGTTTTCATCGTGTTTTTATTTTTTTTCTTTTCTTCTTTTTATCTCTTTCTCCTAGAGATGAACCCTATGATGAATTGCCATAAAATCACACACACCTAGCATAGCATCGATGATCACATTCACTAACCCTAGGATCTCGAGTTCCCTTGCATTTCACGCATCGTGGGTCCTCTTAGCTTTTTGTGAGTCGTGTGTCGTGCCTAGCTGTGTGATGTGCTTCTGCTTTGTGATTTACTTTATATACCTGTCCAGGAATGACCCCTAAATTATCATGCTTCGATTTGAATATGCGGTATTTATTTTCCCTATTTTTCATGCTATATATATATATATATATATATATATATATATATATATATATATATATATATATATATATATATCATGTACTTCATTTCGCATGTGTCGGGATTCCACAATGAAGGACTAGGATAACCCATTTAGCCCATGCTCTATTTAGCGAGAATAGTTTCCTTTGCCCAAGTGTTTAGATTCCGACTTCTTTTTTGTTTTACTTGGTGCAAATCCCCTCGTCGTGTACCGTTCTCCCACATGGGAGAGTACACATGTATATACCCCAATATCCAAAAATCCAAAAAAAAGAGAAAAGAAAAGAAAAACCCAAAAAGAAAAGAAAAGAAAAATTTTGTATAGCCCAAAATTCAAAAAAAAATACAAATACCCAAAACCCAAAAATTTCCCGTGTGAATATTTTCCTACTTGCCGAGAATAAAGGGAAGGCAAGAATTTGCACCGAGTTTTCTACTCCACATCATCTCAACCTCCATCGTTTTCGAAAACACTTGGCTTAGGAACTTTTTAGCTATTATCTAGGCTTTAGTGTGGTGATTTCCTTAACCCTAGTTGTGGAGTCCCTGACGCATGATATGTTTCGATTCCCTCTCTATTCTCATGCATGCTTGAACCATATATTCACCGCTTAATTCGAATCGAATCGATATTTGGGTCATTTCTTGGATTTGTGTATATCGAGCTTTATTGCACATCGTAGATAGTGACACGAACTGCTAGCACACGACCACACTCACTCGCGCTTCACCGCGTGTGCCCACGACACTTGTTTGGACTCGTATTCCTAGGTTTAGTGATGTGATTTGGCGTTTGCTTGCTCGGTGTGTCGTTTTTGATTTTGTTGGCGCTGACGGACGATCTAGGATATAGAGTTCTCTTTTTCTCTCTTTCTCTCTATTTTTCCCCTCCGAGCTCCTACTCTAACTCGTCTTCCTCGAGGACGAGGAAGAGTTCAGCTTGGGGGATTTTGACGTGCGTTTATATTTCATATATTTACGCGCGTTTTCATCCATGTTTTTCCGTATTTACCGCCGTCTTTTATTCGTTTTCTCGTTTTTTCTTGTATTTTTTTGTTTTCTTTCACTTTTCCGTATTTTTCGTGTTTTACAGGAGTTTGCTGGCATTTGGGACGCAAAACGATGATATCATGTGTAACGACCACTTTTCGTTGTACTTGGTTCGTGCACGTGCTTTTGACCGTGCACGTGTTTATTTTAGACTTTGTTTGTTTGTGAACACTTTCGTGCGATATGCCGTTGCGAACGTCTCTGAGAGTATTAAATAGTGGCACTATTTTGGAACGACGTTTCTCGAGTCGTTTTCCCACAATTTAATCTTATTCGATGAGACGTGGCGATTCTCACTTTTGATGGGAGACGTTTCTATTTTTAGTTTCATCGTCCGATGTCGAAATTGAGATCCGTCTTCTTAGTTAGCTCAATTTTGTCAACACGATCACCCCGGTATTTATTTTATAATTTTTGGAGTTTATTTAACCACTTTTATATTTTTTAACAAGGTTTATAATATTTTTAATAATTAATATTTAAATTATTTTCGGCCAAATAAAATTTATTTGAGTTTTAAACGTATTAAAGAATTTTTGAGCCAATTTCCAGCTCATTTGGATCACAGCAAATCCTTGTGTGAGTTGGAGAGGGCGAGATACGAATTTTAAATTATTTTAAACTCCTAATCTCATTAGGATTAGCCCTAGACCTAGTCAATCCATCTACACTATATAAGCAACCTCTAGGAAGACCTATTTTAGCAAGAAATTAACTCTAGCCACTTGCAAAACTCAAATTTGACGTTGCGACGATTCGTCGCAAAGTTGCAACGAACTCCCCCGCACCGACCGAGAGAACAGCCCCCGTTCACCCGCTCCGACCGCTAGCCACCCCCGCACCAAGCAAGCCCCGCACCGCTGCATCGCAGCCGCTCCGTTCGTCCGCTACGATCGATAGGATCTCTCGGTCAGACCGAGAGACCCGCTCGGCATCCCCGCATCTCCGCACCGCACCGACCCCCGCACCGTTCGCCCGCTCCGCTCCGCGTCTGACCGAGCCGTTCACCCGCACCGATCGCTCTCCGCATCATTGCAACGTTGCGACGTTACAACTCCCGTTCCCCAGTGTCTGACCGACGGCCCTCCCCGCACTGACTGAGAGAACCAAGGCTGCGACCGACCCAAGCGCTGCACAGCCCCGTCCCCCAGTGTCTGACCGAGCCAACCTCCCGCATTGGCTGTGTACGACCGAGAGCCATTCGTCGCAACCCCGCACCCGTCGCACCACTTGCCACCGTGGGCCCTCAAGTTCTCCAGAGGTATTGTGGGTCCCCCAAAGGTCCCTAGGACTACTGTGGGCCTCACCTAGGTGCTTTCTCTCCGACGATTTGCCACGTACGACGTTGCGACACGTCGTAGCCCGTCGTCGCACGTGCTAGCTTTGGAATCTGGAACCGTTGCTCCGGTTGATGCTCTGAACTTTCCAACGAGGAATCTAAATTGGAATCCGGACTTGGAACGCGTTCTCTTATCCCAACCCCCGGCGTCGCTACCCGACGCCGGTGTAGCTTTCCGTCGTGTTGAGGTAACGCTTTGCACCCTTAGGACCCCCAACCTATTGCCTGCTAATCAAGACTAAAATCAGTATTTTTAAAGTATTTTAAATGTTTTAAATTCACTAATCAAGATTAATAATATGGACTTTAGGCCGGTGGACTTGTGCACATAGGTTATTTGTGACTTGGACTCTCTTGGACGGTGTTTCATAGACGTTGTACTTGCAGGCAAGTGAAACTTGCCAACTCTTGTGTAGGGCCATGTTTTTAGGCCACTTCATTGTTCCTAGCGTAAAAGAGACTAGTCAGTGAAATGATAGCTGGCTAGACGCATACTTGATCTAGTTTAACAACGAAACTAGATCCGTCACCTAATTGATCTAGCTTGACAACGAAGCTAGATCCAACTCTTTAAACTTGTTGATCATGCATACTAAACTGTCACGTTTACTTTCCTTATCTGTACGCACTTGTAACTGCCATGCATTGCATCTTACATGTCATCCCAGTTTATTGTTGCATTCGTAGCACACGCTACAATACTTGTACTCCTTGAATACTACTTCCGAGGAACGGGCCTCATGTGTTGGTCAAAAGCCAATGCCCGGTTTTCTGGTCCGGCTAGGTACACCCCTATGCCATACTTGTTAAAAACACTTCCTGGCTCGTGATCCAGAAGCGAGCATTACCGTTCGGGGGTAAGGCCCTGGCTCGATACACGTGGAGGGGTAGGGATAAACGATCACCTGAGCTTAAGAGTGGCCCGATCAGCCCTCTAGCCAAAAGGCGGAATCTCTGTGCACGAGGTGCTTACTTTCCTTATCTAGTACTTGTCTTGTGAATGATTCATGTAATACTTGTCATCCATGCCATGTTTAAGTGCCATGCTCGTACTTTACTTTACTTTACTTTACTTATTGCACTCATACTTTAACTGCCATGGCATTGCATTCATGCTAGAACTGCTAGGCTGCATTACTTGTGCCTACTTTCAGTTTCCTTGCACAAGTCTCTTGTAGACTTGCTGACATGTGCCCCTTGCTCTTTTGGGTGTCACATGTTAGACCCTGAGCCGGAGACCATTGCTGAGTACGTGGTGTTTTGCTGTCGCTGAGTCTGAGTCCATGATTGCCCAGGAGGAGTTTTGTGGACACCGGAGACCTTTCTTGGTGACTTTGCTGAGTTCCTTTTGTTTTAGGCTTTGTTGTTAGTTGTCGGTGCGTGGCACCTTTGTTTTGTACGTTGTACTTTTGTTGGCCATGTTTGGGCCTTTAGACTCTTTTTCTTTTAGCCTGGTGGCTTTTTTTGTGATGTTGAAACTTATTTTATGGATATTCTGAGATATCTCTTTTGTCTCATTTCATTATTATTATCTTGTTTCGTTCGCGCTGCAAGGACCTGCAGTTTTAAATTTGATTGACGCTTATCGGACTTGCAGCTTTGTAGCTTCAAGTCTGAGCGGACCTTCTCACTCTTCGCCTCCATATTTTTGGGAAGCGGGGCGTGACAGGTTTTGTTGGTGGCCCATGCAGGTCCGGTCTTGCAATTGCGAATTAACGGAACAACGATAATAACGGAATGTCCATTAAATAAATTGCAACATCCGAGTCATAAGCCCTGAGTCTAGTCGTTTCCTTAGGACACTAGGTGATAATAAGACTTAGTTAGACGTCTGTGCTTACTAGTTAGAGGCCTCTGATTGTTAGTTAGACTCCCTGTCAACAATTGATTTAATCGTCGTAGGAGTTACCTTAGTGGTTCTTGTCTAAACTCTGACCATATTAGACTTCTAGAATTTCCTTTGGTCGTTCGCTTGGGTTCATCGATTTCGGACCAAGCTGAACGCATTTCATTACCGTCTAGCTCCTTAGAAAGCCTTAGCGCTTAGTTCTTGGTCTTTAGTTGATCGACCGTAGGAGTTTCCCTGTAGATTCTCCTGATTCATATCCTAGGCGTATGTATGTTCTGATCATCCGACTAATTTCCTTGCCTCGATTCACGAGATCGCCTCATGACGATTGTCGTCGATCTTCGAACCTCTCCATTACCAACCTGAACCTTCTGAAAGTATTTTTCGATTTCCTCTTTCCCTAAGTTTAAATTTGTTCAAAATTTTTATATAAATATACTTATCCTTGTACTCCTTCGTTGATTTAAATTCTTAAAACTTTTGGCGAAATTTTTTGAATACTAGCTTATTATATTTTTTTCAGCCTACACTTTTGTACCTATGAAAATACACTTTCCCTTTCATATATTAATTTTATTTTGAACCGTACTTTTATTTTGTCCACTTCGACTTATAAATTCCTTCTTATTATGCCTTTCAAACGACACACCGCGCTTCCTTTTAATATACTTTTCAAGTCACCTGGAATTTTAGTTTTCAGCCAGTCGATGTTATGCTCATCGTTTTCCTGTTTCAGATTTTTGTAAAATTACTATTTCCTGATTTAGACCCTCCATGATTTGATTTTAAAGCTTTGCTATCGATTTCGATAATTCTACTACTAAGTTAATATTATTTTTCTGTGCACCATACATACTTTCAATTATTTTTATACCCGTACCAGGCTCGTTGTGCTTGTACGCTAAGAGCTTAGTGTAACCAGTTTTATTTTTGACAAATCCTGATTTATCTAAAAGAAGTTTCAATATTGATTTTCCATAGCCTAAAAGTTTTGAGAGCATTTAACATGAGTTTACATTCTTCCGTTACTTGATTTCATTCTTGGACTTTCAAAAAAAAAACTTTTGACAACATTATATTAAATTACTGCCGTATAATATTTTCAAAAATTATGTCTTTAATGTCCGTGCGAATGATTTACTTTCTTTTCTTAATGATTTGCGATAAGCCATTAAAAACATTTTCCCTTATTATGAATTTTCGACTCAAACTTATTTTGAACAACTCGTTTTATCGACCTCCAAATATTTCTTTACAGACGAGGATTTTAACTTTTGAAGTACGACAGTTTTCAAATTTCGCGTAAGTTAGCTTATGTTACTTATACTATTTCTTTTCTCCCTCCTATATAAGTGTCACTACATCTCCGTTTCCCTCAACCTAAACATCACCATTGAGTCAATGTTTCGTCTAACCAAGCCGTCTCCTCGTATTCGTCCTATCTGACTCGTGCTTATCGATCCTTCCCTCGTCACGCTTTCGACCTCGACCTCTCTCTAAATTGTTTAGGTTTTAGTGCTCGTCAATGTCTGTGTCAACTCTAAGTTGTTAGTAGACCCTTGGACCTCGTGAGGTAGTCGTAGTGCACGTACCCAAGTTATGTACGTGAGCTTGAATGAGTATAACCCCATAGTATATTAATGTTTGCCTATTGTGTGATATATACGTACTCGGAGTTATTCGTGATATTATAAAGTTGGTTGTGTGTTAGTATTTATAGATCTATGTGTGGTTAGCTATACCATACTAGGGATGCCTGTGTATATAAGAGTTAATGTCGGAATATCTAATGGAGTGTATGTAGTTAGAGATACTTGTAATGGTTGAAATAAAATGATTAGTAAAGCTATGTGTATGTTAGGTGTGATTATAATAAGTGTATGTATGGTTAAGTGAGTAGGCCTATTTTATGACCTATATACTAGTACGTGTGAGTATGTGCGCATAGGTAGATATATATAGTGCTTAGGCGTAAGTAGTTATGTTTTGTTGCCTGAGTATAAATGTGATATACATATGGTAGTAGGATTATAATTTTGATTGGTATTGCTTGCTTTTACGGGATTGCATGCGTGCATACTGTGAGGTATACACGACTATTGCACATCTTAATTATGTATGTGTGGATGTGTTAGTATACTAATTACAAGTAGTAGGCTATGGTGTGAATATATATATGTTACATATGCGTGACTATACGATGAATGCGTATGTATTAAGGAGTGTATTATAATTATACGTGTGCTGATGTCTGTATTATTATTATGGTATATAGAGTGATTGAACTATGTGAGTATTACCTGAATAAATATTAAGTGTGATTGATTTATGGTATGTATATGGTTGTATTGGTAGACATATATATATATATATTGGAGTGGTATTGGTATATGTATAAATGCAGTGTTACGAATGTAGAATATTCTGATATGTGTATTATGTCTCACTCAAGCTTGAGTGGGTATACTCTAAGTATATTGAATGTATGTTTGTAGTTTGAATATAGAAATGTTTGATGTATGTATAGTGATAGAAGTGTTTGTGCCTGGTTGTGCTACGCACATGATTGTGGGTCGCTACACCAGTATATAGTTATAGGTGTTGGTCTTGTGGTATAGTTATTTACTAAGGACTTGCTTGTGTGCTAGCTAAACTAGGTGCATAGATGTGCTAAGTATATAGTGGTGTGATTGGTATGTATAGGGATGAAATGTTAGCGTGTATGGGTGTGCACCATGCACGGGTAAGTATGTGCTTAGTTATAGGTATTGATGACTATGGTATATGTGGCGTGTCGTAAATACAGTTATAGGACCGTATGTGATGTGAATATATGGAGAACTATTTGCATGCATTTGAATGACTATATATTGTGAAACTATAGTAGTGGTGAATGTATATTAAACATAGTGAAGCTTGATTTAAAATGGTATGGTGTGACTACTTATGTTGATGTGCTTAGTATTGGATGTATACTAGGAAATATTAGGGAGTCGTATACCCAAGTTGTTTGTGCACAGGTAGCTATCTATACGTAGAGCAATGATTGTATTTGCTAAGTGTAAGACTATCCTTATATGAGTATCTGAAATATTGTTTTGTGATTAGGTAAGTAGTAGTTACATAAGTGGTGTACGTATATGAATATGATTGAAATACATGTATGAAATTGACTGACTATAATAGGTATAAGTATATGACGTACGTGAATGTATATAAATACGTGTTGGTAGTGTTAATGATTGACTACCTAGTGCGTATATGAGCACCTGTAATGACTATACCTGGTTTGAATTATTATGACTTGATTGGGGTAGTTACTAGAGCGACTAGCTATATTAGAAAGTCCGAGGACGGACTTTATTCTAAGGTGGGGAGGATGTAACGACCACTTTTCGTTGTACTTGGTTCGTGCACGTGCTTTTGACCGTGCACGTATTTATTTTAGACTTTGTTTGTTTGTGAACACTTTCGTGCGATATGCCGTTGCGAACGTCTCTGAGAGTTTTAAATAATGGCACTATTTTGGAACGACGTTTCTCGAGTCATTTTCCCACAATTTAATCTTATTCGATGAGACGTGGTGATTCTCACTTTTGACGGGAGACGTTTCTATTTTTAGTTTCGTCGTCCGATGTCGAAATTGAGATCTGTCTTCTTAGTTAGCTCACTTTCGTCAACACAATCACCCCGGTATTTATTTTATAATTTTTGGAGTTTATTTAACCACTTTTATATTTTTAACAAGGTTTATAATATTTTTAATAATTAATTTTTAAATTATTTTCGGCCAAATAAAATTTATTTGAGTTTTAAACGTATTAAAGAATTTTTGAGCCAATTTCCAGCTCATTTGGATCACAGAAAATCCTTGTGTGAGTTGGAGAGGGCGAGATACGAATTTTAAATTATTTTAAACTCCTAATCTCATTAGGATTAGCCCAAGACCTAGTCAACCCATCTACACTATATAAACAACCTCTAGGAAGACCTATTTTCTCAAGAAATTAACCCTAGCCACTCCCAAAACTCAAATTTGACGTTGCGACGAACTCCCCCGCATCGACCGAGAGAACAGCCCCCGTTCGCCCGCTCCGACCGCTAGCCGCCCCCGCACCAAGCAAGCCACGCACTACTGCATCGCAGCCTCTCCGTTCGTCCGCTACGACCGATAGGATCTCTCGGTCAGACCGAGAGACCCGCTCGGCATCCCCGCATCTCCGCACCGCACCGACCCCCGCACCGTTCGCCCGCTCCGCTCCGCGTCTGACCGAGCCGTTCGCCCGCACCGACCGCTCTCCGCATCGTTACAATGTTGCGACGTTGCAACTCCCGTTCCCCAGTGTCTGACCGACGGCCCTCCCCGCAGCGACCGAGAGAACCAAGGCTGCGGCCGACCCAGGCGCTGCACAGCCCCGTCCCCCAGTGTCTGACCGAGCCAACCTCCCGCATTGGCTGTGTACGACCGAGAGCCATTCGTCGCAACCCCGCACCCGTCGCACCACTTGCCACTGTGGGCCCCCCAAGTTCTCCAGAGGTATTGTGGGTCCCCCAAAGGTCCCTAGGACTACTGTGGGCCTCACCTAGGTGCTTTCTCTCCGACGATTTACCGTGTACGACGTTGCGACACGTCGTAGCCCGTCGTCGCACGTGCTAGCTTTGGAATCTGGAACCGTTGCTCTGGTTGATGCTCTGAACTTTCCAGCGAGGAATCTAAATTGGAATCAGGACTTGGAGCGCGTTCTCTTATCCCAACCCCCGGCGTCGCTACCCGACGCCGGTGTAGCTTTCGCGTCGTGTTGAGGTAACGCTTTGCACCCTTAGGACCCCCAACCCATTGCCTGCTAATCAAGACTAAAATAAGTATTTTTAAAGTATTTTAAATGTTTTAAATTCACTAATCAAGATTAATAATATGGACTTTAGGCCGGTGGAGTTGTGCACATAGGTTATTTGTGACTTGGACTCTCTTGGACAGTGTTTCTCAGACGTTGTACTTGCAGGCAAGTGAAACTTGCCAACTCTTGTATAGGGCCATGTTTTTAGGCCACTTCCTTGTTCCTAGCATAAAAGAGACTAGTCAGTGAAATGATAGCTGGCTAGGCGCCTACTTGATCTAGTTTGACAACGAAACTAGATCTGTCACCTAATTGATCTAGCTTGACAATGAAGCTAGATCCAACTCTTTAAACTTGTTGATCATGCATACTAAACTGTCACGTTTACTTTCCTTATCTGTACGCACCTTTAACTGCCATGCATTGCATCTTACATGTCATCCCAGTTGATTGTTGCATTCGTAGCACACGCTACAATACTTGTACTCCTTGAATACTAATTCCGGGGAACGGGCCTCATGTGTTGGTCAAAAGCCAATGCCCGGTTTCCTGGCCCGGCTAGGTGCACCCCTATGCCATATTTGTTAAAAACACTTCCTGGCTCGTGATCCAGAAGCGAGCATTACCGTTTGGGGGTAAGGCCCTGGCTCGATACACGTGGAGGGGTAGGGATAAACGATCACCTGAGCTTAGGAGTGGCCCGATCAGCCCTCTAGCCAGAAGGCAGAATCTCTGTGCACGAGGTGCTTACTTTCCTTGTCTTGTACTTGTCTTGTGAATGATTCATGTAATACTTGTCATCCATGCCATGTTTAAATGCCATGCTCGTACTTTACTTTACTTTACTTTACTTATTGCACTCATACTTTAACTGCCATGTCATTGCATTCATGCTAGAACTGCTAGGCTGCATTACTTGTGCCTACTTTCAGTTTCCTTGCACAAGTCTCTTGTAGACTTGCTGACATGTGCCCCTTGCTCTTTTGGGTGTCACATGTTAGACCCTGAGCCGGAGACCGTTGCTGAGTACATGGTGTTTTGCTGTCACTGAGTCTGAGTCCATGATTGCCCAGGAGGAGTTTTGTGGACACCGGAGACCTTTCTTGGTGACTTTGCTGAGTTCCTTTTGTTTTAGGCTTTGTTGTTAGTTGTCGGTGCGTGGCACCTTTGTTTTGTACGTTGTACTTTTGTTGGCCATGTTTGGGCCTTTAGACTCTTTTTCTTTTAGCCTGGTGGCTTTTTCTGTGATGTTGAAACTTATTTTATGGATATTCTGAGATATCTCTTTTGTCTCATTTCATTATTATTATCTTGTTTCGTTCGCGCTGCAAGGACCTGCAGTTTTAAATTTGATTGACGCTTATCGGACTTGCAACTTTGTAGCTTCAAGTCTGAGCGGACCTTCTCATGCTTCGCCTCCATATTTTTGGGAAGCGGGGCGTGACATCATGTGTCCCCGGAGTAACGGGAGGAGTCACGCGTGATCCAGGGGGTCAAACGACGAAGATTACATCTTTCAGCCCCTCACCCGGTCGGTTGGTCATCTCCAACCGATCGGGTGATGCACGCATGCACCACCCGGACGCAGCTTGGAGCCCCCAAGAAGTCACCCGGTCGGTTCAGTGACCGGGTCAAAAGCTTAAAGTCTCTGGAAATTCGAAGCTGATTTCCAACCGATCGGGTGACCTTCACCCGATCGGGTCACCTGTAGCTGAATTTCAACAGCCAAGACTCGAAGCTCCAACCGGTCTCCTCACCCGGCCCGCACCAAGATCCAACCGGTCGGCACCAAGATCTAACCGACCGCACCAAGATCCAACCGACCGGTTCATACTGACCGGGTGAAACCCCTGCATTGCGCTGTGATTTTGTGAAGCGGCTCACCCGACCGGTTGACTTGTCAACCGATCGGGTGATGTCGTTTTCTATAAATAAAACCCTAGGTTTCCCAGATTCGGGAGTTGGTTATTTTTTACTGTTTTCTTCATTTTGTGACGGCTGTAATTTTTCTGTTTTTTGTAAGTTTTCGGATCTTTGTAAAACTTTAGTATTATCTTTATTGCTCTACTACCTTTGCATTCCTATCGTCTGATTATGATTTCAACGGTCTATTTTCATTTAGATCGCTTTTAAATGAATATTGGTGAGTAGTTCCCAAATCTGGGATTTTGGCGGAAACCCCTTCGGGGGCTCTTCCTGATGCGTCCATAGGGTTAGGAAATCGTTAGGGATTAGGAATCTAATGGTTACGCGGGGTGTTTTATTGTCATCGGCGGGAAAAGGACCGCCTTTGACCGTTGGGCCAAGGGGGAATAAACTTGGCGGTTGACTCCCTAGCCATAGCTCACGCCCTTAGCGTAGACGCCAAATCCTAGCACGCGGGAGCGGCAGGATGAGACGTTGGGAGTTATCGTTGCGAGCTTAGTGCTCCCGGAATCGATCAGTGTTAATGGACACGGGAGTGCCCACTGATCGAACCCGGGAAGTCCGGTGTATCATCCTGGGCACCGACCGGAATATCGGGCCCATGGGATGCCGGTACCACTTTCAGAGGCAACGTCTCACCATTAGACTCTAATTCCGATCGCCATCCTACCCGTATGCCGTATCGGCGAGAGTCGCTCGTTGGAGTGGAAACCAAAGTCCCGGGTTTATTTTCATATTGTTCATACCTTGCATTCCTTTACCGTGACAAACCATCAACCGATCCGGGCTAGCTCGCCCACGGGGTGATTTCGGTCCTCCTTGACACAAGCACATCCTAGCCTCCCTGTGTTCGACCCCCAAGCCACACTACAACACCGTGCGCTTGTGGTTACAAATATCTAAACCCTCACGCGGGTCCCCCGGCCATTTGCGGCAAGCAAACCGGGGGCACGTCAGAAACCCACTTGAGCTTTAGTACAGCTTACCATCCACAGACAGATGGTCAGTCAGAGCGTACTATACAAATACTGGAAGACATGTTGCGAGCATGTATGCTGGACTTCAAAGGATCATGAAAAGACCATCTCCATTTGGTGGAGTTTGCATATAATAACCACTACCAGTCTAGCATTGGTATGGCGCCTTTTGTGGCACTGTATGGGAGGAAGTGCCGATCCCTCTTGAGCTGGGACGATGTAGGAGATCGGTAGTAGGTTGGTCCTGAGCTAATCATCGAAGCCGTGGATATGGTTTGGACCATCAGAGAGAAGCTGCAGCTGGCTCAAGACAGGTACAAGCATTGGGCAGATGCGAGGTGTCGACATCTGGAGTTTCAGCCCGGTGATCATGTTTTTCTGAAGATCTCATCCAACCTAGGATTGATTCGTTTTGGTCGGAGAGGAAAGCTTAGTTCTCGATTCATTGGGCCATTCGATATTCTGGAGCAAGTAGGAGAAGCGGCCTATAAGCTTGCACTGCCCCATGCCTTAGAGGGAGTGCACACTGTGTTCCACATCTCGCAGTTGCACCGCTATGTGAAAGGATATTTTTATCTTCAGGTACTCAAGAATAAGTGAAGGAGCAACAAATCAAAATTTATCTCCAAGAATAATTGGATACCAACCCTACCAACTCCTTGATTTGCAAAGACTTTCATTCAAATGGAGTTGATGGTGCTTAAGTGATGCACCAAAGTAAGGGGAGCATGAAAAGAAGATATCCAATATAGATAGTCTACATACAAAGTGACATCTACATGCATTCAACATACATGGATACCAAATGTAAGAATATACTTACAACATTAAGCTCCCCTTACTTTGGTGCATCACTTAAGCACTATCAACTCCATTTGAATGAAAGTCCGCCACGGAAAGTGGCAAGACGGAGTTGGGGGGCGACGGGACGGCTAGAGAGTGGAGGTAAGAACGGAGGAGGGGGCGGGCAAAAAATAAAAAGAAAATGAGGGGTGCAACACAAGGACTTCCCAGGAGGTCACCCATCCTAGTACTACTCTCGCCCAAGCACGCTTAACAGCGGAGTTCTGATGGGAGATCAAGGAGTTGGTAGGGTTACTGCACCATTATGTGAGCGACCCGAGTCATGTCGTGGACTTTTCAAAGATCACAGTTCATCCAGACTTGATATACGAGCAGCAACTAGTGGAGAACCTAGATCGACGCCAGAAAGTCTTTAGGAGCAGGACTATTGATCTAGTCTGGGTGATGTGGTGTCGCGACTTGCCAGGAGAGTCTACCTGGGAGCGAGAGGATGAGATGCGAGGACGTTACCCCTACCTTTTCTATGCCATGTAGAGAATTCCGAGGATGGAATTGTTCTGATGAGGGTAGGATGTAACAACCGATATTTTTAGGCCTGTTTGATTGTGGTGTGACCGTGTTTTATTTTTATTTTCGCCAAAGCCTAATTACTATCACCCTTAAGCTAATTAACCTAACCTATTTAATCCCCTACCCAATACTGTTGGCAGCCCCTCTAATTTCCGTTGTCGGTAACCACCCCAGACCCTTCGCGTATATATTCTCTATTCATAAGTGGAAGCCCTTCGCTCCACTTCCTTAAACCTCTTCAATTGCCAGTACACGCCTTCTCTTCCACGGCACCCTCACCATTGGGTTTTCCTTTCATTATAACCCATCTCCCATTCATCCTCAGGCACATCATCATCCCTATTTTTGTTCAAACAAAAGTAACACATCATCCCCCTCCTTCAACCCAACAACAAACAAATCAATCAAACCCAAAATTCCTTCATCCCAAAAATCATTTCCCCAAACCAAATTTCCTAAATCAAAACTGAAATTGAAGAGGAGATAGAGTGAAATTGAAACTGAAATCGTGAAATTCACACTCCCAATCTATAGTTCAACATCTCCTCCCATTCTTCCCCCCACCTCCTAGGCCGTCGCCTGCGCCCTCTTGCGTGTGCCGTTGCTGCATAGTCTGTCGCCCACCATCGACTGCTGCCTGCCAGGCCGAGCCGCCCACTGCTACATAGCCACCGTGCGCCCATCGCCCCCCAAGCCGTCGACCCCCTGCGCCCTAGCCTCGTGCACCGTTGCCTCTGCCCAGGCCCCTGTCGCCGCCCAGCAAGCCGCGCGTGCTGCCCTTGCCCGCTGCCACGCCGCCCCTAGCCCGCCTCTCCTTGTCGTGCCCCTTGTTTCCCCCGTAAAGTAAAACGAAAACAGAAAAAAAAGGAAGAAGAACGAAGAGAAACAGAGAGAGAAAGAGTGGTATCACTACCACAGATCGAAGCGTGCCTTTTCCCGATAGGCGTATCGGTAACTCATCGTACTCTAGTTAGGAGTATTAAAATTATAATGAATGCATGCTAAAATAGTTTCTTTTAGTTTAGCAAAGTGTTTCACACGAACAGTTAGTTAAGCTTGATAAGTTGCATAGTAACTTAAAAGAATCAATTGGACTATGGAAAATGCTTGACTGGAAAAAGTGATAACCTGGTAATTGGCTCGTAAATTACAAAGAAATGATAACCTGCACATACACTTGGGGTTTGGGGTAACTTATAATAGCAAGGGTGCACGAGCAACTAGTCCAGACTTAATTGTCACCATGCAAGTTCTAGCAACCCATCAAAGTAGCCGGTGACAAATTCACATATCACAGACTCTTGAACAGTTTTCATAGCATAGTTCGCCCGGGTAGCGCCCGTGGTAAGTAGGGATATGAATGGGCAGGCCCAAAGCCCAGTTGGGCTTGCAATTGGGCATGGCACATCGTTATCCCTACAAATCCTTCACTAATTTTAGTGAAGGATTTGTAGGGGTGATGATGTGGCATGCCCAATTGGAAGCCCAACTGGGCTTTAGGCATGCCTATTCTCATCCCTAGTGGTAAGAGATGGACTCTTGGTTGCTCAATATACCCCACATTATAAGTCACGGTCTAGGTACGGTACAGTTAGACTCTCGTAACATGGTCTCTTTTAATAATGTACATTTAATTGCTAGAAATTGCTGATAGTTGTAAAACTGCTAGTTACATTTCTGCTCTATTTCCTTACCATTATTGTTCGCACTTTACTTTTCTTCTCTTTAGATTGCCATGCTTGCACATTATATTAATCTCCATGCTAAGAGATACTTTGAGTTACGTCTGATCCTGGCGACCCTTCTCTTTGTGGTAGACCCGCCAGATATCTCACATGTTGAAGAGTTTGCACCAGAGACTGCAGACGCTGAGTTTGCTGTTGAGTTTGACCAGCAGGATGCTGAGTATTGAGAGTGAGTGTGAAAGATTTACTTTGTTGCTTTCAGAGTGGCTTGGTGTATTATTTGTATTTCATTTTTTTTCTTTCCTGTAGGTTGCTGGTTTGTAATAAGGTTGTGTACCATTTTCATGTATGAGTATTTTGGCATACTTCTGCAACAGAGCATGTATTGACTTCATAGTTGCCTAGCAGGACTTGCACATGTTCCAAACAGTAACGAGTCCCGAGTGTTGGTCGTTACAATTTGGATTCTCACAAAGAGAAATCCTTGCTCTCTTACAGAGAGACTCTAACTCTCACAAAGAGAGTAGAACTAACTTTCATAAAGAAAGTTAGGGTTTCGAGAAACAAAACAAAACAACACATACTTATGTCTTGATATGATCTTACCAATATGAAGAAGAAGGCATGTAAGTGAAACCCAAGTGCTTGAGATGAGCCTTTGATTGCACTTGATGATCTTTCTCTCTTCTAGGAATGAATCCTAAACTTCTCACTTGAGTGTATGAATGAAGAGAAGAAAGATGTTCTCCAAGAAAAGGAATGAGATTGAAATCCCTTGGAGAAATTTCCTAGAGCTTAGATGTTATAGCATAAGATTGAAGCACTAATGAAGGAAATGAGGGAGGAGCAGCTTAGAGAAGATATGAAATGATCTTCAATGTTTTCCTAATATTTCCAAGAGTTCTAATAGAACGAAGCCATCTCCTTTATATAGGAAGCCCAAATAAACCCATAAAACCCAAGCAAAAAGCCAAGAGAGAAAAGCTGCAACAGCTATAATCTGGGATGTTACAGCAACAATAGGCGACTGTATAAGGATCGAACGTCGACTGATCAATGGCTATATTATTCCCAACTGCTATAATCTGAGCCAGGGCAGGAGGCTGTAGAAGACTACACAGGCGACTGTCTCATGTATAATGTGCGTTTGCCTATAAAGACTTCGTCAGGCGACTGTCACATGGGATAGACAGGAGCTGAGAAAAAGCAACTTACTAACTTATGCATTCAGACGACTGAAGAGAAAAGTCCATGCGCATGAATAATGACAAGCGACTGTAAAATCTACATCAGTCGACTGACACACAAGCTGGAGAGATGTCGAGAAATGACAAATTATGCACTTTGGTACATAGACGACTGAAGAACAATATACATGCACCAGATGAAAAACAAGCGCATGTCAAATGAAATTGGATCGCCTGCTCCAAAAGCTCAAAAAAGAGTCAAGAATTATTTGACTTGAGCTGTGCAGAACAGTCGGTTGTAGAAGGCTGGCCAGGCGCCTGGAATCACTCAGTCGCCTATTCTTCCTTCAGCAGTCGCCTGTTGGAGAGCCAGAGACTCCAAATGAGTCATTTGGCATGATGAACCTATTGGGTTGGATTCTATGATAATCCTAATACTCACTAAGATGGTTATATGCAATGCATGTGACCGCCCGTCCGTTTGGCACTCAAATCGGGACGGAAATACTAAGATTAGAATTTGTAACCACAAGCGCACGGTGTCAAAGTGTGGCTTGGGGGTCGAACACAGGAAGGCGTGTGTTGTGCTTGTGAACAATAGGGATCCTGATCACTTGGTGGGTGAGCTAGCTTAATCGATTGTTGGATGTCACGATGGTAAACTAATGCAAAAGGGGTAAGAGATAAAAAGGGCAACCTAGGACCTTGGCTTCCGCCCTATCACAAGTTCTTACTATTACGACCAATGGATAGGAATGTGATCGGAGTCTAGAGTTTAGCAGAGAGATGTTGCCTCTAATAGTGGTACCTAGCGTCCTATGGGCCCGATATTCCGGTCGATGCCCAGGATGATATGCTAGGTCTACCCAGGTTCGGAAAGTGGGCATTCCCATGTCTAGCACCGCCCGACTCCGGGAGAACTAAGCTCGCAACGATTGCTCCCAACATCTCATCCAAGTCGTTTCCACGCGCGAGGAATCAATGTCTACGCTAGGGTGATGAGCTGTGGCTAGGGAATCAAACTCCTATTTTATTTCCCCTTGGCCTGACGGTCAAAGGCGGTCTTTCTCCCACCAGTGACAATAAAACGCCCCCGCGTAACCATCTAAATCCCTAAATCCTATCGAATCCCTAATCCTATGGTCGTTCTAGGGAGAACCCACGAAGGGGCTTCCACCAATGTCCCAGATTTAAGAACTACTCACTAATCATGGCATGAGATGCAATAAAACATATTATAGCCATCAAAATGAGAATCAAGCAATAGATTACTGTAGCAAATGGTAATATAAACGCAATATTTAAGTAACGGAACGATCAAGAAACTTACAAATGAAAATAAATTTAGAGCAGCAAAACCCCTAAAACAGCTTACGAAAATGGAGATTACGTTTTCTGGGAAACCTAGCTCTATTTATACATTTTGGCAAGATGCCAAGGAATATTCCAACTTGTTACGGCTATTTTGACCGGGCCCGGAAGAGCCAAGTCAACGACGAACGGTCAACCGGCCTGCTACGGCCTTGGGCCCCGGCCCCAGAGATCTCACGGGCGGGCCGCGCTTATCCGCCAAGATGAAGGCCCAAAAGGCTGCCCACTTTTGTAGCGGAGGAAATCGGGGCCCAAATCGAGGAAGCCTTCGCCATTTATGGCAGCCGCCCCGTGCCATCATGATCCGCCAATTATGGCAGCCACCTTCATGGCTCGCCAAATATGGCAACCGACTTCATGGCCAGGCTTAATGGCCATCATTCCCCCGCCGTTATGGCCTGCCAATTATGGCAACCGCAATGCCCATTACTCCAGCCTTCATGGCCCGCCAATTATGGAAATTACTCATGGCCATGACTCCACCTTCATGGCGTCATCAAGTGGGCGCAATTAGAGGGGGTCAACCCTTCCCCATTTGCACGACCCCATGAATGGCAGTCATGATGTCACATCATGGCACATGATGAGCATGGTTCGTCTATATGAGGAGGGGGCGGGCGTCATTTGAAAGGGGCGGATCTTCACCACCTACAAAGGAGGTACCTCATACTCCCATCTTACACCTTCTTCCACCTTGAATATTTCTCCTCCAAAGCTCGGCCCGAGGACTCGAGTATCGGTCTCTCCGCGAGCCATACTCGATCCCACCGAGCACTTATCAGGCCAGATCTGACTTTGGCATCGGAGGGGATTCGGTCGGAACCAAGGTCCGACCCCCCTGACGAGCTCTCTCGTCTATTCAGGTCCAGGAGTTCCAGGGACGCCGATGCTACCCTTCGGCGTCCTTCCAGCCGGAGCCGAGCGCCCTCGTCCCCGACCTCGATCGTCTCCTCCGTCACGAGGATGTCGCTCTGCCGAGGCTACCCCTCGCCGAGCTGACGCGAGGATCCGCGCGCCCCGCTGCGAGCGACTCTGCCTTCAACCGATCCCGGAGGCTGTCATCTCGCCAAGGCTACCCCTCGGCCCGCCAAAGAACGGAGCCGCGCCTTTCCGCTCGAGCGAACACGCCGTCGGTCGACCCCATTGGTCATCTCCGTCTCGAGCGACAGCCACGACAACTCGGGGGTCCCGCGCGTCCCCTCTTTGACCGCGTTGACCACGCACCTTCCATACTATTAATGTGTTCTGCGAAAAATAGCAGAAACATTTGGCGCCGTCTGTGGAAACGAGTCAGCACCTACGTCAACATACACACGAACGTTGGCTCGTTCTACCATCTCTTTCTCTATTTTTAAGAAGGATTATTATATTTGATTAAGCTAACGTATCATCGACAAATACGACAGTGTTTGATCGGCCTCTCTTCCACTTTATGTTTACTAAAGCGAACAGGCCTATAGCTCGGCAGTCATGTTGGAGAGGCTCTCCGTCAACTGCTACTCGAAGCCATGAGGGTCATGCCTCCACCTCGTCAACGTCCACGGCGAGGTGACCCACCTCAACAGCATGAGGATCCCGTGTTGTGCCTGCCAGGTCATCTTCAAGTTAAGGCGCAATCACGCCAAGCTGATTGCGGCGGTGAAGAAAACCCCAGATCCAAGATTAGCTCCGGAGACCTCGGATCTTGCCTATATTCCATAGAATTTCGGCTTAGAATGCCGTGAAGCTGCTACCAAATGTCATGCTAAATTGAATCTGACATTCAATTGGTTTGAAGTGCCATGAATTTGCTGCCAAATGCCAGCCCGAATTGAATCTAACATTCAATTGATTTGAAAGGGACATTCAATTGGGTGGGGGGGATGATCATCTTGCTGGCACTCTCCTCTCCCCTCAAATTGAATCCCTTCACCTGAGCGGGGTGAGTCAGGCGAAACTCATCGTCGAGAAAATCGACCCTCCGATCCACCATAAGGGAATGAGCATCGACCCAGGGGCATGCGACCCCCTTGTTGTCGAAGAGTACGCCTACAACCATCCTCCGGGTCAAAGACGACTTCTCCGGCCATCCTCCGAGTCGACGAACCCCAACCATCTGAACTTGCGTTCGACCGATGTGGTGTTGAATCCGACAAAGCTCGACCCCTGAGGTTTGATGTGGCTCTGCAGCAACCGGGTGTCGATCCGAACTTGAGCATTCAAGGTTGAGGCTGACCTTCCATAGTCCAAGCCTCCAGGCTCGAAGCTGATTTCTCCGAGATCGAGACCGAGTATCTGAATGATGTTCGGTGAACAGAGCCTCCTTGGTCTAAGTTTCAACAACACGGCGGTGACTCCCTTGCAAACGTCGTCATCCTCGACAAAACAAGCTCAAACGAAATCACTATGACTTGCCAAACTGGCATTCTACGCCCCCCAGCACGCACAGAACTTCACCAGGTGCGCGGTTCCAACCTCGGCGTCGGGCCAAGCTTCTTCCCCGTCGATGTCACTATGGAGATCGGCATCACCAACTTCATCCTCCCCTTCCTCCGCTCCGGCTCAGCTTGCTTCGTTGCTCCGGGCTGAAGCACGACCTCATGGCCGAAGTGGTGGGGGCACGACATCCAGGAAAGAATTCCTGCTGACAGTGACCCTAGCCGGAGACATCAGAGCCGGAGACGTATTATCGGCCAGGCTCGCTTCAGACTGGGTCTTGATCAGTTGACGGTGGTGTCCGATCAGCCGAGCACTCCTCAGATCGAGTCCTCCTCTCGGAGCTCGCCCAATGGAGCCCGCCTGACCTATAGCTTATTCGCATCGGCCTTCATGTGGTCGAACCCAGTTTCGCCTAACTCGGATGTCAGGCCAACGTCTTCGATGGAGACGTGGCTGACGCGCCGAATGGCTCTTCCTCGACATGATGACCCGATCAACCCGAAGCGGCATCAAGACCTATTGCCCGATCTCGGTGTCACAGTCGCTTTCAAAGGCCAAGCGACAGAATAGTGGCAATAGCAGGAATCATCGACGCGATCACGTCATGTTCTTTTGACCAAAGGCTACTCTAAGGTATGTGATGTTGTTTAGCATACTGATGTTGTTAGATTTGGTGACCAGGGCTGCTTGGAGGGCACCTTGTTAAGCCGGAAGCTTCTATCCGAGACGCACTGCTGGCTGAGTTGTCGACCTAAAACTCCCGTCTATCGATCCAAAGCTTCCGTAAGCTAAGATCGTCGAAGAGAACATCGATTCTCCGGTCCTCTGCAAGGATCGCCAGAAGGGTCTTCACCGCCTCAAGCTCGACATCGGTAGGATCAAGGTCGGAAGAGGAGCAATGTTCGACGTATCGCTCGTTGAGCCCGCCTCTCCTCAAAGAAGCCAAACGTCGATCCGACATCTGCACCTCAACATGCATCCTAATGTTCGTGACCGTCTCATCGCCAAAAGGAGGCTGACCAGTGCAGGCTGAGGCCGAGGCCGACCACTGAGGAGGCCGACCAGTCCAGGCCGAGGCCGAGGCTGACCAGTTCAGGCCGAGGCCGAGGCCGACCCCTGAGGAGGCCGACCAGTTCAGGCCGAGGCCGACCCCAGAGGAGGCCGGCCAGTCCAGGCCGAGGCCGACCCCTGAGGAGGCCGACCAGTCCAGGACGAGGCCGAGGCCGACCAGCCCAGGCCGAGGCCGAGGCCGACCAGTCCAGGCCGAGGCCGACCCCAGACGAGGCCGACCAGTTCAGGCCGAGGCCGAGGCTGACCAGTCCAGGCCGAGGCCGAAGCCGACCCAGCAAAAAGGTCTAACTGTCCTCTTCCCCCTTGCTAATTAATTGTGTGCTTTCAGACAATTACAAGAACTTCCCTAACAATTCTCCTCTCTTAAACTTCTTGCGAGGTGGTGATAAAAAGCCACATCCTCCGGTTTCAACAAATGTCTCACAAAAAGCTTGTAGATAAGGCTGCCATGGTCGCGACAACGCCGGAGCACACGGCGGCCGGCATTGTGGCCTCGGCCAACTTGAGGGAGAGGCACAAGGAGTGCGTCTAGATCCGGGGACGGGCCAGGAAGACGCGGGGCTGCGAGTGGCCCGGCAAGGTCGCCAAGAAGAATGAGATCTCGATCGAGTTCAGACAAGAGATAGCACCGACGACCCTCGCAGGCGTCGGGCTTAGCCCCGACTCGGCCTTCATCGATGGCCCTACCACCATCTCTGGCCATTGTCTCGACGTCCGCCATACCAACACCGTGCTGCCATCGCCAAACATATGGGCTGAGCTCCCATCACTATGCCGCCCTTGCCGAGCTACCTTGGTCGTACCGCCAAACAGACAAAAGCGGGAGCCGGAGCGAGAGCAGGAACTGGAGCAGAAGCTAGGATCCAGACAAAAGCTGGAGCAAAAGCTGGAGCCGGAGCCGGAGCCGGAGCTGGAGCCGGAGCTGGAGCAGGAGCCGGAGCTGGAGCTGGAGATACGATCCAGACAAAAGCTGGAGCTGAAGTTGGAAATGCAACTGGAGCTGTGTCTAGATGAGGCCGACCCATCCAAGAGGAGGCCGACCACACCAGTTTAACCAACCCAGGAGGAGGCCGACCAGACAAGTCCGACCGCCTTGCCAAGTATCTGAGTTTCAACGCCAAGCCACCTCGTCGAGCTTACAAAGTTATCCCCACTGCGACGGAGCTGTTGAACCAGTCGAGCATCCAGACTGCTCCTCCGACCGTGGCCGAGCCGTTCGGCCGAAGCACCACCGTCTGAGTTCGAGCAACCAAGCAGCTCCTCCGATCGAGGCCGACCAGTTCAGGCAGAGACCGAGGCCGACCCTAGAGGAGGCCGACCGGTCCAGACGAGTCGGACCACCCTTCCAAGCCTCCGAGCCACCTTGTCTCAAAGTCATCCTCATCCTGGCCAAGCCGATCTGGCTGAAGCACCCCCATCCGAGTTCAAGCACCCAGATCGCTCCTCCGACCGTGCTGCTGGGTCCCCGCTTACCGAACAACTCCTGCATCCACCGATCTGGACGAAGCAATGGCAGAGCGCCACCATGGAATCTTCGAAAGGCTTCACAAGGTCCTCACCCTTTTCGCCGGCCGTGAGCCGATGGGCAACTCCCCTCGCCACCGGGCGGATCTCCTTTGCCGGCCGTAAGCCAAGGGACAACTCACCTCGCCACCGAGCGGATCTCCTTCGTCGGCCGTAAGCCGAGGGGCAACTCCCCTCGCCACCGAGCGGATCTCCTTCGTCGGCCGTAAGCCGAGGGGCAACTCCCCTCGCAACCGAACGAACGAGCTCAATCTCAGTGCTGGGGGCAACTCCTTCCGCTGAACGAATCTCCTTCGTCAGCCGTAAGCCGAGGGGCAACTCCCCTCGCCACCGAACGAATCGCCTTCGTCGGCCGTAAGCCGAGGGGCAACTCCCCTCGCCACCGAACGAATCTCCTTCGTCGGTCGTAAGACGGGGGGCAACTCCCCTCGCCACCGAACGAAACTCCTTCGTCGGCCGTAAGCCGAGGGGCAACTCCCCTCGCCACCGAACGAATCTCCTTCGTCGGCCGTAAGCCGAGGGGGAACTCCCCTCGCCACCGAACGAAACTCCTTCGTCGGCCGTAAGCCGAGGGGCAACTCCCCTCGCCACCGAACGAATCTCCTTCGTCGGCCGTAAGCCGAGGGGCAACTCCCCTCGCCACCGAACGAATCTCCTTCAAAAAGAAAAAAGAAAGAGCATCTTCTCCCCCCTTATACTACATCTCCCGACCTCAACCTTAACAATGGTAGAGCTCGGAAGATGGGGGCAATTGTTACGGCTATTTTGACCGGGCCCGGAAGAGCCAAGTCAACGACGAACAGTCAACCGGCCTGCTCTGGCCTTGGGCCCCGGCCCCAGAGATCTCACGGGCGGGCCGCGCTTATCCGCCCAAGATGAAGGCCCAAAAGGCTGCCCACTTTTGTAGCGGAGGAAATCGGGGCCCAAATCGAGGAAGCCTTCGCCATTTATGGCAGCCGCCCCGTGCCATCATGATCCGCCAATTATGGCAGCCACCTTCATGGCTCGCCAAATATGGCAACCGACTTCATGGCCAGGCTTAATAGCCATCATTCCCCGCCATTATGGCCCGCCAATTATGGCAACCGCAATGCCCATTACTCCAGCCTTCATGGCCCGCCAATTATGGCAATTACTCATGGCCATGACTCCACCTTCATGGCGTCATCAAGTGGGCGCAATTAGAGGGGGTCAACCCTTCCCCATTTGCACGACCCCATGAATGGCGGCCATGATGTCACATCATGGCACATGATGAGCATGGTTCGTCTATATGAGGAGGGGGCGGGCGTCATTTGAAAGGGGCAGATCTTCACCACCTACAAAGGAGGTACCTCATACTCCCATCTTACACCTTCTTCCACCTTGAATATTTCTCCTCCAAAGCTCGGCCCGAGGACTCGAGTATCGGTCTCTCCGCGAGCCATACTCGATCCCACCGAGCACTTATCAGGCCAGATCTGACTTTGGCATCGGAGGGGCTTCGGTCGGAACCAAGGTCCGACCCCCCTGACGAGCTCTCTCGTCTATTCAGGTCCAGGAGTTCCAGGGACGCCGATGCTACCCTTCGACGTCCTTCCAGCCGGAGCCGAGCGCCCTCATCCCCGACCTCGATCGTCTCCTCCGTCACGAGGATGTCGCTCTGCCGAGGCTACCCCTCGCCGAGCTGACGCGAGGATCCGCGCGCCCCGCTGCGAGCGACTCTGCCTTCAACCGATCCCGGAGGCTGTCATCTCACCGAGGCTACCCCTCGGCCCGCCAAAGAACGGAGCCGTGCCTTTCCGCTCGAGCGAACGCGCCGTCGGTCGACCCCATTGGTCATCTCCGTCTCGAGCGACAGCCACGACAACTCGGGGGTCCCGCGCGTCCCCTCTTTGACCGCGTTGACCACGCACCTTCCATACTATTAATGTGTTCTGCGAAAAATAGCAGAAACACAACTAAAAGACAAAAATAAACGTCCACCCGATCGGTTAAAACTTCAACCGATCGGGTGAGACGATCGGGAAACTTGGTCTTCGGCTCTGATAAACCTCACCCGATCGCGAAACCGATCGGGTGAGTCCTTGAATTCTCGAGCTTGGGAGGCAGCGGCTACAGGTCACCCGATCGGTTGACAAGTCAACATATCGGGTGAACTTCAGCTCTCAAAAAAGGGAACTGTGTCGCATCCACCCGATCAATGAACCGATCGGGTGGAGTTGTCTCTTCCTCTGGACTGATACGGCCACACGAATCGATCGGGTGGGACTGTCCACTCGATCGGTTGAGAGCTGATACGTGGTTTCTCTTGATGATTTGCTCTCAGGATCTCGTGCGACACCTTTCGATGCTCCGGGGACTCGTGATGTTAGCCTTGTATGTCCCCTGTGCCAGCGATATCCTATAAAAGCACACAAACACAACGAAAGTGAAAATGAACTAAAAACACAAGGGGATGGATTCAAAACAACGAAAAATGACGGGAAATTACGGAGAAGACGTGCATGAATATATAAAATATAAACGCACGTCAAAATCCCCCAAGCTGAACTGTTCCTCATCCTCGAGGAAGACGAGTGAGAATAGGAGCTCGGAGGGGAGAATGGAAAGAAAGGAACGGAAAAGAAAAGGAAATCCTAGATTACCTGTCAAAGACAACGAAAACTAACACGCCACACTAAGCATGCATGCGATAAGCACAGCTAAGCCCAGGAATATGAGTCCCAACAGGTGTCGTGGGTCCACGCGGTGAAGCGCTAGTGAGTGAGGTCGTGAGCTAGCAGACGGTGTAACTATCTAAATTGTGCAATCAAGCTCCATATACACATACCCACAGAATGACCTAAATATCTAATCAATTCGAGTTAGCGGTGAATAATAGTTCAAGCATGCATGAGAATAATGTAAGAATAGAAACATATCATATGTCAGAGACTCTACTGCTAGAAACTAGGAAATCACCGCACGATTGCCTAGATGATTGCTAGAAAGCTCCTATGCCAAATGTGTTCGAAAACGAAAGGGTTTGAGTAGGTGTGGAGGAGAGCGCTTGGTGCAAATTCTCGCCTTCCCTTTAATCACGGCGGATAGGAGTAATATTCCCAACGTGAATTTTTTTTTTGGGTTTTGGATATTTGTATATATATATATATATATTTGAATTTTGGCTATACATATTCTTTCTTTTCTCCTTTCTCTCTCTTTTTTTGAGTATAATTGTGTACTCTCCCAAGTGGAAGAACAGTATACGATGAGGGGATTTGCACCAAGTAAAACAAAAAAGAATTCGAATTCTAAACACTTGAGCAAAAGGAAATTTTTTGCGAATCAGGGCGTAAGCAACATGAGTTATCCTAGTCCTACTGGTAGAGTCCCGACACATGCGATTTGAAGCGTAAATATATAGATGATTCATGCATAAAGAAGCAGACAGTGGAGGTAATATACCGCATATTCGAAATTGAAGCATGATAGTCAAGAGGTCATCCAAGGACAGGCATATAAAACAAAATCACAACGTAGAAGCACATCAACTAGCTAGTTACAACACACAATTCATACAAAAGGCGAAGTGAACCCACGGAACATAATTAGAACTCGGCTTCCTAGGGTTAGTGAGGATAGGATCGTTGCTTAGCTAAGTGTGTGTGTGGTTGAGTGGTGGTTTCATCATGCGGGGTCATCTCTAGGAGAGGGAGAATAAAAGTAAGGAAAGAAAAAGAAAAACACGACCAAAACGACGCAAAACGGTGAAAAAGACACGACTTGACGCACATAGTGCGACTCCCCCAAGCTAAACGTTGCATTGCCCTCAATACAATAGGAGTAAATGCGGAAGGGCAACGAAAGATGAGAGGGAAGTATGAACCAACGTAGAAGCGGGAAAAACACGAAAAACACACAAAAAGAGACATAGAAAAATAAAGAAAATAAATATCGAAACAAACTATACAAAAGACATACACACAAACAAACAAAGCAAACACACAGCAAACAAGAGACACAACGACAATCACAAAATATTGATTTCCCCCAAGCTGATCTCAATAATGCTAGAAAAAAGATATGATCAAGGTGATGCAGAACAAACGGCTAGGGGGAAAAATCAGAAAAAAGAAAATCAAGGTGCAGGAGCAGCATGCTCCTCATCCTCTCGGAAGAGACTGGAGGGGTGTGGGTGGGAGAGGTGATGGGCATGCGAAGAAGTGGAGAAAGGGGTGGAGATGGTGGATGGATGGGCTCGGTGGGGGGTGTGAATGATGGGTGGGGTGTCGGTGGTAACAGAAGGTGGTAAGGATACGACAACTAACGAGGATGGTGTGGGTGGTGATCTCACACGCACATCGATCTACTTCATGTGACGCGAGTAGGCGGTGGTGATAGAAGTGAAAGGTGATGGAAGTGGAGGGTCAACGATAGTGGTGGTGGGAGGGAAAGATCGTCGAGGAGGCGATTGGGGAGGCGATGGGGGAGATGATGTGGGTGTAGATGGTGGTGGGGGACCGTGGACATGGGTAAGAAGGCAGAGAATGGCGGCGACGTTTCACTTGAGAGCGTGGAAACGGGGATGTGATAGGAAAGAAGTAGATGGATCCGAGGAGGTGGAGGTGGATGCACCAGTGTGCAAGGCAGCCATCTCGTCCTCGAGAGCGAGGCGAGCTGAAGTAGCATGGTGCACGACAGAGTGTGTACCAGTAGAAGTGGTCGTGTCGACATGAGAGGCCAGGCCATGCCGGGATGTGATCAGGGCCTCGAAAGAAACAGCAGCAGCAGCCTGGGTGGTGACACTAGGTCCAGTCCCGGGGTCTCCTCTGAACTCAGGGATATCCTGCTCGTCCAAGTGGATGGTAGGGGAAGGTGATCTAGGAGCGTCAGGGAGAACAAACTGAAGGTGTACCCCCCCCCCCCCCCCCCCCCCCCCCGCGAAATTCAGGATCTGGTGGAAAAGACCAATCTGCCTGAAGCTCAATGGTGACACGGTCACGGTTGGGCAGAATGGTGTAACGAGCTGGGGATGGCCATAATGGAAAGCAAACCGACCGTCGCCTAGTGGTCTGATCATATGAGTGTGCCTCAGGACATCGATGTCAAGATAGGTGGATCCTGGGGCACGGGGCAAATCGGGGGTAAGCTCGATGTTGAAGGGAGGGTATAGGGCAATGATAGTGATGAGGCCACCGCAACAATATTTTCCTTTGTTTGTACGGCTAATATCAATAAACTTTTGAATTAGCCAAGCAACGGCGTTTATGCATACGCGCGATGCCTCGAAAGTAATCCCGTCAACATCGGGAATGTAAGAAAAGGTCATCGCCCATAAAATGAATAAATATGGGATGGTCACGATGCCGGACTCATCCCGTGGAAATAAGGTGCTAGAGATAATGCGATGCGATGGGCGAGACAGAAGACTGGGTGGATAATAGAAGAGGCCTCGGCCTTGCCTCGAGGATAATGATCGTGTAGTGTGAGACGTCCCCAAAAGTGGTCGACATCAAAGTCGGCATGCAATTCATAGCGGAGGAGGCTGCCTGCAAGATTGGAGAAACCGAAAATATTGTTGATGGTGGCCAAAGGGGCACGGAAGTTTCGGTTTCGAAGGCGAAAATCGATAGTTTACCCCGTCTCAATTTTGATAGTTGAGAGAAATTATAGTGTGAGAACGGGATAGGATGGGCCATGGGAGTGGAAGAAACGAAGCCAACCTAAGTTTGCGGATATGGATTCGACTTCGATGAAAACACCGAGATCATATAGGGTTTGGTCATGTGCAAACTTGGTGGCTAGGTGAGAACGTCTGCTGAGGCGAGAATAGAAATCTTTATGTGCTTGGCTCATAAAACGAACTCCCTACTGTCCAAGCAGTGGGTCTACCACGGGTACGATAGGCTGGGGTTGTGGTTGGATAGGCGGTGGTGGAGGAACACGTCCATGCGTAGAACGTGCGGATCGGTGTCTCTTGCGAGATGGCTCCTCCACGAACATGGGTTGATTACCCTTATCTTTGTCTTTTGGCATGATGTTGTGGCGATTTGTTGTGATATGCAGGATGATAAATGGATGCACGCAACAAATGACAAAGTGACAAAATAAAAATTCATGGGCAATGTAAAAATAAAGATATGGAGCGAGTTTACCCAGCAATGATGCGACTCCTAGCTCCCAAAAGATCCAGCAATGCACGAAGGGATGATTCGGGGAGTCGCCACACGCCAATCCAAAGGAAACAGAACTTTTTGAAAATTGGGGGTTAGGGCTAGGGTTTTGAGTGGGTTGTGGCTTGAACGTGGTCGACGAAAGGGTTCTGATGGTTGGAGAGTAGTGGAGGAAGGGCAGGAGTACGATTAGGAGTAGTGGGAGTGATGGCGGAGATCGTTTTGGAAGATGGGGAAACGAACCATTCGAACAAATTTTCTGTAGGTCAGGTGAAGTGAAGTCGGGTGGGAGGCTGTATATATAGGGTTTGGGCGAACCGATCGGGTGAAGATCACCCGATTGGGTGGGTCAATTTTCAAAAATTTCTATTGGATCAGCTGCTACAGGTCAACCGATAGGGTGAGATCTCACCCGATTGGTTGACCGCTCTCCAAAAAAACACCCCAAGCCTCTGTTTTCATCACCCGATCAACGACCCGATTGCCGATTTTATCACCCGATCGGTTCACTCTCCAACTGAAGCTGGCTACTTTCTAAAACGATCCACTCGATCGGTTGATGTATAAATTGATTGGGTGGGGAAATTCCTACACAAAAAGTAAAAATCCTTTAAGTATCCCTACAAAAATCGTCACAGCAGTATTTATTCACAAAAATTAGTAAAATAATCCTATCTAAAACCGACAGAAGTTCAGAACATGGGTTGCCTCCCATGAAGCGCTGTTGTTTATAGTCGTTTGCGTGACTCCCGACATAATATTCAGGGTGGCTTGTACCGGTGATGCTCAACGGTCGTCGTTCTCTTAGCGGTTGGGGAAGAAATTCTGATTGTGGACAGCGACGACAAATGGATGGTCTCAACAACTCACCCACTGGTGATATCCGGGGGTTTCTCTTTTGTGCTGGCGACGCTCGCCACTCTCTTCAAAATCTGGACTTCGTCAGTGGTGAGCGTCGGAGGCTCTTTTCCCTTGATCTTCGTCCGAGCTCTCTTTCCAAGTCCAGGGGGTTGACTGTGAGACACATTCTGGCTCAAGAACTTTCACTCCATCCAGCCTAGGCTGCTCATCGATTCCATCTAAGTCTTCAGAGGGGTTCCTTGAAAGAACTTCCCAAGCTCCTGCTTCATTTACTCTTTCTTCCTCGATTTCCAGAAGGTTGCACTTGGGTTCCTCTGGTGGTAACTTCATCGACAGCGCCAAGTCAAATTCTACTGTTCGATCTCTGACGTTTAAGGACAATTTCCCCTTCTTTATGTCGATGAGTACACCTGCGGTTGCCATAAAAGGTCTTCCGAGGATAATCGAAGTGTGATTATCCTCGGGCACATCCATAACCACGAAATCCATCGGCACACGCACACCGCGGATATTGACTGGCAAGTCGTCGTCGACTCACACCGGGGACTTCACTGATCATCTACGAGCTGCAGGGTCATCCCCGTAGGTTCAAGTTCACCCATATTGATCCTTTTGTACAGCGATAGGGGCATCAAACTTACACTCGCTCCCAAATCGACAAGCGCTCTATTTATAGATACTTCCCCTATGGGGCACGGGATAGAGAAACTTCCTGGGTACTTGAGTTTTGGTGGATTTGCTCGTTGAATTAGGGCGCTACATTTGAGGGGATAGTCTCCTTCGTTACCAGATCCTTAAGAAACTTTGCATACGAGGGGATAGTCTCGATCGTTTACAGAAACGGGATTTGCAGATTCAGGTCCTTCACTATCTCAAAGAACTTGCCATACTTTTCATCAATTTTGGCCTTGACAAGCCTCTGTGGAAATGTTTCTGAAGGTTTGAAAACCCTCGAGTCGTCGCCCTCACTCTTCTTCTTCTCCCCAGAATCTCCCTCTGGAGTCACGGGGCCCGATGTAGAAGCTCCATTGTTGTTCATTTTCATATTCGGTTTCTCATTGATAAATGGTTCTTCATTATCTCTCTGGGCCTCCCACACCGAAATCTTCTTCCCACTCCTCAGGACGATGGCAGAGACATTCGCTTGACCGTGTGTCAAGGCTAGCGTTTGGCTTGGTCCCTTAGGGTTCACCTCTGGTTGACACGACAGTTGTCATTGTGCCTTCTGGAGGTTGGCCACTTGTAACCCCAGCTAGGTCACTTGATCGGCCAAGGCCTTCTGCCCAAGCTGTAGTTGATGAGTGACCTTCTCCTGATTCGCAATGTACTGAGTCAATATGTTCTCAATAGGAGAGACCACTCGTTGTTGTTGGGGCGGAGGTTGCTGATTTCGAGGAGGGAACTGTTGATACATCTGTTGTTGAAGTGGAGGAGGCTGATATAGTTGTTGTTGATGAGGTTACTGAGGTTGCTGGTAGGGTGCCTTGTAGCTGAAATTTGGATGGTTCCGGTTGTTGGGAGAATATCCAAGATTGGAGCTCGTCCTCGGCGGATAGGGCGTATTTCCCGTGGGATTATAAAACAGGGCACTAGCTTGATCCACAGGCGTCGAGATGTCTCCAACATCGAAGTCTCCCATTACTTCAGTCTCCACTACCTCTACATGCTGTTGGTTAGCAGCACCGGCTCCAACCATGAATGCTGAAATCTTTGTCGAAAGCAAATCGAATTTGCTTGACAGCTTATCTACTTCCTCAACTCGATGCATTCCTCCAGCTTTTGGCATAGCACGCTCATCGCTCCACCTCTCATTGTTGGATGACATATTCTCCAAAATATTTCCGGCATCCACTTCATTTCTTGCCATGAAGGATCCACCCGCTGCGGCATCCATGGAGGACTTCAAGTCGTCCCTCAGTCCATTGTAAAACAAGTGGATGATCTGCCAGCGGGGGAGCTCGTGGTGAGGACATTTTCTCTGCATTTCCTTGTACCTCACCCATGTTTCATGCAGGTGGCAATCAAATCGGGACGGGGATACTAGGATTAAAATTTGTAACCGCAAGCGCACGATGTCGAGGTGTGGCTTGGGGGTCGAACACAGGGAGGCGTGTGTTGTGCTTGTGAGCAATTGGGATCCTGATCACCCGGTGGGTGAGCTAGCTTAATCGTTTGATGTGATGTCACAATAGAAAATTAATGCAAAAGGGTGTAAGATATAAACAAGTCAACCTATGACCTTGGCTTCTGACCGATCATGAGTTCTCACTATTACGACCGACGGATAGGAATGTGATCGGATTCTAGGGTTTAGCGGTGAGACGTTGCCTCAAATAGTGGTGCCTAGCGTCCCATGGGCCCGATATTTCGGTCGATGCCCAGGATGATACGCTAGGTCTACCTAGGTTTAGACGGTGGGCATTCACATGTCGAGCACCGACCAACTCCGGGAGCACTAAGCTCGCAACGATTGCTCCCAACATTTCATCCAAGCCGTTCCCACACGCGAGGAATCAATGTCTACGCTAGGGGTGTGAGCTGTGGCTAGAGGATCAAACTCCCGTTTTATTTCCCCTTGGCCCGACGGTCAAAGGCGGTCTTTCTCCCGCCAGAGACAATAAAACATCTTGCATAACCATCTAAATCCATATATCCTATCGAATCCCTAATCCTATGGTCGTTCTAGGGAGAACCCATGAAGGGGCTTCTAACAATGTCACAGATTTGGAAACTACTCACTAATCATGGCATTACATGCAACAAAACAAATTTCAGCCATTGAAATGAAAATCAAGCAATACATAACTAGAGCAAACGGTATTATAAACGCAATATCAAAGTATTAGAAAGATCAAAGAACTTACAAAACAAGTTTAATTGAAAGCAGCCAAAACCCCCTAAAACAGCTTAAGAAAATGGGGATCTCGTTTTCTGGGAAACCTATGTCTATTTATACATTTTAGCAAGATGCCAGAGAATATTCCCACTATAAGACAAAAATAAACACTCACCCGATCGGTTGAAACATCAACCGATCGGGTGAGGCAGCGGTTGGACTTGGTCTTCAGCTTCTAAAAATCCTAACCCGATCGCTGAACCGATCGGATGAGCCGTTGGGCTCTTGAGCTGGGGAAGCATATGCTACAGGTGACTCAATCGGTTGACAAGTCAACCGATCGGGTGGAGTTGGCACACAAAAACAAAGAGTTGTGTCGGATCCATCTGATTGCTGAATCGATCCGGTAGGGTCGCTCCTTCTTTGGGTCTGATATGTCTGCATGAACCGATCGGGTGGATCTGTCCATCCGATCGGTTGGGAACTGATACATGATTTGTCCTTGAAGATTGGCTCCCAGGGTCTCGGACAATACCTCACATTGCTCCGTGGACTCGTGATGTTAGTGTTGTATGTCTCATGTGCCAGCAATCCTGCAAAAACACAAAAACACAACGAAAGTGAAAAGAAACTATAAATCACAAAAAGACGGACTTAAAACAACGAAAAACAATGGAAAATTACGAAGAAGACGTGCGTGAATATATAAAATATAAATGCACGTCAGTAGGGACTCATGGCTTGCCTGGGAGAAAGAGGAGATTTCGTTCCTAAGCTTCATCGTCTTCCCCGGAGGAAAGAACTTGTTCGGAAATGCATTTGAGAGCCGCTCCCACGTTGTGAACGTGTTGGGGTCCTTCCCCCTCAGCCATTGCTTTGCCTTGTCCCGTAGAGAGAATGAGAATAATCTCAACCAAATAGCCTCGGTTGATACGCCATTTATCTTGAACGTCTCGCACTTCTCCAAAAAGGAGTCCAAGTGCTCTATCGGGTTCTCCATAGAGCTCCGAAAAATTGGTCATGTTGGATCCAAGCCACAAGCGAAGGCTTCAGCTCAAAGTTTCCTGTCATAATGGCCGGAGGTTGTATGATGGACGTGGACCCAATAGACGGCATCGAGTACTCGAGCAAAGACTTTTGAGGAGTGATATTTCCTGCCATGGCGACAATTTCTTCTCTTCTTGTCTTCTCTGCGTTCACACGCCTCAGGGTGGTGTTGATCTCGAGATCTAAAGGAACTAAGTCGTCAAGATTTCTCGAGTTCCTACGCATGAAAAATCAAGATATACCGTGAAGCACGTATTTGTATGATGCCAAATAAAAACCAAAAATAAAAAACAGAAAATAAAAATAAAAGTGTAGAATGTGAAAATTATCATGGTGTAAGGATGTGAGCTAGTCTCAGGGATTGCGGGGTCCTAAATGTAATCAAGCACATTGACTCCCCGGCAACGGCGCCATAAAGCTTGACCACCCGTCCGTTTGGCACTCAAGGACAGGGATACTAGGATTAGAATTTGTAACCACAAGCGCACGGTGTCGAAGTGTGGCTTGGGGGCCGAACACGGGGAGGCATGTGTTGTGCTTGTGAACAATCGGGATCCTGATCACCCGGTGGGTGAGCTAGCTTAATCGCTTGTTGGATGTCACGATGGTAAACTAATGCAAAAGGTGTAAGAGATAAAAAGGGCAACCAGGACCTTGGCTTCCACCCTAGCACAAGTTCTCACTATTACGACCGACGGATAGGAATGTGATCGGATTCTAGGGTTTATCGGTGAGACGTTGCCTCTAATAGTGGTACCTAGCGTCCCATGGGCCCAATATTCTGGTCGATGCCCAAGATGATACGCTAGGTCTACCCGGGTTCGGACGGTGGGCATTCCCATGTCCTGCACCGCCTGACTCCAGGAGCACTAAGCTCGCAACAATTGCTCCCGACATCTCATCCAAGCCATTTCCACGCACGAGGAATCAATGTCTACGCTAGGGGGTGAGTTGTGGCTAGGGAATCAAACTCCTGTTTTATTTCCCCTTGGCCCAATGGTCAAAGGCGGTCTTTCTCCCGCCAGTGAAAATAAAACACCCCCCGTAACCATCTAAATCCCTAAATCATATCGAATCCATAAATCTATGGTCGTTCTAGGGAGAACCCACGAAGGGGCTTCCACCAATGTCCTAGATTTAAGAACTACTCTCTAATCATGGCATGAGATACAATAAAACAGATTATAGCCATCAAAATGAGAATCAAGCCATAGATTACTGTAGCAAATGGTAATATAAACGCAATATTAAAATATTGGAACGATCAAGAAACTTACAAATGAAAATAAATTCAGAGCAGCAAAACCCCTAAAACAGCTTAAGAAAATAGGGATTACATTTTTCTGGGAAATCTAGCTCTATTTATACATTTTGGCAAGATGCCAGGGAATATTCCCACTAAAAGACAAAAATAAATGTCCACCCGATCGGTTGAAGTTTCAACCGATCGGGTGAGACGATGGGGAAACTTGGTCTTTGGCTCTGATAAACCTCACCCGATCGCTAAACCGATCGGGTGAATCCTTGAATTCTCGAGCTTTGGAGGCAGCGGCTACAGGTGACCCGATCGGTTGACAAGTCAACCGATTGGTTGAACTTCGGCTCTCAAAAATAGAGAACTGTGTCTCATCCACCCGATCACTGAACCGATCGGGTGGAGTTGTCTCTTCGTCTGGACTGATACGGCCACATGAACCGATCGGGTGGGACTGTCCACCCGATCGGATGAGAGCCGATACGTGGTTTCTCTTGATGATTTGCTCTCAGGATCTCGTGCGACACCTCCCGATACTCTCGGGACTCATGATGTTAGCCTTGTATGTCCCCTGTGCCAGCAATATCCTACAAAAGCACACAAACACAATGAAAGTAAAAAAGGAACTAAAAACACAAGGGAATGGATTCGAAACAACGAAAAAACGACGGGAAATTACGGAGAAGATGTGCGTGAATATATGAAATATAAACGCATATCAGCATGTATGAGTAGACCATCTATCAAGTCATTACAATAATCCTACACTCAAAAGGAGAAAAGAAATAAATAAAGTATTACATGGATTACAATTTGCTTCTCCTAGATTCTAGTCTTCAAGCTCTTGATGCCTTGAAATCTCCATCATCTTTCAAGCTTTGGCACCTCTTGATGAGCTTCCCTTCATCAAGCTCCAAGCTTTGGCAATGCTCCACTAGATGTCCATCCTCATGCTCCAAGCTTTGGCTTCCTTAGATGATCTTCTTGACTTCATCCAAGCTTGAGCAATCCAACACTCTTGACGGTCTTTAAGATAACCAATGCATAATCCTCCAAGCATTATGCTTTGTCTCATCAACAAATAATCATTAAGATAAACTAAGACTAAAATATAAGATTTATTAGCACACTAACATAATGTATTGATCTTCATCAAAACAACGTTACTCTTGAACCCAAGAACTAACAATCTCCCCCGTTTTTATGATGACAACCATTATGTCAAAATATAATAAATATTGAAAGAAAAAATGTGTGCTAAAAAACTCCCCAAATCAATATGCAACCATGCATAAAATATTAACATGCAAAGCACAAATCATATTCATGGATGTTATGCAAAAACACACCAAACTATTAATAATGCATAAAAAGCATAAGATATATTTTTACATAACCCAGTTCTCGTAAACAATATGTGCTAACAAACTCTCCCAATCAATATGCAAAAGTGCACAAAATATTAACATGCAAAGCACAAATCATATCGATGGATGTTATGCAAAAACATACCAAACTATTAATAATGCATAAAAAGCATAAGGTATATGTTTACATAACTCATTTTGCTCCCCCATTGGCATATCAAAAAGATGGGTAATTGCCAAATAGAAAAACCAAGGGCAAGAGAAATAACCATCACATATGCACAAATATAATGTGAATGACATTCAATGCGACATATGAATGGAAATGGAAAATTATGCTAGCAAGCAAAAATTTCATACTCCCTCATAATCATACAAAACGTGCAAAAATCGGAGTAATGGACACACTCACATAAATATGAATACAAAATGTAAACATACAGGCATGGTACTTAAGCAATGAATAACAATGTGTGTGTGATAGCAAGGTGGAAACCAAACAAAAGTAGAGTTTGGTTTCTGTATATAGTCATATGAAAATATAATATTTCGAACAAATGAATCTATATACGAGTTCCTATCAAGCCTAGAAACATTCTTAGAAATCCACAAAGAAAGTGATTTGGGATTCTTAGGAAGATGTTTAGTTAAGGCATGAGTAGGAGGTAAGGGTGCACGCTTATGAGGTGGAACATAAACATTAGCGTGCCCCATGTGTGAAACATGAGATCTATCATTAGAAGCATTCACACAAGCAATTCTACCATGAATAAGAACATGTAAAGCATGCAAAGGTTTAGCAGCAATTCCAGCTTGCTAGCGATGATAATATTTCCTATGAGTAGAAACATCATGCATAGCATTCAAAGAAGAAGCATTCATATCACCATATTTTTGACTAGGCTTCTTAATATATGCAAGACCGGAATACAAATATGCATGATTTCTCTTTGGCTTAGAAATAGAAGTAGAATTTAGGCCAAAAGAGTTGAATGTGACTTTCTCATTAGAATGCTTCCCCATAAAATTTATTTGGGTGCTTCTAGGAGAAGGGCTTGTTTTGTTCACCTTCAATGAAGAGGATACCAAAACCTTGTCCCTACTCAATTTAAAATTTTCAATTTGAGTAGACAACAGCTCACATTTCTTCAAAAGAGAAGAAATGTTGATATCCCTCTTGGATAAACATGAGCTAAGGTCACAACATTTTGACTTGAGAGCCAATGTTTCATCTCTCAAAATGTTGTAATCACACTCCCAGTGCATCTTCTCCATTTGGAGTTTGAGAGAAGAATTCTCATCTCTCAAAGCACTCAATTGAGAAAGAAGACTATCTTTCTCGGTATGCAAAGAATTAAGTTCAACATGATGCACTGCATACAGACTCTCTTTCACTGACTTGTGAAAATCACGATCATACTCAATACGAGCTTTAAAAGAGTCATTCTCTTTACTTAACAGCACACATGAGAATCAAGAGCAATATTTACTTGATTCAATGCAATGGCTTGTGTATCATCACGAGGTTTAGATGATAAAGTAGTGTGTGTGCGAGTATCTCTCTCAAACTTGTTGTTTATCGCTTTGAGATAGTTATATTCAACTAAAACACATTATAATTATCAATTAAATTATTGCGTTGAGAAATGAGAGAGCTACGAGATACCTCATTACAATCGATGTTCTCATCCTCGCAAGATTCCTCTCCACCATACTCTTCATCAAGATATTCACATATCTCATCTACCGTCTCGAAATCCCTTACTTTCTTTACAATTTCTGGAGACATGGCATTGAGCAAAGCATTCAAAACATGAGCATCTGAGATAATAGTCTTTGACTCCTCTTGCACATCAAGCCAATGGAACATCCTTGTCACGCCCCTCTTCCCAAAAATATGGAGGCGAAGCGTGAGTAGGTCCGCTCAGACTTGAAGCTGTGAAGCTGCAAGTCCGATAAGCGTCAATAAACTTTAACTGGCAGGTCCTTGCAACGCGATACGAAAAAAAGATAATAATAAGGAAATGAGACAAAAAGGCAATCTCAGACTATCCATAAAATAAGTTTCAACATCGCAGAAAAGCCACCAGGCTAAAAGAAAAGAGTCTAAAAAGGCCCCAGCATGGCCAACAAAAGTACAACGTACAGAAAACAAAGTAATGGTGCTACGCACCTACAACTAACAGCAACCTAAAGCAAAGCAACTCAGAACAGTCTCTAAGACTGGTCACTGGTGTCCACCAACTCGTCAAACGTGGGCTCCGACTCAGCGTCAGCAAACACCTCGTCCTCAGCAACGGTCTCTGGCTCAGGGTCTAACATGTGACACCCAAAAGAGCAAGGGGCACATGTCAGCAAGTCTACAAGAGACTTGTGCAAGGAAACTGAAAGTAAAGGTAAAGCAACCTAGCAGTTCATGATGCAATGACATGGCAGATATAGCATGAGAACAACAAGTAAAGTAAAGTACGAGCATGGCATGGCAATTGGCATTTAAATCATGGCATGTATATCAAGTTTTGCAAGAAACATTCACAAGGACAAGGACAAGTCTAGTAAGCACGTCGTGCACAGAGATTACGCCTTTTGGCTAGAGTGGCTGCGCGGGCCAACTCCTAAGCTCAAGTGATCGCTTATCCCTACCCCTCCACGTGTATCGGACATTGGCTTTTGACCAACACATGAGGCCCGCTTCTGGATCACGAGCCAGGAAGTGTTTTTCAATATGGCATAGGGGTGCACCTAGCCTGAACAAGGAAGTACAAGTATTGTATCGTGTGCTACGAATGCAACACTCAACTTGGATGACATGTAAGATGCAATTCATGGCAGATAACAGTTTAAGTGCGTACAGATAAGGAATTTAAACGTGACAGATAACAATGCATGAATGACATGACAGGGTGACAGATCTAGCTTCGTTGTCAAGCTAGATCTTAAAGTTGCGTCTAGACAGCTATCATTTCACTGTCTAGTCTCTTTTACGCTAAAAACAAGGAAGTAGCCTAAAACATGGCCTAAAGCAAAAGATGGCAAGTTTCACTTGCCTGCAAGTCAAACGTCTGAGAAACACCGTCCAAAGAGTCCAAAGTCACAAATAACCTACGTGCACAAGTTGTCACGCCCCGCTTCCCAAAAAGGTCGGAGGCAGAGCGTGACTAAGGCCCGCTTAGGCCGGGGCTGAGAGCCCAGACCCAATAAGCGTCTGTGGTATTCCAAACAAAGGAAACAGGTCCCTGCAAGTTAGTACGGAAACAACAAAAGTACTGAAAAGAGATATCATTTCATTTTATTCCAAATAAAACATCCAAAAGTACTGAGAGTCTAAAATGCCCGAAGGGCTACAACTGCAGAAAAGAAACGACCGGTGCAAGCACCCAACCTAGTCAAGAAAACGAATGGTGCTACGCACCCAAACTAAACTGATAAAGAACTCTGGATCAGCAATGAGAGGCCTCTAACTCTGGTCCTCCTCTGGGTCATACTCTGGATCAACATCCTCCGGCTCTCCGTCTGCTGGCAAGTCCGCCTCGTCGACGTACTCTGGCTCAACACCTGACGTACAACACCAAAAGAAGGAACTGTACGTCAGGTAAGGTCTACAAAAAGGGTTAGACCAAACTACAAGTGTATCAACTTTTAGACAACGATTTACTGGTTGATTAACCTGCTGGGGTTATAACTGAGTAACAAAAAGAAGTAACACAGCAGGAAAGTAAAGCGTAACAAGTAGTAGTCGTAGCGTGTGCTACCAACTACGGGACTAGCCTACAGGTGTCATGACAAGTCGGGACGTGACGGAACAAGACGGGACAAGACAAGTGAGACACGAAAGGGTTCACGCCTTACGGTTCGAGGGGGATCAGACCCTCTTGCCGTGCGCATGCTCAACCCAACCCCAAACCCCAAGGAAGACAAGACAACACAAGACAACAGTACAAGGGATCACTCGCTCTAGCTTGGCGAGTGCCCTATTGCCCGCAGGCTGTGTATCCGTACAAAGGATCACTCTCTCTAGCTTGGAGAGTGCCCTATTGCCCGCAGGCTGTGAATCTGTACAAGGGATCATTCGAAGAGTGCCCTATTGCCCAGCGGGCTGTGCAAGACAGGACGGGACGTGACAAGACGTGAAGGGTTATTCTAGGGTGTCCACACACACGCACACACATGATAGCCTTATGATGTCAAAAGTTGTTGTTGTCGGGCTCAGACTTCGTCGTCAAGACTAAGCCGTCAGGTGTCGTCCCGGACGCTATCATTTCACGTCCGGTTCTTTTTGTTCACAGTTATCAATTCTAACCAACTAAGTCCTAAGCACGGCCAAAAGTGCAAGTGGATACACTTGCCTGTGATGGCGAGTGTGTCGTCCTCCCGAATCATCTCGTCCAAGCGTCTCGTCCACGGAAGTCCGTCTGAAATATCGCCACGGCGACGGTGTCAGGTCTCAATTTCATCAAATCCTATTAGGGTTCGTTTCTAGGTTATCGGGACTATCCTATTTGTCAATAATCACATTTTGATGTCTCAGCCTAATCGACGATCTATCCTATGTGCACAGTCAACAAAGTCCGTTCGTCGATTTTCTAAGTTCGTACAACGTTTTACTAGTGCTGGAAATAAATTTTAGTTCAAGTTGACGATTTTTAGTTTAGGGTTCAGTCAGCTATTGTGGGGGTTTCTACGAGTTTCGGGGAACCAACCTGAACCGGAGTTCGTCGTAGATTGGAAGTCGTGTCTGATCGGAGAACTCCTCAGCTTCAGATCTGGTCCTCCAACGATTCCCCGAAAGTTGAAACTTACGACGAAGGCCTACGACGTGTCGTAACGTCGTAGACGGCAAATCCGCAAAGTAGCACACCCAAGTGGGGCCCACAGCAGTGCTAGGGGTCAATGGGGGACCCACAACACCTCTGGAGAAGTTGGGGGGGCCCACCACAGGAGTTGGTGTGGGAGAAACCAAGTTGCGACGAACTGTCGTCGGTCGGGCACGGTCGGTGCGGAGAATTCTCTCGGTCAGACCGAGAGAACGCAGCGCACGGGGTCGGTCGTCACAGCGGAGGGCGTTGCAAGGCCAGGTGCTTCGGTCGCAGCGGGTCGGTGTGGAGAATTCTGTCGGTCGGGCGGTTGGGTGAGGCTTGCAACGGAGCGGGGTGCGGAGCGCTTGCAGGTGCGGAGCGGCTCTCGGTCGGTGCGGGCGAGAGCTTCGGTCGGGCACTGAGGCGGGGGTTGCAACGGTGCGGGGTGAGGAGCGGAGCGGGGTACGGAGCGGGCGCTCGGTCTGATCGAGCGATGCTCTCGGTCGGAGCGGGCGACAGCGGGGGGGCGTTGCAATGGAGCGCTGCAAGCGGCGATGCGGGAGCGGGCTCCGGTCGGGCACTGGGAATTGCGGGGGCGGCCGTCGGTCGTGCACTGGGGCGTTTGTCGCAACGTTGCGACGAAGCTTGGGAAATGTTTTTGACGGCTAGGGTTTGTGTGGCTGCGAAAATAACCTAGCTTATGGTTTATTTAAATAGAAATGAGCTAGGGTTAGGGTTAGGGTTTAAGAAAACGTAATTAAAATAATTAAAATAATTATTTTAAAACAAATTTACTCTCCTCTCCCTCACGCAAGATGGGTGCGGCCAAAAATTCTGATAATTCTGTCGGTCGGGCGCTTGGGCGAGGCTTGCAATGGAGCGGGGTGTGGAGCGCTTGCGGGTGCGAAGCGGCTCTCAGTCGGTGCGGGCGAGAGCTTCGGTCGGGCACTGACGCGGGAGTTGCAACGGTGCGGGGTGCGGAGCGGATCGGGGTGCGGAGCGGGCGCTCGGTCTGACCGAGTGATGCTCTCGGTTGGAGCGGGCGACAGCGGGGGGCGTTGCAACAGAGCGCTGTAAGCGGCGATGCGTGAGCGGTCTCCGGTCGGGCACGGGGAATTGCGGGGGCGGCCGTCGGTCGTGCACTGGGGCGTTTGTCGCAACGTTGCGACGAAGCTTGGGAAGTGTTTTTGACGGCTAGGGTTTGTGTGGCTGCGAAAATAACCTAGCTTATGGTTTATTTAAATAGAAATGAGCTAGGGTTAGGGTTAGGGTTTAAGAAAACGTAATTAAAATAATTAAAATAATTAATTTAAAACAAATTTACTCTCCTCTCCCTCACGCAAGATGGGTGCGGCCAAAAATTCTGAAATTTGGTCAAAAAATTCTTTAATACATTATTTTAATATAGGAATTTTATTATAATTAAAATACTTATAAAAATTGGTTTTAAAATTATTTAAAACTTTTTAAAAAATGGAAAATAGGTCAAATTAAGTCCAAAAATTGTAAAATAAATATTGGGGTGTTCGGGGCGACGAAAGAAAGAGAGTGGATAAGAAGGATCTAAATTTCGACGTCGAGAGACGAAACTAAAAATAGAAACGTCTCGCGTCAAAACAGAAAGTTGCGACGTCACATCAAATAAGATAGTATCACGGAAGAACGACTCGAGATATGTCGTTCCACAGTTGTTCCACAATCTAATACTTTAAGAGACGATCACGTCAACATATCACACAAAAACGTTCAAAATCAAATAGAGTCTAAAATAAACACGTGCACGATCAAGAGCACGTGCACAAAGAAAGTACGATCGGAATCCGACTGTTACATCCTCCCCAACTTAGAAATGATTCCGTCCTCGGAATCAACATCAAGCATCGCTGGGAAAAAGATGCGGGAAGCGCTCTCTCATATCATCCTCACGCTCCCAGGTGGACTCTCCAGGTGATCTGTGACGCCACATCACACTCACCAGGTCGAGTATCTTATTCCTCAAATGCTTCTGTCGACGGTCCAAAATCTGCACAGGCTGATGGTCATATGTCAGGTCCGGGCGAACCGTAATCTCCGAGAAATCAACTGTGTGCGACAGATCACTGACGTACCGACGTAGCTGAGATACGTGGAATACGTCGTGAACACCCTCCAAAGATGGTTGCAGAGCAAGGTGGTAGGCCACTGCCCCCACACGCTCTAGCACATCAAATGGCCCAATATACCTCGGACTCAGCTTTCCCTTCTTCCCAAAACGAATAACTCCGCGGTTCGGAGAAATCTTCAGGAAGACGTGATCTCCAGGCTGAAACTCCAAGGGTCTCCTCTTGGCATCTGCCCAATGCTTGAAGTGATCCTGTGCAACTCTAAGCTTCTCCCTGATGTCCCTCACGACATCCACAGCTTCCACTATCATCTCTGGACCTAACAGCTCCCGATCTCCGATGTCATCCCAGCTCAATGGCGATCGACATTTCCTTCCATATAAGGCAGCAAACGGCGCCATGCCAATGCTCGCCTGGTAGCAGTTGTTAAATGAGAACTCCACCAAGTGAAGATGGTCCTCCCATGATCCCTTCAAATCGAGCGTACAAGCTCGCAGCATATCCTCCAGAATCTGAATAGTCCTCTCGGACTGGCCATCAGTCTACGGATGGTACGCCGTGCTGAAACTCAGACTCGTACCCAAATGCTCATGCAGACTTCTCCAGAACTGAGATGTGAACCTCGTGTCTCAGTCAGACACAATGCTCACGGGGACTCCATGTAAGCGTACAATCTCCTGCACGTACACGGTCTACGTTACAACCAACTCAAGAGGAAATTAAAAGAGAAGTAAAAAGAAATTTACCTTCAGATATTTCCTCGCCAAAGCTTCCGTAGACTGGCCCACTCAGAATGGGATAAAGTGCGCAGACTTGGTCAACCGATCTACGATCACCCAAATTGCGTCGTTCTACCTCGGGGGTCCGAGGTAAACCAGTCACGAAGTCCATCATAATATGTTGCCACTTCCACTCCGGAATAGGAAGCGGTTGCATCAACCCAGCAGTACGATGGTGCTCAGCCTTCACCTATTGGCATATCAAACACTTGGCAACGCTCCGTGCCACACTCCTCTTCATGCCAATCCACCAATAATTCAGACGGAGGTCCTTATACATCTTGGTGCCTCCAGGATGTATAGAATATGGCGAGCTATGAGCCTCGCTCAACAGCTCCTCACGAACATCACCAGCAGGTACACAGAGTCTACTGTCGTACCGTAGCGAACCATCCTCATGAATCACGAACTCCGTCCGTAGTCCAGCTTCAACCTGCCTCCTGATCCTCTGCAGTTTTGGATCTCTTGCCTATGCTACCTTGATCCAATCCACGATCGTGGACTGATCTGCAAATTCATGAAAGAATGGACTACACCAGGTAGGACAACCTCCAAATCCATCTCTCTCAGCTCCTGCTGAATCCTCCAGTCGGTAATATGCATCATCGCAGTAGGAAGTCTACTCAGGGCATCCGACACTACGTTCACCTTCCCCGGATGATACTGCAAGTCAATCTCATAGTCAGCCATGAGCTCTAACCATCGCCTCTGTCGCATGTTGAGCTCCTTCTGCGTAAAGATGTACTTCAAGCTCTTGTGATCGGTGAAAATCTTCACACTCTCACCTAGCAAGAAGTGCCTCCAAATCTTCAGTGCAAATATCACTGCTGCCAACTCCAGATCGTGCGTCGGGTAATTCTTCTCATGAGTCCTCAACTGACGAGAAGTGTACACGACCACGTGGCCATGCTGATGCAAGACGCATCCTTGGCCCTTTCCTGATGCATCACAATAAACTTCGAAGCCTCCGCTTCGATCCGGTACTGCCAACACCGGTGCCGTGGTCAATCATGCCTTCAAGATACTGAAGGCCTCCTCACAAGCATCTGACCAAAGAAACTCCACGTCCTTCCTCGTCAGCTTCGTCATCGGCTCTGCAATCTTCGAGAAATCCTTGATGAACCGCCGATAATAGCCTGCTAAGCCAAGAAAACTCCTGATGTCTGACACTAACTGCGGAGTCGGCCAATCTCTGACTGCTCTGACGTTCTCTGGATCTACAGATATGCCATCACCGGACACCACATGTCCCAGGAATGTGACTCTGTCCAGCCAGAACTCGCACTTGCTATACTTGGCATAAAGCGTCTGTCGCCTCAGCGTCTCCAGCACTGTCCTCAGATGACAGCTGTGCTCCTCCTCAGACTTCGAATAAATAAGAATGTCGTCAATGAAGATAACGACAAATTTATCCAGGAAGTCATAGAAAATTAAATTCATCAAATTCATGAACACAGCTGGAGCATTGGTCACACCAAACGGCATGACCACAAACTCATAATGTTCGTACTTCGTCCGGAAAGCCGTCTTCGGAACATCATCCTTCTTCACCTTCAACTGATGGTACCCGCTCCTCAAGTCCAACTTCGAGAAGACTCTCGAGCCTCCAAGCTGGTCAAAGATATCGTCGATGCACGGCAGCGGATACTTATTCTTCACGGTGACAGCATTCAATCCTCGATAGTCCACGCACATCCTGCGGGACCCATCCTTCTTCTTCACAAGTAAAACTGGTGCACCCCATGGTGACACACTAGGGTGGATGAAACCCTTCTGCAACAACTCATCTAGCTGCGTCCGCAGCTCCTCAAGCTCAGCGGAAGCCATACGGTACGGCGCCTTCGATATCGGCTGTGCTCCCGGCATAAGATCAATACCAAATTCTAAAGCTCTGTCGGGTGGCAGACCTGAGATATCTTCCGGGAAGACGTCGTCGAAGTCTCTGACGACTGCTGGTCGCTCGATCTCCATCTCCATCTGCATGGCTGCAACAATCGGTACCTCCGGCTTGGCCCGATATCTGATGGGCCCAAGCGACTCATCTCTGCTGCGGAACTCGAACTCCGGATGACCTGGAATACAGAACACCACCCTCTTGCTGTGACAGTCGATCGAGGCGTGGAAATCTCCCAACCAATCGATGCCAAGAATGACATCGAATTGTGGCAGATCGTGGACAATGAAATCTGCAAAGAACTCGTGTCCACTGACCACCAAAGAAATCGATTGGCATCCCAAGTTCACTATCACCACTCCGTTCCCTGTGGTGATGTCCCAACACTTAGGGAGTGTATGGGTGGGAATGGAGTGCTTTGTTACAAACCTCCGGGATAAGATGCACATAGATGCACTGGAGTCGAACAAAGCCAAGGCTGGGTGAGAGGACACTAGAATGGTGCCTAAGATATAAACAACTACGGTCAAACCAAGTTACTCTAACAAGCAAGTCAAACAAACAACACAAATAATAAGATTTAAACTATGAAATGAAAGACTAGGATCAAGAGTTACCTGCTATAACTCCATCCAGCTCCTCAGTCTTAACAGCAGTCATGGTGTACGCCGGCCTCTGGGGCTGTGCTGCTCTCTGAAACATCTGCCTCTGTGGCGCCAAAGGTGGTCCACGAGCAGCAGGTCCTCTCTGAACTGGAGCAGGCACTCTCATCTGCAGCGGGGCTGGCGCTCCAACTACAGCACGACGAGCTCTCGGACAATCCCTCGCAGCATGCGAGGCATCTCCACAAACTAATCATAGCCACATCTTCCTCCTGCAGGTGGCCTGAACATGTCCAGGCTTTCCGCAGAAGTGGCACGGGCCCTTGCCCTGAATCTGAACTGGTGCTCCAGGCCTCTTGAATGGTACTGTCTGAACTGGCCTCATCGTCGGCCTAGCAGGCGGCCGGTACTGCTCCATGGGACGCTTCCCCTTATCAGCTGGAGGGTCAGGTAGGAGCGAAATAAGCTCATGATTCTACGCAGCATCCAGCACCTCCCTCATAGTCGTGAAACTCGCCGAAGACATAGAAGCCTGAATCTTCGGACGCAGTCCCTGACGAAAGCGATCAGCTCTCTTCTCCTCCTTCCTCACCATATACGGGGCAAAACGGCTCAGCATCTCGAACTCAGCTTCATATTCCTCGACAGTCATATCCCCCTGCTTCAGATCTATAAACTTGCTCAGCAGCTCCCTCCTAGCAGACTTGGTGAAATACTTGTCCTTGAACATCGATCTGAAGGTCTTCCACCCCACTGGATTCTCAAGATGCCTCTCCTCGATGCGCCACCAGTTCCTCGCATTCTCCGTCAGCTGCATCTTCGCTATCTCCACTCGGGTATCGTCAGGAATCTTCGCAGCAACTAACTTCTCCTCCGTGCTCTGGATCCACTCATCAGCAGCTAGGGGTCCCTCCTTCCCTGAAAATGTCCTCGGCTGGAGCTCGTTGAACTGCTTCACCCCTGGAGCAGCTCGTGGGGCAGGAGGTGGTGGTGGTGGTGCAACTGGAACAGCCTGAGCAGCACGCTGGGACTGCTGAACCAACTAATGCCAAACATCCAGCATCTCCCTCATCACACCCAAAAACTGACAAAAGTCTCCGCTCTGGTCCTCCAGAACTCCATCGCATGAGTTCCCCGATCGGGTAACACATCGTCCTGCCATCCTATTGACAGAAACACAGAGGTTAGACTCGTACGATTACTGGATGATAATAAAATAAATTTCAATACTTCGATTGTTCTGTATTCGCAAAAAGATGGGACCTGCATGGGCCACCACTAAAACCTGTCACGCCCCGCTTCCCAAAAAGGTCGGAGGCGAAGCGTGACTAAGGCCCGCTTAGGCCGGGGCTGAGAGCCCAGACCCAATAAGCGTCTATGGTATTCCAAACGAAGGAAACAGGTCCCTGCTAGTTAGTACGGAAACAACAAAAGTACTGAAAAGAGATATCATTTCATTTTATTCCAAATAAAACATCCAAAAGTACTGAGAGTCTAAAACGCCCGAAGGGCTACAACTGCAGAAAAGAAACTACCGGTGCAAGCACCCAACCTAGTCAAGAAAATGAATGGTGCTACGCACCCAAACAAAACTGATAAAGAACGCTGGATCAGCAACGAGAGGCCGCTAACTCTGGTCCTCCTCTGGGTCGTACTCTGAATCAATATCCTCCGGCTCTCCGTCTGCTGGCAAGTCCGCCTCGTCGACGTACTCTGGCTCAACACCTGACGTACAGCACCAAAAGAAGGAACTGTACGTCAGGTAAGGTCTACAAAAAGGGTTAGACCAAACTACAAGTGTATCAACTTTTAGACAACGATTTACTGGTTGATTAACCTGCTGGGGTTATAACTGAGTAACAAAAAGAAGTAACGTAGCAGGAAAGTAAAGCGTAACAAGTAGTAGTCGTAGCGTGTGCTACCAACTACGGGACTAGCCTAAAGGTGTCATGACAAGTCGGAACGTGACGGAACAAGATGGGACAAGACAAGTGAGACACGAAAGGGTTCACGCCTTACGGTTCGAGGGGGATCAGACCCTCTTACCGTGCGCACGCTCAACCCAACCCCAAACCCCAAGGAAGACAAGACAAGACAAGACAACAGTACAAGGGATCACTCGCTCTAGCTTGGCGAGTGCCCTATTGCCCGTAGGCTGTGTATCCGTACAAGGGATCACTCTCTCTAGCTTGGAGAGTGCACTAGTGCCCGCAGGCTGTGAATCTGTACAAGGGATCACTCGAAGAGTGCCCTATTGCCCAGCGGGCTGTGCAAGACGGGACGGGACGTGACAAGATGGGAGGGTTATTCTAGGGTGTCCACACACACGCACACACATGATAGCCCTATGATGTCAAAAGTTGTTGTTGTCGGGCTCAGACTTCGTCGTCAAGTCTGAGCTGTCAGGAGTCGTCCCGGACGCTATCATTTAACGTCCGGTTCTTTTTGTTCACAGTTATCAATTCTAACCAACTAAGGCCTAAGCACGGCCAAAAGTGCAAGTGGATACACTTGCCTGCATTGGCGAGTGTGTCTTCCTCCCGAAGCGTCTCGTCCAAGCGTCTCGTCCACGGAAGTCCGTCTGAAATATCGCCACAGCGACGGTGTCAGGTCTCAATTTCATCAAATCCTATTAGGGTTCGTTTCTAGGTTATCGGGACTATCCTATTTGTCAATAATCACATTTTGATGTCTCAGCCTAATCGACGATCTATCCTATGTGCACAGTCAACAAAGTCCGTTCGTCGATTTTCTAAGTTCGTACAACGTTTTACTAGTGCTGGAAATAAATTTTAGTTCAAGTTGACGATCTTTAGTTTAGGGTTCAGTCAGCTATTGTGGGGGTTTCTACGAGTTTCGGGGAACCAACCTGAACCGGAGTTCGTCGTAGATTGGAAGTCGTGTCTGATCGGAGAACTCCTTAGCTTCAGATCTGGTCCTCGCACGATTCCCCGAAAGTTGAAACTTGCGACGAAGCCTACGACGTGTCGTAACATCGTAGACGGTAAATCAGTGAAGTAGCACACCCAAGTGGGGCCCACAGCAGTGCTAGGGGTCAATGGGGGACCCACAACACCTCTGGAGAACTTGGGGGGCCCACCACAGGAGTTGGTGTGGGAGAAACCAAGTTGCGACGAACTGTCGTCGGTCGGGCACGGTCGGTGCGGAGAATTCTCTCGGTCAGACCGAGAGAACGCAGCGCACGGGGTCGGTCGTCGCAGCAGAGGGCGTTGCAAGGCCGGGCGCTTCGGTCGCAGCGGGTCGGTGCGGAGAATTCTTTCGGTCAGGCGGTTGGGTGAGGCTTGCAACGGAGCGGGGTGCGGAGCGCTTGCAGGTGCGGAGCGGCTCTTGGTCAGTGCGGGCGAGAGCTTCGGTCGGGCACTGAGGCGGGGGTTGCAACGGTGCGGGGTGAGGAGCGGAGCGGGGTGCGGAGCGGGCGCTCGGTCTGACCGAGCGATGCTCTCGGTCGGAGCGGGCGACAGCGGGGGGGCGTTGCAATGGAGCGCTGCAAGCGGCGATGCGGGAGCGGGCTCCGGTCGGGCACGGGGAATTGCGGGGGTGGCCGTCGGTCGTGCACTGGGGCGTTTGTCGCAACGTTGCGACGAAGCTTGGGAAGTGTTTTTGACGGCTAGGGTTTGTGTGGCTGCGAAAATAACCTAGCTTATGGTTTATTTAAATAGAAATGAGCTAGGGTTAGGGTTAGGGTTTAAGAAAACGTAATTAAAATAATTAAAATAATTAATTTAAAACAAATTTACTCTCCTCTCCCTCACGCAAGATGGGTGCGGCCAAAAATTCTGAAATTTGGTCAAAAAATTCTTTAATACATTATTTTAATATAGGAATTTTATTATAATTAAAATACTTATAAAAATTGGTTTTAAAATTATTTAAAACTTTTTAAAAAATGGAAAATAGGTCAAATTAAGTCCAAAAATTGTAAAATAAATATTGGGGTGTTCGGGGCGACGAAAGAAAGAGAGTGGATAAGAAGGATCTAAATTTCGACGTCGAGAGACGAAACTAAAAATAGAAACGTCTCGCGTCAAAACAGAAAGTCGCGACGTCACATCAAATAAGATAGTATCGCGGAAGAACGACTCGAGATATGTCGTTCCACGGTTGTTCCACAATCTAATACTTTCAGAGACGATCACGTCAACATATTACACAAAAACGTTCAAAATCAAATAGAGTCTAAAATAAACACGTGCACGATCAAGAGCACGTGCACAAAGAAAGTACGATCGAAAACCGAATGTTACACAAGTCCACCGGCCTACAGTCCCATATTATTAATCTTAATTAGTCAATTTAAAACACTTTAAAATTTTCAATTTTAGTCTTGATTAACAGGCAATAGGTTGGGGGTCCTAAGGTGCAGATCGTTACCTCAACACGACGCGAAAGCTACACTGGCGTCGGGTAGCGACGCCAGGGGTTGGAATATAAGAACGCGCTCCTAGTCCAGATTCCAAAATAGATTCCTCGCTCACCAAGTCTGGGCAGCAACCAGATCAACGAACCAAGATTCCAAAGCTAGAACGTGCGACGAAGGGCTACGACGTATCGCAACGTCGAAATCGACAAATCCACGAAGAAGAGACACCTAGGTGGGACCCACAGTAGTGCTAGGGGCCATTGGGGGACCCACAACACCTCTGGAGAACTTGGGGGGCCCACGATGGTAAGCGATGCGAGAGTTGCGACGTTGCGACGAACGTCGCTCGGTCAGACCGAGCCGCTACGAGAGATTCTCTCGGTCAGACCGAGAGAACACAGAGCACAGGGCGGTCGGTCGCTGCGGAGCGCGATGCAGAGCGGGAGCTCTCAGTCACAGCGGGCCGGTGCAGGGGATCTCTTCGGTCGGGCGCTTGGGGTGGGGGTTGCAACGAGCGGGGGTTGCAATGAAGCGGGGCAGCGTGCGGAGCGGGGGAATCTCTCGGTCGTAGCGGGTGGATGCGGGGCTTGTGAAGCGGGCGGCTGTAGCGGAGCGCTGTGGTGCGGAGTGAAGCGGGATGCGGGCCGTTCTATCGATCAGACCGATGGGATCTCTCAGTCGCAGCGGGGTGCTGACCGGCGCCCCGTTTACGGTTTGGGCGCGGTGTCGTTTTACCGCAAGTGCACGGTTAGTGTAGGGTGCGGGTTTATCGAACACAGTGAGGTGGATGGCTTGAGTGGCTACTAGCCTCGCCTAGGTCATGTGCTAGCTACGCGGATAATGTGGGTGAAGTGTAGAAATAAAAGAAAGAAGTGAAAAAAGACACGAAATGAATCCCCGCTAACACGGGCTAGAGCACTCATGACACTTGTCATTTGACTTGATCCAGGGTGAGACATTGCCCCAAAACGTGGTACCTAGCGTCCATGGCCCGATATTCCGGTCGGTACCAAGCACGCTAGGCCTACCCGGTTCCGGATGGTGGGCATTCCCATGTCCATTAACACCTTCCGCAACCGGGAGCATTAAGGCCACAATGATAACTCCCAACACTTCATCCTGCCGCTCCCGCGCGCTAGGACTCGATGTCTACACAAGGGGCGTGAGCTGTGGCTAGGGAGTCAACCGCCAAGTTTATTCCCCCTTGGCCCGACGGTCAGAGGCGGTCTTTCTCCCACCAATGACAATGAAACACCCCCGCGTAACCCTAATGGCCAAATAGGTCAAATGTGATTTCTAGCGATACATCGAAGCGGATCTTGACTGGACAAGCACCGGACCCCAACCCCCAACACATCTAGTGTGTTGTCATACGAATTGGACCCAGATCGCTAGAAATCCCCATTGACACAATTCATCGAACACGTGCCATGCAACCAAGTCTAATGTAAATTTCCAAGCAACAATCCTACCCTAACCCGTATTAGGGTTCATCAAAACTACTCAATGGTGAATAACATATAAACGAACAACACAAAAGACATATAAACTTTCACCATCAAGCAAAATAAACACAATACAAACAATGGAGAAAAAGAGAGGAAAATACTTATCTTGAGTTGAATCGTCAATCCAATACAAGACTTATTGAGCAAAAGACCTAATCTAAACTAACCTAGAACTCACAAGAGAAGGGGGGGCAAAAAGCCCTAAAAACTCCAGGAGATCCCCCTCAAGTCGGCCAACCTCGTGTATTTATACCCCCACTTCGAAACCCTAATGGTTCGGGTCCAAACCCGCAGGAAAAACGCCACCCGATCGGTTAACAAGTCGACCGATCGGGTGATCTGTTACAAATAGTAAACAGAAAATGGCGGACTTTCACCCGGTCATATAAACCGGTCGGTTGAGTTCTTGGAGTGACCGGTTGGATCTTGGCGCCATCGGGTGAAGGGATCGGTTGGGTGCCCGTGTCTCGGCTCCTCAGCATCAGCTACAGATGAACCGATCGGGTGAGAGTCACCCGATCGGTTGGAATTTGGCTTGAAAAGATAGAGAATCAGCCTCGTTTGAACCGGCCTGTGAACCGGTCGGGTGACATTCACTTGAGCTCCGGCTGAGACCGGATGGTGCATGCGTGCATCACCCGATCGGTTGGAGATGACCAACCGACCGGGTGAGGGGCTGAAAGATGTAATCTTCGTCGTTTGACCCCCTGGATCACGCGTGACTCCTCCTGTTGCTCCAGGGACTTGAGATATCGTCGTTAAACGTCCCCTACGTGGGCAATCTCATGCAAACATGGAGAAACAAAGAAAAGTGAAAGAAAACGAGAAAACACGAGAAAACGAATAAAAGACGGCGGAAAATACGGAGAAACACAAAAGAAAACATGCGTGAATATATGAAATATAAACGCACGTCAAAATCCCCCAAGCTGAACTCTTCCTCGTCCTCGAGGAAGACGAGTGAGAGTAGGAGCTCGGAGGGAAAAAAATAGAGAGAAAGAGAGAAAAAGAAAACTCTATATCCTAGATCGCCCGTAAGGGCCAACAAAATCAAACACGCCACACGAAGCAAGCATACGACAATACACAACACTAAACCAAGGAATGTGAGTCCAAACAAGTGTCGTGGGCCCACGCAGTGAAGCGCGAGTGAGTGTGGTCGTGTGCTAGCAGATGGTGTCACTATCTACGATGTGCAATAAAGCTCCATATACACATACCCAAAGAAATGACCCAAATATCGATTCGATTCGAATTAAGCGGTGAATATATAGCTCAAGCATGCATGAGAATAGAGCGAGAATCGAAGCATATCATGCATCGGGGACTCCACAGCTAGGGACAAGGAAATCACCACACTATAGCCTAGATAATCGCTAGAAGGTCCCTATGCCAAGTGTTTTCGAAAACGATGGGGGTTGAGATGATGTGGAGTAGAACACTCGGTGCAAATTCTCGCCTTCCCTTTATTCTCGGCAAGTAGGAAAAAAAATATTCACACAGGAATTTGTTTGGGTTTTGGGTATTTGTATATTTTTTTTGGATTTTTGGCAATACAATATTTTTTTTCTTTTCTTTTTTTTGGGTTTTTCTTTTCTCTCTTTTTTTGGATTTTTGGGTATTGTGATATTTACATGTGTACTCTCCCAAGTGGGAGAACGGTACACGATGAGGGGATTTGCACCAAGTAAAATAAAAAAGAAATCGAAATCTAAACACTTGGGCAAAGGAAATATTTCTCGCTAATCTGAGCATATGCTAAATGGGTTATCCTAATCCTTGTTTGTGGAATCCCGACACATGCGAATTGAAATATACGATATAAATATAGCATGCGTATAGAAGCAGATAGTAGAAGCAAATACCGCATATTCAAATCGAAGCATGATAATCTAGGGGTAAACCAAGGATAGGTATATAAAACATAATCACAATGTAGAAGCACACAAAATGCTAGTCACGACACACGACTCTCAAGAAAGCTAAGTGGACCCACGATGCATGAAATGCAAGAGGACTCGGCTTCCTGAGGTTAGTGAATGTGATTATCGAAGCCGTGCTAGGCGTGTGTGAGATTTTGTGGCAATTCATCATATGGGGTCATCTCTAGGAGAGAGAGAGAGAGAGAGAGAGAGAACAAAAGATGAGAAGAAAAAGAAAACCACGATGGAAAACGACTCAAAAACGAAGAAAAACGACACAACTGACGCACGAAGTGCGACTCCCCCAAGCTGAAACTTGCATTGCCCTCGATGCAATAATAGTTTATATGGTAGGGCAAAGAAAATGGGGGGGTGCGCACCGACACAAAAAGTGAAAAACATGAAAAACATATGAACGAAACTAAAAAATAAAGAAAAAGAAACACTCAAATAAAAGATATAAAACACGACGTAAACAAACACACGACAACGACACGCGAAAACATGCACACAAAACGATTCCCCCAAGCTGAACATGACAATGCTAGAGAAATGATATAATCAATGTGATGCAGAAATATGCAAGGGGAAGATCGGAAAAGAAAAGAAAGAAATCAAAATGCAGGAGAGACGGTGTGCTCATTCTCTTCGGAAGAGGATGTGGGGTGTGGGCGGTAGAAGTGATAGAAGGGCACGACATGATGGGTTATTATGATGCAAAAGCAAATCCTAGATACGCTCCCCTCACTAATGAAAGGAAACGAGATTATTCAAATCTAAACTAGAAAGCGGTAAATTTTTACACTACTGGATTAGGATACACCTGAGCATAGGCGGATCCAAGATCTGGAGCGGGGCAGGTAGCTGCTCTAACTGCTCCTTCTGTGGCTCCGCCAGAAGCGCTGTGCCACGTGTGCCAATGGACCCAAGCAATGCACCTCCAAGCATCCCTCGTAGGTGTCCACCTGTGACCTGCAAAGGACGAGGTGCATTAGTCCATGGCAAGAAATTATTTCCCGAAATAAATGTATCCCAGAGATAATCGTCAACATAAGATGGAAAAATAATAAACGGGTGGCGAATACTCCCTGAGAATGGGTCGCTATCCTCTGTACTAGTGACGGCCGAATTTTCGCTCTCCATGAGAAGTGGCTCTCCAGGTAGTGACGCACCGCAGCATACCTCAAGGGAAGTAGATCCTGTGTCCTGTGAGAGATATGGCGTGTCAAAAATATATGAGTCTAAAGAAATAGGACGTGAAAAGCGAGACTCAAATGTGGAGTGAGAGTGAGTATGAAAATCTCCCTGAATAGGGGCAATATGCTCAAGTAGATGCTCAGCCGCAGAAGAAGTGGAGTGTGACGGTAGAGGTAGATATGGCTCGGGCTCCATGAAGTGGATGATCGTATCCAAGCCCTCATGCACATCCTCCTCGACGATATGCTCATGCTCCTCCATCTGCCCGATGTCCTGAATGACATCCTCATGGTTGACCACCGACCAAGGAGGAAGCTGTGACAGAGATGACTGTGGAGGTGGATGTGGAGCGGACCCCTCGTATGTGGTCGTGGTGTCCTCGTCCTCACGCACATCCTCCTCGCATGTATGCATAATCTCTGTAAACTTCTCAGTGCTCTCATAGGACTCATGTGGGATATCCAAATCAAGACAAGAAATATCTCCCACAGATCCTAGATACATCTCCCCATCCTCACTATCATCATCAAAAAATGCTTCGTCATCCAAGTGGTAGTGATGGAAAAATGGGGTATCGGCATGAGATGTGTCTATGGTGGCCGATGGCATGGTGGTCTCAACCATGGAAATGGGTATATCCTCTCCTTCATCCCCTCTCCTCGGTGTAGGCTCGATGATTGGTACCATTAAGTTTTGTAATATTTGGCCTTGGTTAAACATGGCACTTTCAAGGAGAGACACGAGGTTTGATTCTTCTTGTGTTTGTGGAGGGGTATAAGGTTGAGGAAATGGATGGGAGGTGTTTGGGCTAAGGTTGTGGGAAAATGTTTGGCCTTGGAGTGGGGGGAGGCTCTCAAGCGTAAATGGGCAATCATAATACACATGCCCCGCCATCCCACAAGTCTCACAAATCACAACCGAATAAGGATTGTATCCTCCCATCTGAGCATCGAAATTTGATCTCCACATGGTTACACCAAAGATACCTGGACAACAAAAATAAGAAAACTAGAGAGGAGCGTCAATAGTACAAGAAAATAACAAAAAGATAATATAATGGTGGGGGAAAAATTTCTTGGTTATTGAATATTTTTTTAAAAAAAAAGAAAAAAAGAAATTTTTTGTTTGTGTTTTTATGCGTAGTCTAACGAACCCAAGCTAAGCTAATATCAAACCGAACGCCTCCCCGGCAACGGCGCCAAAAACTTGACCGGCGCCCCGTTTACGGTTTGGGCGCGGTGTCGTTTTACCGCAAGTGCATGGTTAGTGTAGGGTGCGGGTTTATCGAACACAAGGAGGTGGATGGCTTGAGTGGCTACTAGCCTCGCCTAGGTCGTGTGCTAGCTACGCGGATAATGTGGGTGAAGTGTAGAAATAAAAGAAAGAAGTGAAAAAAAGACACGAAATGAATCCCCGCTAACACGGGCTAGAGCACTCATGACACTTGGCATTTGACTTGATCCAGGGTGAGACATTGCCCCAAAACGTGGTACCTAGCGTCCATGGCCCGATATTCCGGTCGGTACCAAGCACGCTAGGCCTACCCGGTTCCGGACGGTGGGCATTCCCATGTCCATTAACACCTTCCACAACCGGGAGCATTAAGGCCACAATGATAACTCCCAACACTTCATCCTGCCGCTCCCGCGCGCTAGGACTCGATGTCTACACAAGGGGCGTGAGCTGTGGCTAGGGAGTCAACCGCCAAGTTTATTCCCCCTTGGCCCGATGGTCAGAGGCGGTCTTTCTCCCGCCAATGACAATGAAACACCCCCGCGTAACCCTAATGGCCAAATAGGTCAAATGTGATTTCTAGCGATACATCGAAGCGGTTCTTGACTGGACAAGCACCGGACCCCAACCCCCAACACATCTAGTGTGTTGTCGTACGAATTGGACCCAGATCGCTAGAAATCCCCATTGACATAATTCATCGAACATGTGCCATGCAACCAAGTCTAATGTAAATTTCCAAGCAACAATCCTACCCTAACCCGTATTAGGGTTCATCAAAACTACTCAATGGTGAATAACATATAAACGAACAACACAAAAGACATATAAACTTTCACCATCAAGCAAAATAAACACAATACAAACAATGGAGAAAAAGAGAGGAACATACTTATCTTGAGTTGAATCGTCAATCCAATACAAGACTTATTGAGCAAAAGACCTAATCTAAACTAACCTAGAACTCACAAGAGAAGGGGGGCAAAAAGCCCTAAAAACTCCAGGAGATCCCCCTCAAGTCAGCCAGCCTCGTGTATTTATACCCCCACTTCGAAACCCTAATGGTTCGGGTCCAAACCCGCAGGAAAAACGCCACCCGATCGGTTGACAAGTCGACCGATCGAGTGATCTGTTACAAATAGTAAACAGAAAACGGCGGACTTTCACCCGGTCATATGAACCGGTCGGTTGAGTTCTTGGAGTGACCGGTTAGATCTTGGCGCCATCGGGTGAAGGGATCGGTTGGGTGCCCGTGTCTCGGCTCCTCAGCATCAGCTACAGATGAACCGATCGGGTGAGAGTCACCCGATCGGTTGGAATTTGGCTTGAAAAGACAGAGAATCAGCCTCGTTTGAACCGGCCTGTGAACCGGTCGGGTGACATTCACTTGAGCTCCGGCTGAGACCCGGTGGTGCATGCGTGCATCACCCGATCGGTTGGAGATGACCAACCGACCGGGTGAGGGGCTGAAAGATGTAATCTTCGTCGTTTGACCCCCTGGATCACGCGTGACTCCTCCCGTTGCTCCAGGGACTTGAGATATCGTCGTTAAACGTCCCCTACGTGGGCAATCTCCTGCAAACATGGAGAAACAAAGAAAAGTGAAAGAAAACGAGAAAACACGAGAAAACGAATAAAAGACGGCGGAAAATACGGAGAAACACAAAAGAAAACATGCGTGAATATATGAAATATAAACGCACGTCAGGTGCGGGCGTTGCAACGAAGGTAGCGGGTGCTTGGTGCGGAGCGGAGCGACGGTGCAGGTGGGGCTCTCGGTCAGACCGAGAGAAAACAAGGGTTTTCGTCGGTCGTGCAAGGGCGGTTACGGGGTGCTGTTGCGACGAACGTCGCAATTGAGATTTTGAGTTGTGGGGGCAGCTAGGGTTTGTTCTCTTGCGAAAATAGGTTATCCTAGGTGTTGTTTATATAGTGTAGGTGGGTTGACTTGGTCTAGGGTTTTATTTGAATTAAAATTGATTTAAAAATCAATTGTAAACCCAAATATTCACCCTCACCAATACCCAAGCATGTGTGGGTGTGGCCAAGGCTAGGGGCTTGGGTCAAAAATAGTTTTGAAGAGTTATAATCTAATAGAAATTATATTGGGTCGAAAATACTTTAAAACTTAGTAGTTAAAAATATTCTAAGCTTTGCTAAAAATGTAAAATGGGTCAAATGAACTCCGAAAATTGTGAAATAAATATTGGGGTGATCGGGACGACGAGAGAAAGAAAACTAAGAAGACGGATCTCAATTTTGACGTCGGGTGACGAAACTAAAAATAGAAACGTCCCACGTCAAAAGTGAAAATCACAACGTCTCTTCGAATAAGATCAAATCGTGGGAGTATGACCCGAGAAATGTCGTACCAAATTAGTGCCACAATTTAATACTCTCAGAGACGTTCACAACGACATATCACACCAAAGTGTTCACAAACAAACAGAGTCTAAAATAAATATGTGCACGATCAAAGCTACGTGCACGTAGAACGTACAACAAAAACAGACCGTTACATCCTCCCCACCTTAGAAATGATTCCGTCCTCGGAATCAACATCAAGCACTGCTCGGGAAGAGGTGTGGGAAGCGCTCTCTCATGTCATCCTCATGCTCCCAGGTGGACTCCCCAGGGGAACCATGACACCACTACACTCGAACCAAGTCGATGGTCTTATTCCTCAGCAGCTTCTGTCGTCGATCCAGAATCTCAACTGGCTGCTGATCATAAGACAGATCCGGATGAACCGTGATCTTCGAGAAATCCACAGCATGGGACAGATCATTAACGTATCGACGTAACTGAGATATGTGAAATACGTCGTGAACTCCCTCCAGTGACGGTGGCAACGCCAAGCGGTAAGCCACCGCTCCAACTCTCTCCAGGACATCAAACGGCCCAATGTACCTCGGACTCAGCTTGCCTCTCTTCCCAAATCGGATAACTCCACGGTTCGGAGAAATCTTCAGAAAGACATGATCTCCAGGCTGAAACTCCAAAGGCCTCCGTTTAGCATCAGCCCAATGCTTGAAACGGTCCTGCGTTCCTCAGCTTCTCCCGGATGTTCCGCACAACATCCACGGCCTCCAGGATCATCTCCGGTCCTAACAGCTCCCGATCTCCAATGTCATCCCAGCTCAGTGGCGATCGACATTTCTTCCCATATAGCGCAGTGAAAGGCGCCATACCAATACTCGCCTGGTAGCTGTTATTGTAGGCAAACTCCACATGATGGAGATGATCCTCACAAGATCCCTTGAAGTCCAACATGCACGCCCTCAACATGTCCTCCAAAATCTGAATCGTCCTCTCGGACTGGCCATCGGTCTGCGGATGGTAAGCCGTGCTAAAACTCAGACTCGTACCCAAACTCTTCTGCAAACTCTGCCAAAACTGAGACGTGAATCTCGTGTCTCTGTCCGACATGATACTCACAGGGACTTCGTGAAGTCGTACGATCTCCTGCACGATTCACGTTACATCACTATCTAAACTAGGAAAAGGAAATAAAAACGGAGAGTAAAAGAATTTACCTCCATATATCTCCTCGCTAGCGTCTTAGTAGACTGTCCTACTCAGAAGGGAATAAAGTGCGCAGATTTGGTCAATCGGTCTATGATCACCCAAATTGCGTCATTCTGCTTCGGACTGCGAGGTAGTCCAGTCACGAAATCCATAGTGATGTGTTTCCACTTCCACTCCGGAATCGGAAGCGGTTGTAGCAACCCTGCCGTACGCTGATGCTCTGCCTTTACCTGCTGGCAAACCAGACACTTGGCTACACTCCGAGCCACACTCCTCTTCATACCATGCCACCAATAGTTCAGACGAAGATCCTTGTACATCTTGGTACCACCAGGATGCATAGAATACGGCGAACTGTGTGCCTCCACTAATAATTCCTCTCTGATATCTCCAGATGGCACACACAACCTGGCTCCAAATCTCAACGAACCATCCTCATGAATCAAGAAGTCAGTCCGCAGACCGGCTTCCACATGCTCCCGAATCTTCACCAGCTTAGCATCTCCAGCCTGTCCAGCCTTGATTCTATCCACGATCGTCGACTGTATCTGCATACTCATCAACAAAGAAGCCTCTCCAGGAAGAATAATCTCAATACCAGACTCGCAAAAATCCTACTGTAATCTCCACTGCAAAGTCAACATCATCACCGCTGAAAGTCTGCTCAGCGCATCTGGAACCACATTCACCTTGCCAGGGTGATACTGCAAATCAATCTCATAATCCGCCATGAGCTCTAACCATCGACGCTGTCGCATGTTGAGCTCCTTCTGAGTAAAAATATACTTCAAGCTTTTGTGATCAGTGAAGATCTTCACCTTCTCACTCAGCAGGAAGTGCCTCCAAATCTTGAGCGCAAACACGACAGCAGCCAACTCCAAATTGTGTGTCGGGTAATTCTTCTCATGAGCCTTGAGCTGACGAGAAGCATACGCAACCACGTGCCCATGCTGATGCAACACACAACCAAGACCCTTGCCAGAAGCATCACAAAAGATCTCGAATCCTCCACTCCGATCAGGCACAGCAAGAACAGGGGCAGTCGTCAACCTCTCCTTCAGAACATCAAAAGAATTCTCACAATCATCAGACCAAACAAATGGTACATCCTTCCACGTCAGTCTGGTCATCGGCTCAGCAATCCGGGAAAAGTCCTTAATGAAGCACCGATAATAACCTGCAAGCCCAAGGAAACTCCGGATCTCAGACGCTGACTGTGAAACAGGCCACTCTCTGATAGCCTTAATCTTCTCGGGATCCACCGAAATACCATCTTCTGACACCACGTGCCCGAGAAAAGCAACTCTATCCAGCCAAAACTCGCACTTGGAATATTTAGCATACAAACGATGCTTCCTCAAAATCTCCAACACTGTCCTCAAGTGTGATGCATGCTCTTCCTCCGACTTTGAATAGATCAGGATGTCGTCAATAAAGATAACGACAAACTTGTCTAGAAAGTCGTAGAAGATCAGATTCATCCGGTTCATAAAAACTGCGGGCGCATTGGTTACACCGAAAGGCATAACCACGAACTCGTAGTGACCATACTTCGTCCTGAACGTTGTCTTCGGGATATCTTCCTTCTTCACCTTGAGCTGATGATAACCACTCCTCAGATCTAACTTAGAGAACACCCTCGAACCTCCAAGCTGATCAAAAATGTCATCTATTCGAGGCAATGGGTATTTATTCTTGATGGTCACAACATTCAGCTCCTGTAGTCCACTCACATGCGATGCGAACCATCCTTCTTCTTTACCAGCAACACCGGTGCTCCCCACGGAGACACACTGGGATTGATGTAACCCTTCTGCAAAAGCTCATCCAGCTACCTACGTAACTCCTCCAACTCAGCTGGAGCCATACGATACGGCACCTTCGAAATAGGCTGCGCTCCCGGAATAAGATCGATCGAAAACTCGAGAGCTCGATCGGGCGGCAGTCCAGACATCTCCTCGGGGAAGATGTCGTCGAATCCACACACCACAGCTGGTCTACTCTGCTCCATCGGCATAGAAACAATCTCCACCGGTCTGGCTCAAAATCTGATAGGGCCAAGCGAACTGCTACCTCGACTGAACTCAAACACTGGATGTCCTGGGATCTCGAACACCACCTTCTTCCTTCGGCAATCGATCGTAGCATAGAAACTTTCTAGCCAATCCATCCCAAGCACTGCATCATAGTTGATGATGTCGTGGACAATAAAATCAGCGTAAAGCTCATGTCCACAGACCACCAAAGGGCAAGAATTACAACCACGATGCACCGAGATCACGCCATTTCCTGTAACGATGTTTCAACTCTTGGGAAGAGGGGAAGTCGTCAAGGAATGCTTCTCCACGAAGCTCCGGGATATAATGCACATCGATGCACCAGAGTCAAAGAGGACTCGTGCAGGAAACGTGCAAACCAAAATCACACCTAACAAACAATCTAACAATCAAACCTTATTCTAACAAATAATCATATGCAAGCAACCAAACATAATCTAACAAGCCAAAACTAACTAAGGAAGGAAACAACTAGACCGAGAGTTACCTGCGATAACCTCATCCACAGCCTCGCTCTCCACTGCCGTCATCAGAAAAGCCTGCCTCCTCGGCTGCATAGCCTGCTGAAAAGTATGCCTCTGTGGAACGAGGGCTGCTCCACGTCCTGCAGGTACAGGTGCTCTCTGCTGCAACGGTTGTGCTGCAACTGGTTCCTTTCAAGGCTGCTTAGACTTCGGGCACTCCTTCATACTATGAGTAGGATCTCCACAAATCAGGCACTATCCCAACATCCTCCTACACTGCTCCTTGACATGCCCGGTCTTGCCACATAAATAGCAAGTCTTCTGAGTAGGCCCACCTGGCCTCTTGAACTGCACTGGTTGATTAGGCTTGAACCCAGGCCTAACCACTCCTCTGACCTGCTCCATTGGCCTCTTCCCAGCTCCCGATGTCTGTCCTCTCTTCTGCCTCGCAATCAGCTCCTGCCTTCGTGCAGCTACCAGTAACTTCTGATATGACTCCAGATCTGACGAAGACATCAGGCTCTGCAAGTCTAGGGAAAGGCCCTGCAGAAACCTCTGAGCTTTCTCCTCAGCATCCTCCACCATCTTCGGTGCGAAGCGACTCAGCCAGGTAAACTCCTGATGGTACTGGTCCACCGTCAGATTTCCCTACTTCAGCTCAATGAAGCGCTGCAACATCTCCCTCCTGGCAGCCTTCGAAAAGTACTCCTCATCGAACCTGGACTTGAAAGTAGCCCAAGGTATAGGACTCACCAACAGCTCCTCTTCTGCATCCCACCAGTTGTGGGCATTATCCTTGAGCTGCTTCTTTACCAAATCAACTCATCCAGCTGGGTTGATCTTTGACATCTTCAGATTATCCTCGGTATTTCTGATCCACTCCTCAGCAGCCAACGGTCCTTCAGATCCATCAAAGTAAGTCGGGCCCAGCTCCCGAAACTGCTTCGCTCCTGGCTCGAAGCGAGGGGCATTCTGGGTATTCTGAAGCATCCCTTGCTGCACCTGCATCATCTGATGCATCATCCTCATGATCTCAGCATTGGTGGGATCTCTATCCGGTACCTCAGCACGATTGGGCCCACCACCAGATCGGGTCTGTCGTCTCCCAGCCATCTAATGACATAAAAAACGAACAAAATTATTAGACTCAAAGCTTGTGACTTGGATGTTGTAATTTATTTACTGGACATTCCGTTATTATCGTTGTTCCGTTAATTAGCAGTTGCAAGAGGAGACCTGTATGGGCCACCAACAAAACCTATTACGCCCCGCTTCCCAAAAATATGGAGGCGAAGCGTGAGTAGGTCCGCTCAGACTTGAAGCTGTGAAGCTGCAAGTCTGATAAGCATCAATAAACTTTAACTGGCAGGTCCTTGCAACACGATACGAAACAAAGATAATAATAAGGAAATGAGACAAAAAGACAATCTCAGAATATCCATAAAATAAGTTCCAACATCGCAAAAAGCCACCAGGCTAAAAGAAAAGAGTCTAAAAAGGCCCCAGCATGGCCAACAAAAGTACAAAATACAGAAAACAAAGTAATGGTGCTACGCGCTGACAACTAACAGCAACCTAAAGCAAAGCAACTCAGAACAGTCTCTAAGACTGGTCACCGGTGTCCACCAACTCCTCGTCAAACGTGGGCTCCGGCTCAGCGTCAGCAAACACCTCGTCCTCAGCAACAGTCTCTGGCTCAGGGTCTAACATGTGACACCCAAAAGAACAAGGGGCACATGTCAGCAAGTCTACAAGAGACTTGTGCAAGGAAACTGAAAGTAAAGGTAAAGCAACCTAGCAGTTCTAGCATGATGCAATGACATGGCAGATATAGCATGAGTACAACAAGTAAAGTAAAGTACGAGCATGACATGGTAATTGGCATTTAAATCATGGCATGGATATCAAGTTTTGCAAGAAACATTCACAAGGACAAGGACAAGTCTAGTAAGCACGTCGTGCACAGAGATTACGCCTTTTGGCTAGAGTGGCTGCGCGGGCCAACTCCTAAGCTCAAGTGATCGCTTATCCCTACCCCTCCACGTGTATCGGACATTGGCTTTTGACCAACACATGAGGCCCGCTTCTGAATCACGAGCCAGAAAGTGTTTTTCAATATGGCATAGGGGTGCACCTAGCCTGAACAAGGAAGTACAAGTATTGTAGCGTGTGCTACGAATGCAACATTCAACTTGGATGACATGTAAGATGCAATGCATGGCAGATAACAGTTTAAGTGCGTACAGATAAGGAATTTAAACGTGGCAGATAACAATGCATGAATGACATGGCAGGGTGACAGATCTAGCTTCGTTGTCAAGCTAGATCTTAAAGTTGCGTCTAGACAGCTATCATTTCACTGTCTAGTCTATTTTACGCTAAAAACAAGAAAATAGCCTAAAACATGGCCTAAAGCAAAAGTTGGCAAGTTTCACTTGCCTGCAAGTCAAACGTCTGAGAAACACCGTCCAAAGAGTCCAAATTCACAAATAACCTACGTGCACAAGTCCACCGGCCTACAGTCCCATATTATTAATCTTAATTAGTGAATTTAAAACACTTTAAAACGTCAATTTTAGTTTTGATTAACAAGCAATAGGTTGGGGGTCCTAAGGTGCAGATCGTTACCTCAACACGACGCGAAAGCTACACTGGCGTCGAGTAGCGACGCCAGGGGTTGGAATATACAAACGCGCTCCTAGTCCAGATTCTAAAATAGATTCCTCGCTCTCCAAGTCTAGGCAGCAACCAGATCAACGAATCAATATTCCAAAGCTAGAACGTGCGACGAAGGGCAACGACGTATTGCAACGTCGAAATCGGCAAATCCACGAAGAAGAGACACCTAGGTGGGACACACAGTAGTGCTAGGGGCCAATGGGGGACCCACAACACCTCTGGAGAACTTGGGGGGCCCACGGTGGCAAGCGATGCGAGAGTTGTGACGTTGCGACGAACGTCGCTCGGTCAGACCGAGCCGTTGCGAGAGATTCTCTCGGTCAGACCGAGAGAACACATCGCACGGGGCGATCGGTCGATGCGGAGCATGATGCAAAGCGGGGGCTCTCGGTCACAGCGGGCCGGTGCGAGGGATCTCTTCGGTCGGGCGCTTGGGGCGGGGGTTGCAACGAGCGGTGGTTGCAACGAAGCGGGGCAGCGTGTGGAGTGGGGGAATCTCTCGGTCGTAGCGGGCGGATGCGGGGCTTGTGAAGCGGGCGGCTGCAGCAGAGTGCTGCGGTGCGGAGCGGAGCGGGATGCGGGTCGTTCTATCGGTCAGATCGATGGGATCTCTCGGTCGTAGCGGGGTGCGGGCGTTGCAACGAAGGCAGCGGCCTCTTGGTGCAGAGCGGATCGACGGTGCGGGCGGGGCTCTCAGTCAGACCAAGAGAAAGCAAGGGTTTTCGTCGGTCGTGCGGGGGCGGCTGCGGGGTGCTGTTGCGACGAACGTCGCAATTGATATTTTGAGTTGTGGGGGCGGCTAGGGTTTGTTCTCTTGCGAAAATAGGTTATCCTAGGTGTTGTTTATATAGTGTAGGTGGGTTGACTTGCTCTAGGGTTTTATTTGAATTAAAATTGATTTAAAAATCAATTGTAACCCCCAATATTCACCCTTACCAATATTTAAAAATCAAGCATGTGTGGGTGCGGCCAAGGCTAGGGGCTTGGGTCAAAAATAGTTTTGAAGAGTTATAATCTAATAGAAATTATATTGGGTCGAAAATACTTTAAAACTTAGTAGTTAAAAATATTATAAGCTTTGCTAAAAATGTAAAATGGGTCAAATGAACTCCGAAAATTGTGAAATAAATATTGGGGTGATCGGGACGACGAGAGAAAGAAAAATAAGAAGACGGATCTCAATTTCGACATCGGGTGACGAAACTAAAAATAGAAACGTCCCACGTCAAAAGTGAAAATCACAACGTCTCTTCGAATAAGATCAAATTGTGGGAGTACGACCCGAGAAATGTCGTACCAAATTAGTGCCACAATTTAATACTCTCAAAGACGTTCACAACGACATATCACACCAAAGTGTTCACAAACAAACAGAGTCTAAAATAAATACGTGCACGATCAAAACTACGTGCACGTAGAAAGTACAACGAAAACAGACCGTTACAATCCTCCATTTTGAGAAGTGTTTTCCTTTGAAGACATGAGGAAGGGAGAGGGGTTGTAGAGACTTAGAAGTCATGCTTGCAAAGCTACCAAACCAAGGCTCAGATACCACTTGTTCGGACCTAGCGGGGCTACACAATACACTAGAGGGGTGAATAGTGTAAATACAAGCAAAATGCTTAATTAAAAGTTACTGAAATTAATGCACAATAAACAGCGGAAATTAAAGAGTACGTGCAACAACAACAATCGTAAACACAAGTATTTTACCGTGGTTCCCAAATTTGGGTACATACAGCCATACCAATATTCATTATGATCTTACACAAGGCAGTGAATACAATCTCACACAGAGATATCTCACACATAGGATTTGGATTCTCACAAAGAGAAATCCTTGCTCTCTCACAGAGAGACTCTAACTCTCATAAAGAGAGTAAAACTAACTTTCACAAAGAAAGTTAGGTTTTCAAGAAACAAAACAAAACAAAACTTACATATGCCTTGATATGATCTTACCAATGTGAAGAAAAATTCATACAAGTGAAACCCAAGTGCTTGAGATGGGGCTTTGATTGCACTTGATGATCTTTCTCTCTTATAAGAATGAATCATAACACTTCTCACTTGAGCATATGAATTATAAGAAGAGATATGTTCTCCCAGAAAAGGAATGAGATTAAAATCCCTTGGAGAAATTCTCTAGAGCTTAGATGATATAGCATAAGATTGAAGCTCTAATGAACGGAATGATGGAGGAGTGGCTTAGAGAAGATATGAAATGATCTTCAATGTTTTCCTAATATTTATAAGAGTTCTAATAGAACTAAGCCCTCTCCTATAAATAGGAAGCCCAAAGAAACCCATAAAACACAAGGAAAATGCCAAGAGAGAAAAGCTGCAACGGCTATAATCTGGGATTTTACGGCAACGACAGGCAACTGTATAAGGATCGATAGTCGACTGATCAACAGATATATTATTCCCAATGGCTATAATCTGAACTAGGATAGGCTATAGTGGAAGACTATACAGGCACCTGTACAATGTGCAGGCGCCTGGAAAGACTTCGTCAGGCGACTATCACATGGGATGGACAGGGTCTGAGAAAAAGCAACTTATTCACTTGTGCATTCAGATGATCGAAGATCAAAGTCCAGATGCCTGAATAATGACAGGTAACTGTAAACTATACATCATTCGACTGACATACAAGCTTGAAAGATGCCAAGAAATGACAAGTTATGCACCTTGTACATAGATGACTGAAGAACAATATCCAGGCGCCTGATGAAAGACAGGCGTCTGTCAAATGAACGTCGGCCACCTGCTCCAAAATCTCAAGAAAGAGTCAAGAATTATTTGACTTGAGCTGTGCACAACAGTGGCTTTAGAAGGCTGGCCAGGTACCTGGAATCACCCAGTCGCCTGTCCTTCCTTTAGCAGTTGCCTATTGGATAGCCAGAGACTTCAAATGAGTCATTTGGCATGATGAACCTATTGGGTTGGATCCTATGATAATCCTAAAGCTCCTTAAGATGGTTATATGCAAATGCATGTATGAGTATACCATCTATCAAGGCATTACAATAATCCTAGCCTCAAAAAGAGAAAAGCAATAAATAAAGCAATACATGGATTACAATTTGCTTCTCTTAGAGTCTTGTCTTGAACTCCTCATGATCTTCCAAGATTTGGTACCTCGTGATGAGCTTCCCTTCATCAAGCTACAAGCTTTGGCAATGCTCCACTAGATGTCAATCTTATGCTCCAAGCTTTGGCTTCATTAGATGATCTTCATGACTTCATCCAAGCTTGAGTAATCCAACACTCTTAGATGTCTTTAAGATAACCAATGCATCATCCTTCAAGCATTATGCTTTGTCTCATCAAAAGATAATCATTAAGATAAACTGAGAATAAAACATAAGATTGATTAGCACACTAACATAATGTATTGATCATCATCAAAACAACGTTAGTCTTGAACCCAAGAACTAACACTGGCTACTCAGGGATAGAATAGGGAGTGAGTTGTACTTGGTGTGTGGACACTGTTTTATGGGTTTGGGGATCTTACCTATTTTGTCCCCTCTGGTACCATGTATAGTTATTATATGTACTTTGCATTTTTCAGATTTAAATGTATGTAAATATTTTATGAATCGGTTTGTGACTGTGGATTCATATGTATTGAAGCATTTACAGTATTTCTTTTATATGTCATCTGTATTATCCCCACATTCGTAGTGGCCTGTGGGAGTTTTATCATGTATTCTACATACGTTGTGTAGTATTTATAATCAAAGGGTCAAACCCTTGGGTCTAAATACTGCCGCGGACCTTGTCTCCTCCGCTCTCTACAAACACCTTGGAAAGTTTCGCATTTCCGGGTATTTTGGAGAACGTGACGTGACAAATAATGATATTGTAATGTCTTTGCCGGTGCATGTATCCTTTAGTTTAACGCATCTAATTCTTTTGTATTATTGCAAAATAGCATTTAATTATATATAGAAGTATTAAATGATTAAATGCAAAGTTATATTTTCATGTTCATAACATTTAGTTATATTCAATATGACAAAGCCTTTATCCAAATCTAGGGGAATGCTACATGATTTTACCCCGTCAAAGCCCGCATGCCATTTGCCCGTTGAGCTTCCGTCACTTAAGGAGGTGACCGATAATGGTATCATAAATGGCGGGAAACATGGACAACTGGTACCCCTATTGATGAGGGAAGATCGTACCACCATAATTAGTGACCGTTATTTCCCTAATGTCACTGAAGAGACATTCTGGTCTATAAATACAGAAAAGACAAACAGAGGAAGGGACAATTTCCAGTGGTACAAAAACCTAGGTACTCTGATAACTTATCTCTTTTTACTCACATATTTCTTCCTCCATACGCTTGTAGTGACTGGCTCGGGACGACTCCGCTTGGATTGATCTCGACATCCCCAAGTCTTCAACTTAAGTACATTCTAACTTAAGCATCGGAGGGGATTTGGGTTGGAACCCAGATCCCCCCCCCCCAACTTTCATTTGTAGTGCAGAAATATCAAGGCACGACCCCAAAAAATCGGTCGAATGATCTTCCCAATTGATCGTTGCTCATGGCTCGACCCAACAGAAAAATCGAACGATCGTCAAGCTCGACCGTGAGATCGCTCAAGCTTCCCCAACGCTCTTAGCCCAACCTTCATCGATCCTATTTCTACCAACAGAGGGTCCCATTCAAGAAGCTGACATGGCTCGATCTCGACAAAGGAGCCCACGTCAGCCCAAATCACTGTGGAAAACTACCAGTCAACATCCCAAGGCAACCAAAAAAGCCTTATGTCGACTAGACCCAGCAACACTGGACCGACCCTTGGTCCAAATAACAACACCAGACCACTTCTCGAATTGATCGAGAACACTTTGAACGAGAATTTCAAATTGAAGATGCTGAGGATTTGGGTTCATCATCAAAAGAACCAAATGCTCAAATGGTGACTCAGAAGAAATTCAACAAGTTTGCTGACCAAGTTGAAAAATGCCTCGTCGTATTGGCTACTGTTTTGCAACAAATCATCGAGCGTCCGTAGCAGGTAGCCGAGGAACAACAACAAACACAGTGCAGGGAGAAGACCACTCCAAGAAACTAGAGGACTGACGAGCAAGGACCTGAGCGACTGGTCAATATGCAGCTCAATACCACTCCTACATCTCATCAGAGAGGAGAGATGATGAACAACAACCACACTCCCAGACATCTCATGGGTCTGGGGCCCTCTAACAATGGGCAGACCACCACCAGCCTTGTTGATCAAGTGAGGTATCACCTCACCCAGGACCGCAACCTTGGTCCCCTTGGACCCATAACCGGCAAGAAAAGGAAGGAGAGGGAGGCAAGCCATGCCCAGTCCTCCAACGCTTCACTTCAGCCCCGCAAGGAGGAACGAGCTCTACTCGTTCTTCCTGCTAATCGATAAACGCCTCTGAAGGAGAGCATCACATCTGCCCCACTGCTCCCCAAAGTCAAGATTCCACCCTTGAAAATGTATGACGGCACGGGTGACCTGTTTGAATACGATCACAAATATCAGAACATGATGGAGTTGCATGGAGCCGATGAGCCATATCTCTATCAAGCCTTTCAACCATGCCGACAAAGGCCACAGATGGGTGTTACAACAGATTACCCGATGAAAGCATTCGGTCATTTGATGATTTGTCTAAGCTTTTTTGCAGGCAATTCATTGCAGGTAGGCGCCCAAAGTGAAATTCTTCACACCTCTTCACTTTGAAGCAAGGGGAGAAGGAGTTGATCCGGGACTTTGTTTAGTGCTTCAACAAAGAAAGACTGGAAGTTGAGGACGTCCCGGAAGCTACCATCATCGGAACCCTCATCCAAGCAGTCAGGAATGAAGGCCTGATGAACTCCATGCATCAATTCTCGTCGAGCAATCTCGGGGAGCTGTTCAGAACGACAGACCAAATCATGGCCTAAGAGGAAGCACTTGCTACTGCGAAGAAAGACACCCCTAAGTGCCATGAAGAAACAAGGCGAGATACACGATCTCAAAGAAACCCCATCAGGAGCCTTGAGAGCGATGGAAAAGAGACAAGAGTCCCCGAAGCAAGGAGTGCCCTGCCAAGGACACTTATGTCAAATCAAATTCGCACAAGGCAGGAGTCTTAGCATACGCTCAACGAGAAGGACTCATTAATGAACCTGTCAAGAAGAACATGTATGAAAAGAGAGATGACCTCAAGTTCTGCACGTACCACAACGACCATGGCTATGACAAGGAGGATTGATGGACCCTAAAGAAGGAGATTGCAGCCTTGGTCAAGCGTGGTCATCCAAATAAATTTGGTGATGATCCATAATCCAAATAAGGGCCATCAAAGCAGAAAGGAATGGGGCCGAGGATGGGGTCACCAGTCATCAAGGTCGTTGATTAAAGGTATTCAAATTAGGATCAAACAGTGTTTGGTGAAAACGGCTCCGAGAAGAATAAAAATGCATGTACGCTTTTTCTTTTGTTATACAATTGTTTATGCTTTCCTAATAAATAAAGTTTATTTCCTCAAAGACATTTTCCCCATATTATTCGACTGCTTTTTGTGTTAAAAGTTTTATTACATCTGATGCTCGATTAACCTCTGAAAGAGTTTAGATGGGCCAATGGTCTCTCTGCTCATATGGCCTTGATGGAATAAGGATTAAAATACATCTCAGTCGTCAGCCATAAAACGAAGGGGCAATCCCTCTAAACTGAACAACACATCTCGATCGTCAAACGTAAGACGAAGGGGCCACCCCCTCTCAAATAAACGACTCATTCTCTGTCATCAGATGTAAGACGAAGGGGCCATCCCCTCACGACTGAATGACCCATTATCTGTCATCAGCCGAAGATGAAAGGGCCATCCCCTCACAATTGAACGACGCATCTCGATCGGCAGACGTAAGTCGAAGGGGCCACCCCCTGGTGACTGAACGACCCATTCTTCATCGTCAGTCGCAAGACGAAGAGGCCACCCCCTCATTCCTGAACGACACATTCTCGGTCGTCAGACAAAAGACGTGTTGGGAGATGGGTACGCCCTCAAGGCAATTTATCTCTGTGTATGTGTACAAACATCTTGTTCAAAATAACAGTAAGCTGTTTGGTAAGAATTTACCAAGTTAATAATAATGTAGTCTACATTAGAACTTATGTAAAGTCTTGAGACTTAATGCGAGGTCTAACATGTATCAAGATGGAGATCTCGATCACGGAGAAGTGTTTGATCAATTGTAGCATAATCTAAAATTGTTCATGGTGGTAGATGTTTCGAGAAAAGGATATCGATACATCAGATGGACCATTGTTTCTTTGTCTTTACCATGGAGTGGTGACGATGATTCCATGGTCGTTTGACTTGGCAAAGTCGAAGACGAGACACAGGTGCTCATTAGAGAATAAGTTCACTGAATGACCCAGCAAGAGTTATCATATGGTTAACATTGACAAATCTGTCAATGATAACTCTCAATGATTATAGGCAATTTGGTCCTTTGACTTGAGGTCATTGTACGAACATGTACGTAAACGATGTCACTTTCATCGCTGATCTAGCCTCGGGGAAAGCCCCGTTGAAAGGCTCTTGGTTGGGTGAAACTTGAAGCGTACGAGGCGAGTAATGACCGAAAGAGGATTCGTTTCTCCCATTTATGGGGAGTTAGTGTCGCACGTGTTAGTTCGGTCTTTAGTAAAAACTCTGACCAGAGTATGTTGAAAGAAGTCCAAAATTATTTGACTAAAGTTCGAGGAGACTAACCGGTTTTGAGCAATTGGGGTTGACAGTTGACCATACCCTAGGCTTGACTAAGCGGCATAGTTTTGACGAAGGGACTAAAACTGTGGTATTTATCACGGACACAGTCAGGGTGGTCCCAACAATACTCATGTCAATGAGTTAACCACATAATTATGATACCAAAACATGGACACCACCTTTTGCTCATGGTCTCTGCCGTCTAGGGTTTCGAGCCACACCTGTAGTAGGGTCAGGCTGTAGGGTCTCACACAGAGTTAGACCTTCGTCAAGTAATGGGAAGTATTAAGGGAGATAATACATCGGATGTATGGGAATTAATTATGTTGCAAATAGTTTGCAAGATAAGCTTTAGACTATTAAGGATGTGGGAATATTTCATATGATGCAAAAGGTTTTATATGAAGTATTGACTTCTCCCTACTTGGTTTTGAAGATGAGCAAACATAAACACTTGTGACTAATCCCCTCTATGCAGTTAATTCATTGCCTAATCCAATCATGAAGAGCAAATTACAATGAATGATAATCAAGCTCAATCAAATATCAATCAAAGCTCAAAAAGATGATTGAGTGATCAAGACAAATAAAAGAAGACTCAAAGACTTCAAATTCAATCAAGAGAAAGAGAAGAAGCCAAACTCATTGTAAATATTTTTCTTATTCCATTTTCTTTCTCTTATAATGTAGCCTTTAAGTAGAGTAAACTTCGAGCACACACTTCACTCATTCTATCCTAGGAAACCCTGAGAGTTCATTTCCTAGGACTCTAAATTATAAAACCCTTTGATTTGCATTTTGTTTGTCTGACAGCCGACTGCTGCTCAAAAGTCAGGCGACTGTCTCTTGACAGGCGCCAGTGTTTTGTTCTATAGTCGCCTGAAATGAACACACTCAAGCTAGGTTTTTGGGATTTTTCTCTTAACTTTTAAACAAGTGACTGCTATACAAAGTACAGGCGCATGTCTATAGATCAGGCATGTGTGACTTGTTCATCAGTCGCATGTATCTTCTTGCCCAAGTTATCCAAATTTGTCAACTTTCGCACTTGTGCTTTCAGGCGATGTATGTTAGATTTACAGGTGCATGTCCATGGCACATACGCATGTTAGTTCCACTACATTCGCATGTACATCCCTTGCCTAGATTCTTCATTTTGGCAAGTTACGCACGTATGCACATAGGCATTGAACATTGCTTTCCCAGTCGCATGTCCATGGCATAAGCGCATGTGGATCACACATCAGTCGCATGTCCTTTGATTACCTAGATTCTTGAATTTGTCAACTTACGCACTTCTGCCCCCACAGACGCCTGACATTGATTTCACATGCGCCTGCTTGTTTTTAGCCGCCTGGCAAACCTTCATCAGTCGAATGTCATATGTAGTAAGTTACCATTTGAATTTTGACCTACCCTCTGACACAGTGCAGGAAGCGCATGTTGATCCTTCATTTGTCGTCTATCTTGGCTGTTAAATTAATCCATTGGGCAATCAAAGACGTTTTTAAAAGGGCCTTTTGGATAATCTGTTGGGGGCTTTAAGATAACCTATAAAGAGGGGTTTTACTATTCCATTGGAGAACACTTGGAACCCTTAGAACTCTATTGCTTCATCTATCAAGCGCAAGCACTCAAGCTTTCAATCTCTCATTCTCTCTTACTCACCAACCTAGAATCTAAGTTCAAATCTTCTAGGTATTAGGTAGTGACAAGTTGCGGTGCTCCTCTCTTCCTTGAAGAGACCACAACACACTTCACACTCGTGCCCCTTTAAGTTCTACATCAAGGCATAGGTACTTGTAAGTGTGTATTTCAATTTCATAACTCTTTCGTTAAATTGGTTTTTGCTCTCGGTTTTTGAGAGTGTGTGTGTGATTCCAAGTTGTGGGAATTAAGGTCATCAATCTTGTGTATTGATTACACTTTTAGGGTTGCTACAAGTGGTTTGAAAGGAAAACTCAAGCTAGGGTTTTAGCTTGAGTATCCGTGTGGTATCCCAGGTGGTATGGACGTAAGATTGCCGAGAACAAGTAGGGTTTGATTTGGGTGATCCGAGCCCTTGAACATCTTGTGTTTGCTTGTTCTAATTGTTATTTCATATTATTTCCACATTGTTTGTTGGTTAGGATTTTAATTAGGCGTAATTTCCTCTTTAATTTTATAAACACTATTCAACCCACTTCTAGCATTTTCCTCATAGCACAGGGTCCTTACATTTTAAACATGTCATAAAATGTTTACAAGCATATTTTATAAAGGATGAATACATGAGATGTGTACATGGATGATGGGAACGTCCTGGTCGTCACCCAGGTTCAAGCGGCGTCAAAAACAGGCTCCAAACGAGCATTATGAAGCCAAAATACTAAAAAGGAACACATCCCAAAAGGGGTTGGGCTGGGCACCCAGCCCAGCCCAGCCCAGCCCGTGGGAGCTGGACGCACCAGCCTAGGTAGGCTAGGCCTGCAAGGCGGGCGGGCGCCCACACCTGTGAGCGCCCGGGCCTACAAGGCTGGCTGGCGCCCAGGCCCGAGCGGGCGGGTGCCTGCACCCAGACAGTGGACACCATTACTCGAGCCTCGGCGCCTGCACCCAGACAGTGGGCACCATTGTGGGGCCCACAGAGCTGTAAACCCTAGGGGTTTATTATGATGGATGGGTTTATGTGCAAAGCAGGTTTTTTGGCTAACTTTGGAGCGTCGTTTTAGGGGTCAAACGAACTCGGAATGGATCGACATTTTTTCCTATGCGTTCACCATTTAATCCTCTTCGTAATGATGTATGACATCGCTCTTTGAGGTCATTGGTGGGAGAGATTTAATTAACCAAATATTGCCTTTGCAAAATGCACGTTTTGTGTTAAGAAAATTATCCAAATGCATTTAGTCCCACATAGAAAATGGAGAAAAGGGGAGGTGTCAACCGCCTATATAAATAGGGGCTAACCCCCCTCCTTGAAACTTGCACCAAGCTCCAGATCTGACTAGCTCAATTAAACATTAGTAAGCCCGGATCTAAGCTTAATTAATATTCCAACTTTCTCCCTTATTCTTACTTGCTCCTAATCGGGCTCTAGCAAATCTACGAAGAAGTTTGGATCGGATCCGAAGTCTTAACAGATGATCCACTCAAGGTGAAACTTTCTGGAGCCCATGGTTGGCTCGACGACAAGGGTATTGCCTACCTCAGGACACGGTTCGGCTTGAGACGTGGTTCGGCTTGGGAGAAGTGGATCAGCCCCAACGCGGGCATCGCTTCAGAGATAAAGAAATGTTGCTGAAAACAATGCTTCATCCAGATGCAAAGTGACAGGTATGTAGTTTAATATTCATACGTTTATAATTGCAATAGTTTTATAGATATATTCTTAAGGGTGGGTCGGACCCAACCCCGGGATAGTAGAGATTCTAGCGAGGGTTAATTCTTTAAGGCAGTTCTTAAAATGGTTCTAAGATGTTTTCTGCTACTTTCTTTGATTTTGTTGTCCGACCGACTTAGGCCGGACGTCGATTTTATAGTCCTAAGGACCCAAAAAACTCTACAAGATAAAGGGGCCATCCTCTCATGACTGAACGACCCATCTCAGTTGTCAGCTGTAAGACGAAGGGGCCACCCTCTCGCAACTGAATGACACATCTCGATCATCAAACATAAGACAAAGGGGTCATCCTTTGCAACTGAACGACTCATTCTCTGTAATCAGACATAAGACAAAGGGGCCACCCCCTTGTGACTAAATGACCCATCTCTGTCGTCATCCATAAGAAGAAGGGGCACCCCGTCGTGACTAAATAACCCACTCTTTGTCGTCAGTCATAAGACGAATGGGCCACCCCCTCGTAACTGAACGACACATCTTGATCGTCAGACGTAAGACGAAGGGGCCACCCCCTTGCAACTGAACAACTCATTCTTTGTCGTCAGACGTAAGACAAAGGGGCCACCCCCTTGCAACTGAACGACCCTTTCTCCGTCGTCAAACGTAAGAAGAAGGGGCCACCCCCTCGTAACTGAATGACCCACTCTCTGTCGTCAGCCGTAAGATGAAGGGGGCCACCCCCTTGCAACTGAACGACCCATCTCAGTCGTCAGCCGTAAGACTAAGGGGTCACATCCTCGCAACTGAATGACACATCTCGATCGTCAGAAGTAAGACGAATGGGACACCCCCTCTCAACCAAATGATTCATCTCCGTCGTCAGATGTAAGATGAAGGAGCCACCGCCTGCAAATACACGACTCATCTCAGTCATCGTTCATAAAACAAAGGGGCCATACCCTATGCAACCGAACGACCCATTCTCAGTAGTCAAACGATAAGCCAAAAAGGAAATCCCCTTGCTACTGAACGACTCATCTTAGTCATCAGTTGTAAGCCAAAAGGGCCATCCCCTCGCTACTGAATTACCTTCGCCGTCATTAAACATAAAGCCGTCGGTCATGTAGCTACCTCCGTGCCACTAGACAACCCTTGTCATAAAAAGTACCTAGCAATGCAAGGCGATACTCAACAACTCAATCACACGCTTCATTAGGAGCCGAGTATTGACTTGTTGAGGGGGGGCCAACCACCGACACGTACGCTCCCTAAGCGATGAGGGGTGTAAAATGAGTCCTTTCTTTAAATTTTATGGTGATATATAACTTTTCTTTTCTGATCTTTTATACAAGAATACATCCTGATGTATATAAAAGATACAAAACCCCGAAGGATTGTGGTTTGAAGAGTGGTCAGCCCCCTCTGATGGAGCAACCTATCCCTCATCCCCCGTAGCAGCTACATCAGCGACGGCCTCATCAACATCGAAGGCGATCTCCGTGGTTGTGGCTTGATCAACTTCATCTGGTTGACTCTCTGATTTGCCATCATCTTCAAGAGGACCGTAAAGTTGGTTGATCGTAGCTGCATGAGCGGGGAATAGATTTTTCATCTCAAGGCGACACTGCTCTACGCCTCTTATGTATAGCTCGTCCATATTGCACAAGCTGACCTTATATGCTTGGACATCCTTTTTTACGATCTCTTTCTCATAAAGTTCTTGGGAGACATCGGATGCTCAAGCCTCCCATACTCACCTCTCCTTAAGAAGTTGTGTCTCTGCTCGCTTCATCATAGCGATTTCTTTTTGAATTCGTACCTCAAGGGCAATCCCCTTGGTACGAGACTCGTCCAGCTCTTGCTCAAGTTGTTTCACCCGAGACTTGAGAAAATCATTGCAACTTTTCCATTACTGCAAAGAAGAAGTCGCCTTATAGATGGCTTCCTTAGCTGAGATTGACCAATTCATTTCCTTGGCAAGAGCGGCTTCTTGATCAACCACTGCCAATGATCGGTGGCAAACTTCGAGCATGGACAAAAGTGCCTGAGAACAAGGGAGAGAGTCAACTTTATTATTCGAATCCAAACGAAGAATGGATATAAATTTTTGCCTGAAGGCACTTATGAATTGCGAAGGTTGATAGCCTCTCATGGTCGAACTTCTCCAGGACGTCCATGTCTCGTGGGAGGGCCAAATTCTCATCAAGTCGAGAGGCACTTCTACAGGTCAATAAAGCTGACTCATCCTGGCCCACTAGGTAAGCCAGCCGAAAGAGATCTTCCTCAAAATATCTGACCGGGTCATTGGGCGATCGATCCTCCAAAAGGAGTGACCTAAACTTCGGTGGGATATCATCCACCAATGATTCCAGAGGGGATAAAACCCCCAGGCCAAGAATCCTTGCGAGAGGGTGGCTCTCGAGAAGGAGACTCCCTCAAGATTTTCTCCATAGGAGGAGCCTGAACTTGCTTAAGAGCTTGACCTTCTCAGAGGCTGCCATCGGAATAACAGCATCACCCGACTCAGACAAATCTGAACCAAAATCGATGAGTCACCTTCTTGGTTTCTTCTTCTTGGGCTCGACCCTATCAACTTCGACTAGGGGCTGCTTTTTCTTTCTCTTCAGCATTGAGTCGATCGCAGAGCTTCCAGAATCACCAAGGACAAACCCTCGATAACTTCAGTAGCCACATCCTTTGAAAGACCTGTAAGAGAGGAAGGGCGCATTCTTTTCAGCTTCTCGAATTGAAGCCTCGAGTGCCTCCCGCACACCTGGTTTAGCCTGATATTCTAGTCCGACCATACCTGTGGAGAAGGGAAATCAAATCCAAGGAAAAGAAAGACAGTGTAAAAGCAAGCAAAATATTCAACCTTTGGTCCATACGGTCCTGGGTAACATATGGTCAAATGAAAGCCATTTTATTGATTTTTCCCCCTCCGGCAACTCCAATAGAAGATCAGCAGCTTTCTTTCCTTCCTCTAAAAGAGCTTTATCTTCATCCATCAGGAGTTTGGGATTTCCCCATTCAGTAAAGAAACTTGCTTCACCAGTAAAAACCATAAAGACGAATTAATCTTTCTACCATGGATTAGAGCTGGGGAGATCCTTAACCAATTTTCTATCTCGACGAGCAGTAATCACGAACCAGCCCTGGGATGGGGGAGGGAGCACTTTGAAGAAGAAAATAAAAAACTCCATGGTTGGTTCAACGTCATTTGATACGCATAGTGTAATGAAATTGACCAAGATGCCCACGTCATTTGGCATTAGTTGGCAAAGGGAATGACCCAATGTGCTCAACCAGCATAGCATAAAGAGGTGAATAGGAAATTGCAGCCTGAGAGGAAAAGATCTCACATTGACTCCCACTTCGCATTTGCCAGGAGAATGAACCCTCTCCTCCGCCCGTGGTTGCCGAATATTGTAAATACCCCTCACATATCTCCTTTGTAAATCAGAAACCTGGTTATTCGTCACTTGAGAAGCTTGGCCAAAGAATATGTCAGGGATGGTGTTTTCCCATTTTCCCTTTTGAGGGACGGAAGCCAAGGTTTTAGCAGAAACACAAAGGGAGGAGGCAGCCATGATCGCAGGTTAAGATTCGATTTAAGAAAGATTGAAACGATGAAATTTTCTCCCTTTCCAAGTTACCTTATAAAGGTAAGATGACGATCGAAGCTATTCATATCAGGGACGCGTCGATGATCCAAGTGTCTCAGTATCTCGGATTTTGAACTGACACAGTGTCCAAATCAGAAGAATGGAAATTTTGGTGCTTAAACTCAAATACTCCCGCTTCAACTGTTGTGCCCCATTAATGAGACATCACGTCACTTGACCCCAACAGGCGGATCATTTGAGCTCAAGTGACAAGGGCCATTATTAAATCCTTGGGCCGGCACTCAAAGAGGGGCATATTACCGTCGAAAATCCTATTGAAGTAGCATCAAAGCCCACTAAGCCCACGAGGCCCACGAGAAATGCCAGACATTTACCCCGTCAAAGCCCACGTGTCATTTGCTCGTTGAGCTTCCATTGCTTAAGGAGACGACCGATAATGGGCTCATAAATGGCAAGAGATGTGGACAACAGTTACCGCTATTAATGAGGGAATATCATGCCACCATAATTGGTGACCGTTATTACCCAACGTTGCTGAAGAGACATTCTGGCCTATAAATGCAAAAAAGACAAACAAAGGAAGGGACAGATTCCAGAGGTACGAACCCCTAGGTGCTCTGATAACTTATCTCTTTCCACTTACATATTTCTTCCTCTATATGCTTGTGGTCACTGGCTTGGGACGAATCCCCTTGGATCGATCTCGACAACCCCAAGCCTTCATCTTAAGTCCATTCTAACTTAAGCATCGGAGGAGATTTGGGTCAGAACCCAGATCTGACCCCCCCTGACAATCATTTGTGGTGCAGGAAGATCAAGGCATGACCTATCAAATTGGTCGAACTATCGTCCCAATCGATCGTAGTTCGAGGCTTGACCCAACAGAAAGATCGAATGATCGTCAAGCTCGACCGTGAGATTGATTGAGCTTCCTCAACGCTCTTATCCCAACCTTCATCGGTCCCGGTTTTGTCAACCGATGGTTCCATTGAAGCAGCTGACAGGGTTCCATCTCGACAAAGGAGCCCACGTCAGCCCAAATCACTATTGATACCAATTTGATATTTAACACCTTGCACCATCTCTCATTGCATGCAAGCTTGGTATTACCTTCGTGGGAACTTTTTATCTCAACTTCACGTGAACTATATTTGCCATAACAAAATCTGTCATGCTTTCTTTCACAATATGGGCAAATATGGTATTGGATTACTGGGCTTGTGGTTAGGAAATGGGACAAAATATGAAACCATCAATATATTTTATCTTCATGGAAGCACCACTATAGCAATTTAATGTCTTTATAGCTCTAGATAAAAACATGCAAAATATCAAAATAATTCTGATTTCATCTTTTTAACCCAAGTTAGATAGTCATCCAGAAAATATCAAAATCAAGCTACCAAACAAACACAATAGCCTACATGTCCAAGGTACCAATTCAAAATCAATAGATATTGTTGTCAACCTCAAGCAGACAAATATCTAAACTTGCAAAATGAATGAAAAACAGCGTCTGGAAACTAAAGAAGTAGAAATTTTCCCAGGGTACCAAGAAATGAAAGTTGAAACACAAAGCTACCGGTAAGGTAAGGCAACAACTGAATAGTGTGCGCCATGATCAAACACCAACAGAAACAAATATCCTCCTCCACACCATTCAACTGAAAGCAAAATTGCAGACCTTAAAACCACACCATTCAAACATGAACTCAAAAGCCCACTTATTTCCAAGTCATCTTGCAATTGGAAGTGAAATTTCTTGAGCCCACTTCCTTTCATTTCTCGATACCATAAAGTTATAACGTTATAATCCTTAATGGTGTTATAATGCTGAAAAATTTAAAATAGATATACTTTAAACGATGATGAAACAAAGCCTTAATTTCAAGTAGCCGATAACTTACCGAGCTGATGAAATCAAGCAGTGCTGCTTTAGCTTCGTGTCTCTCGCTGGAGCATCGATCTGAACTCCCAGTGCCTCATCGTTAATTCTAGGATAAAAAATTGATAGTGTTGGTAATTCAGAAAGAATGTATTAATCATAGAGACAATGGCAAAGTTGATGCAATCGAATAAACATGTGATCTTGGCCCCTTTGCAGTTTGGATTTATGCAAGTATCAATGTTCCAACATACAAAAACCCTTATTATTCTTGATTTTACAACAAATCCCTTTGAAACCACCATAAAACAATCCTAAACCACAAAAAACTCATTTAGACCGACAAAACAACACCAAAAACCCTAAATTTCTCACCTAAATTTATTGAAATAAAAATTAAAAAGTGCATAAACCCATAAAAACCACAAAAAATAAAACTTTCCCCCAATGACACATAAACAAAATAAAAAGTAAACTAAAAACTCATCGGAGCCAGAGCTTTTCAAAACTCAAAATTAGTCTTGGGGGCCTCAGTGATCCTCAGCACCCACGATCGATGTCAGATAAGGGAAATGGAAAGCGTTGAGCCCTCCAACAAAATAAAGGAATAATCAGATAATATTTCACATAAAGAGATGATGCAAATTGCGAAGAGAGGGAGCACCTCTGCCTTGGCAGCTGGTGTTGGCTTAGGCCTCCTCCTCAATAATTTTGACCTCAAAATCTCACACGGTCTAGCGTCCATCTCAATCATTCCGTCCTTAAAATCACACAGGATCTAGCAAATACCAACAAAATAAAAGAATAATCAGATAATACTTAACAGATAGAGATAGAGACGATGCATATATATATATATATATATATATATATATATATATATATATATATATATATATATATATATATAAAAGATGCATCAGATAAATTTCATAGAGAGAGGATGCAAATTTAAGTTTCACCCAAACACATTTCCCAAGCACAAATTTAAGAATTTCCAAGTTTTGATTTTTTTTCTCCAACACATGTCCCCCCAAAATTTAAGTCCCCCTGCAAAACTTTCCCAAAAACTCATCTCAACCGTTCATTTCTAAAGATTAAATCATGGCCTTCTTTCTATCAACCCTTTTATCCTAACCAGTGTGTCCAAGTCAGCAAACCAATTCAAAAACATCCCTCAAATGTATAATAGATAATTCCATAGTTAGAACTGCAGATCTTGTAAATGTCTCGTGGTTTTCCAATCGAAGCTTCTACTTTGCGGGCTAGATTCAAGCAGATACTCTATTATGAGGGTATTTTGTACCGCCCATGTCCGAGTGGCATTACATCTTTCATTATTTATGCAGGCCCTGCAAGTACCAATGAAAAAAACATAAAACAAAATAGAAAATTTTATAAATGAAACAATCTTTATTTATTCTTCAAGAGGGTACAAAATCATAACTGAAAGAAAAACTAATAATCTCACACTTCTGACAATAAAAGAAAGCAAGCTAAAATTATAAATAAACTCTCCTTACAAAACCAGTTTCAGAAATATGCACGCTTTACAAGAAATTCAGACTCCTCGAACACTGGAGCCTCCTCATACAATAGTTCGCTATCTGTTGAAAAAACATTTAAAAGAGATACTGAAGTAGACGATATTTACAATAGACAAACAACTATAACTCTTACATGCAACCATACTCTTAACAGGAAAATAAAAACTAAACACTAATCTATGTCTATCTAACTAAAACATTTCATAATTAATTTACTCATCATTAAAGGGAAAGCGTGAACTGAAGAACCACCCCGGTCCACAGGCGACCTTACCTTAGCCTTAATTTCAAGGTCCAAAGAAGTCGGTAGAGGACCCAGTTAAATTGGTACAACTCAGTCAATGAGCGTGGTCTCTGCCTCTCTTCCTATATTTAATTATGAGTTTCTAAAACCATGTATCATTTCTATCTATTTCAATTTCTTTTTCATTTATCCACTAGTTCTGTTCTTTCTAAATTATGTAAAAAGAATCGCGTGCAAAACTATAATGTCCAAAGCAGTAGGGCCAATATATCAATATTCCACAATCAATACATTGATTTGCACAATTCTAATTACTAAGTTTATCTTCTAATTATAACAATTTTGTCAATCAATTTCTATAGCAAAGAAAACTCTACACAATCCCCTCCAAGACATTTTTAAAACAATCAAATATTTAATTAAAACTGAAAAGAAATCATTTTTGAAAAGATTAAAACATCCGTAGGATCAGATTCATACTTATTGGGCATCCATGATTGGTTTCTAGGGTTTAACAGCTCGAGGGAAATTTCTCAAAATTCTGAAAATAGGAACAGTAAATGGATCTTGTTCCATAATCAATAATCAGTCTCATATGCTACAGTATTTAACTGAGCCAAAAGCCCACAATAAATTAATCAATATGCAGTAAACTAAACATCCAAAGAAAAGTCAAAGCCAAAAGGAGACGTCAACAACATAATTCATGAGAAAAAGAACCGTAACAGTAACCAGCTCAGTCCACAGGGAAAAGGAAAACACAACCGAAAGTACAAACCCACAGTAAAAACACATCCATGGAAGGTACAGCCAGAAGTACAAAGCTGATAAAGAACACAGCTGAACACAACCGGCTAGAGAGGAAAAGCCTCGACAGCTAACCCTATAACCTCGAAACCCTAAATCGAAAATGGAGTTGTGGCATAAGTTACCGCCGTACTTGTAGGATGTCGTAACTATCAAGAGGGGAGAAATCCTCTACATATAAAAATGAATCATCATCTCATATGCACAGAAATTTCGAAACCCCTAATTCTTCAACAAATTAAAGGCATGAACAGAAATAGTTGAATTTTAGAGCAAGTAGGGTCTACCTACACCATATAAGCCAAGCCGAAACTCCCAGAAAATCCAGTAACAAATCGGAAATCGGTCGAAAGAATTTCAAAGAGTATAACAAATTTTTTCGCATGAAATAAAACCCTAAACGATGGAAATTAAATAGAGAAATCAAACCGCGTATGAGGATAAATTTAGAGTCCTTATCGGAGAAGAATTCCTCATAGAAAGGGCGGCACGATGATGGATAGGATTATGGTTTCGAATTTTTAATCGGCTGTCATCGGCTTCTCTTCATTCGCCGCGCAAAATGAAGGCTGAAAGAAAAAAGCGAGTCGGTTGTGAGGGTAAGTGGAGGGAGTGAGAGAGTTTTGTGTTTTAAAAAAAGGAGATTGGGCCTTTAGCTGGGCCGGTTGCATGGGCCCTGTGGGTTGTTTTTTAAAAAGGAATCATTACATCCTCCCCTGCTTACAATAAATTCTATCCTCGGAATTGGAAGAATTAAACCTCCTCGAATATATAGGGATAGCACTCCTTCATCTCTTATTCTTCTTTCTAATTAGATTAACATGCGCATTATGATGCCATAATACCTTCACCAAGTTGACTGTCTTGTTCCTCAAATTCTTCTACTGTCGATCAATAATTCCCACAGGCTAATGCTCGTACGTCAGGTTTGGGCACACAAAAATCTCTGAATGGTCTACTATATGCATTGGATCACCTACATATTTGTGTAGCTGAGATATGTGGAACACATTATGCACTCATTCTAAGGATAAAGACAGTGCAATCTTGTATGCCACTTCTCCCACTCGTTCATGCATGTCAAAAGGTCTTATGTAGCATGGACTAAGCTTTCCTCATTGACCAAACTGAATTAGTCCCGATTTGGCAAAATCTTCAGAAAAACCTTGTCTCCTGGATGAAACTCTAGATGTCTTCGTTTTGAATCTGCCCAATGTTTGTAACTACATTATTGCAATTGTAGTTTCTCTCTGATCATCCACACTACATCGACTACCTCTACTACCATCTCTGGCCCCAACAACTCTTTATCTCTAACATCGTCCTAGCTCAAGGGAGACCGCACTTCCTTCCATATAACACTGCAAATGGTGGCATCCTATTGCTTTCCTGATGACTATTATTGTATGCAAATTCCATGATGTGCAGTTGATCTTTTCATGACCCCCTGAAATCTAACATACATGCTCGCAGCATGTCCTCCAAAATCTAAATGGTACGTTTCAATTGTTTATTTATCTGGAAGTGATAAGTAGTACTGAACTTTAGGTGAGTACCCAAATTCTTCTATAAGCTTATCCAGAAATGCGATGTGAACCGGGTGTCTCTGTCTAAAACTATGCTCACTGATACTCTGTGCAGTCTCACAACCTCTTTCATGTATCTCTTGGCAATAACCTATGTAGATTGTCCAACTCTAAAAGGAATGAAATGTGCTGACTTTGTCAATCTATCCACAATTATCCAAATAGCACCGTTCTATTTCTTGCTCTGGGGTAAGCAAGTCACAAATTCCATCGTGATATGCTGTCATTTCCACTCAGGAATAGGGAGTTGTTGTAATAATCCTGCAACTCGTTAGTACTTAGCCTTCACATACTGGCACACTAAACACTTGGCCACGCTTCGTACAACACTCCTCTGTATTTTGTGCCACCAATAGTGTTGCTTCAAATTCTGATACATCTTAGTTCCGCCTGGATGAATAGAATAGGGCAAACTATAAGCTTCCTTCAATAGCACCTCTTTAACATCACCAAAAGGTACACAAAGTCTTTTGCTGAATCTCAAAGATCTGTCTGTATGTATCGAGAACTCTGGCCGATGTCCTGCCATCACCAACTCCTTGATCCTCTGTAGTTTCATATCTCCTGCCTGCACAACATTGATCTTGTTTACCAAGGTGGACTGTACCTGAAGGTCCATCAATGTAGAAGTCAGCCCTGGTAGAATCACAACAATCTCCATCTCTCATATCTGTTGCTGGAATCGCCACTAACTCGTAAGAGTAAGCACCGCTAGAAGTCCACTCAATGAATTAGGCATGACATAGACCTTTCCTGGGTGGTACTTAAAATCAATGTTGTAGTCTACCATTAACTGGATCCATCTCATCTGCCGCATGTTAAGGTCCTTCTGGGTGAAGATATAATTTAAACTTTTGTGATCTGTATATTCCTTCACATGCTCTCCGAGTAGGAAATGCCTCCAAATTTTTAAGGCGAAAATGACTGTTGCTAGCTCCAAGTCATGGGTTGGATAGTTCTGCTCATGATTCTTCAATTACCTTGATGCATAAGCTACCACGCGTCCATGCTAATTAAGTACACATTCGAGACCATTGCCAGACACATCGCAGAAAACTTCGAATCCTCCAGTTTGGTCTGGAACGATAAGTACAGGTGCGGTAGCCATCTCTTCTTTAGCTCTTAAAATGCCTCGTCGCAAGCCTTAGACCAAATGTCAATCACATTCTTCTGTGTCAATCGAGTCATGGGTTTTGTAATCTTCTACAAGTCCTGAATGAACCTCCTATAATAACCAGCCAAATCCAGAAAACTTGATATCTTAAACACTTTCTTAGAAGATGGCCACTTCTAAATGGCAGCTACCTTCTCTGGATCTACTGAAATCCCTTATCCTGATACCATGTGGCCCAAAAAACCCACCTTGTTCATCCAAAATTCGCACTTGCTATACTTTGCATACAACTAGTGTCGCCTCAAGGTTTCTAAGATAATCCTCAAGTATGATGTGTGCTCATGGTTGCTCTTCAAGTATATCAAGATGTCGTCAAGGTAAACTACCACAAACTTATCCAGATACTCGTATAGCACTTGGTTCATAAGATTCATGAACACCACATGTACATTGGCCACTCTAAATGGCATTATCAAGAATTCATACTGTTCGTATCTAGTGTTGAGCGTCGTCTTGTGAATGTCCTCCAGCTTGACTCTTAGCTGATGATATCTGCTCCTCAAGTCCAATTTTGAAAAGACACATGATCTCCCAATCTGGTCAAATAAGTCGTCAGCGTGGTAGAGGGTACTTATTCTTCGCCATTACTTTATTCAATTCTCTGTAATCCATTCACATCCTCCTGGATCCATCTTTCTTCTTCACCAACAATATCGGAGCACTCCATGATGATGAGCTGTGTCGAATCCAGCCTTTCTACAACAAGTCATCTAACTAGATTCGAACCTCATCTAGCTCAAATGGTGCCAAACGATAAGAAGTCCTAGAGTAAGGTTGAGTCCCTGGCACTAGCTCAATCGCAAACTCCACAGTGCAATCAGGAGGTAATCAAGTAAGATCATCTGGAAATACATCTTGAAACTCACGTACAACCTCTAGCATCTCTGATGTAGCATCCATAGAAGTTAGCACAGTATCTATAAATCTGGCTCTGTACTCCACTGGTCCTTTGGATCGGCTTCTGCTGATAAACTCGAATCTTGGGTGGTTCAGAATCTGAAACACCACTCTCCTACGTCGATAATCAATTATAGCGTGAAATTTTCCTAGCCAATACATCCCAAATATGACATCGAAAATTGGTAAATAAATTACTAAGTTAACGTAAAGTTCTCGTCTGCAAATGACTACTAGACAAGTTGAGTATTGTCTAGTCATCTTCAACACAACGTTCCATGTCTTGACATCCCAACCAGAAGCAAGGAACGAAATAGGAACATCATATTGGTTGACAAATCGTGACACCATGAAGCAATGTGAAGCTCCCAAATTGAAAAACACAAGGACGGGTTTCCTAGCTACTAGCACAAAACCTACGGTCGCGAAAATTTTTCCTAAGCATACATCATATAATGTAACAAAATGAAAGAAAACGGTAAATTTCGTACTCGTCATGACCTAGCTTGCAGCCTCGACCTCCTCTGTCGTCATGGTAAACGTCTGGCACTTGGGGGTGTAGCATGTGGTCGCGCCTGCTGAAATCCTTTCTGCTGCGATGGGTGGTCCACGCTGAGTGTTCCCCGCTTGAGTTGTAGCTGGTGTAGCTATTGGTGCTAGAGCCATTGGTCTATGCCCTTTCGTGGGATAACCTCTGGTGATGTGGTCATATGCTCGCAAATCAAACACTGGTTCAGGAGATATTGACACTCGGACTTGATATGCACTGGCTTGCTGTAGTGGCATATAATCTGATGTCGGTGTTGTTGTGGCTGCTGTGGATGTGGTGTGTAGGCATATTGAAATATGTCCACTGAGCTGGTCCAGGCGCCTGTCGGTTGGAAGGTGGAGGATGTCGTCTTTAAGGGGCAGCTACTTGTCGTTCTAGCTTTCCCTTTTGCTACATGTATTCATAGTCTCGACTGTAGAGAGTACTTCGATGTGATTTTTTATCTTTAATCCAAACAGGTGTTCATGAATCTTGATGTTCATGCCTTCTTGAAAACGATGCGCTTGGTCCAACGAATTGGACACCATGTTCTTCGCAAACCTGCAAAAACAACTTGTTAGTAATCTACATACATCTATAGATCATATTTTGCAAGTTGAATACACTACTAATGAGTCTAGAAAACTCGGCATTATACTATTTCACGTTCATGAAGCCTTACCTCAGATTCATAAATTGGGCATGCAGTTCCCTCTTTGCCTCTGGGGAGAAATACTGAGCATTAAAGTTCTCCTTGAAGGTGCTACATGCAATTGGTTGTACCAAATGATCCTCTTCTAAATCCCACCATGCTCTGGTATGTTGAACCGATTGTAGCTTCGTCATGTCTACCCATGAATCTAGCGCAATCCGTACCGCTTTCAGCATGTCAGCAGTGCAGCGCAGACATTTTTCTGCTGCAAGGGGATCCTCTGTTCCTTTAAAAATTGATGGTCACATTGACCGGAATTGTTGTACTCCTCCTTCATGCATGTGCTAAGGCTCCCTTTGTAAAGCTTGGATCATCTCTCCTCAGGTCTGGATCGTTGCTCAAGCTGTTCATTATTGGTATTGCTATCATTTCCATTGTCGATGTTGTCATTGAGCTAGTTGTCCACGTTGTGATTACTGTCATTACCATTGTCGACGGGGTCGTTGAGGTTGGGATTGATGATGTTGTCAACATTGTTGATAATCCCAGATCCACTCCAATCGTCTTGATCTTCTACCATGTTCTTGTTGAAGATGATCGAATTTTTTCCAGTGGTACGTCCGCGACGATTATATGCTTTCGACATTCAGTATTCCAAAGAAGGATGTCAGTTCAACTATTCATTTATGTGGATTTCCAGTTTGCTCTCTACTGTTCATGTAATACACGTATATGTGATATACTGTATGAGCGTGTGTGTATAGTAATTTTGTGGTGTGCATAGTGATTTTGTACGTGAACGGCTATATGGTTGACTATGACATGATTTGGATATATAAGTGAGTGTATGTGGTTGTATTCTCATGCTAATTATTTTGTTGTATTTTAAAGAGATTATTATTATTATTGGCATTGTTGGGCTTATGATAGTTATCATTTTGGATTGGCATATAGTTAATTTTATTTGCTATAGTTGTTGGGCTAAGGAATAGGCTTGGATTCTTAGATGAGAGAAGAGGGATGAGATATTTTTAATAGAATGGTAAACTTGTAAATACCCAAGTCCTTACTCTTCCTTCTCAAAACTTCTCTTCATTCCTTTTATTTTATTTTTTCCCTTTTTCATTTTCTTCTCCCCGTTTTCCCCAACCCAGGCCGAAAATTCCCCAAGCCCCTTGCTACCGAATTTTGGGGGAAATGGAGGAGAAAAAGAAGAAGAAATGAAGAGGAAAGAGAGAGAATCGAAGCCCTAGTCTTTTCCCCCTTCCATCTCTCATAATTTCTCCCTCTTTCTCTAAATCTCCAAGGCCAAACCCTAGCCCAAATCTGTCCAGTTTTGGCCGAACCTATTCATGATCTTTCTCCTTCAATTTCAAGCACAAATTCCCTTTTTTCATGCTTCTTTTGAGTCCTAATGTTAGCTAGATGTATGTGGGAGAGTTTGGAGCTAGAAGGAGGTGATTTCAAGGCCTAGAATGATGAATTTTTGAGTGGTGATGCTCAAATACGGGATTCTTGGAGCTTGGTGGGTTCTTGGAAGATTTCTTAGTGAAGCTCATCATTTTTATGGTAGGATTCCAATCCCAATTCATATGTTTCATTTCATTCTATATTGAATTCAAAGTTTGCATCTTTTAGCGCTTTGTAGCAATATGTTTGGTTCGTTGCATTATAATTTGAATTGGGATGTTATGTTGAATTATTTGGTGCTATAATTACATTTCATGTTGCCCTTTATGTTTTGCTTCAATAATTAGGAGAAATTGCTCTTATTTTGAATTTGCTCCTACATTTTGAAATGTTGGGATATTGGAAAATTAATATTCAAATTGCTTATTATAAATTGTTGGGATGTTCATTTGTATGAAATTGCTCACATTTGGTATGTGGGAAACCATCTTCATATGGTTTGTTAATCCAATTCCAACCAATCATGCTAATAAGGTTGTCTTTAATTTTGGAAAGTAAGCTTGTTTCATGCTATGGAATTGATATGTTTTATCTTAATGTTAGTTTTATGGTGTTATTAGTTCCATGCTATGGATATCATGTTGTTAGAAGAGGAAGCTAGGGTTTGGGATTTGGGGAACTTGACGAAGATGGAGGAGTTCCATGGCATTAGTAGATGGCTTTGCTTCTCTAATGAAGTAGGATTCAAATCCCTACTCATATGTTTCTTCCATTTTCATCTTGAGTTCAAAGTTGGCGTTTTAGGGTTTTTCTTGAAATCTCTTAACATGGTGTAATTGAGTTTGATTTTATTTGTAGTATAGAGTAATTTGATGCCATGAATTGTCTGGTGATGCATATGTCAGATTCGTTTCCCAATTTTACAAAAAATTTGAATTGCACACTTAATTATGAAATAAATGTTGAATTAGGGATGTTGGAACGGTTATGCTTTAAATTAGCAAGCAAGATGTAATTTTTAATTAGGAGCTAACCTAAAGCTATTGTATTTATTAAGCATCGCGGTACATTTAAGCCATGGGTGGAATCTTTATTGGACAACATGCTATATGTAGGTCAAACTATGCAATGTTAAAAACTAAGTTCATAACTAGTTGTTATAAGGATTAAATCTTTTGTTATAAATCATAATGATACCCTCCCCTCAAGTAGCATATTTCATTCAAGTGCTTAATGAAATTTGTTAAAGCATGTAAATTGCTTCAAGTTGCATTTGGAATTCACTTGCATTTCAATTCATGTCTTAATTGCATTTCAACTCAAGTGGTGGAACTTGTGTGTGTATTGCAACGTGTGTGGAATTGCACTCATTCGTTGGAAATTGTTGGAAGATCTATACTAAATTTTAGTAGCGAAGAGCTGTTACGCTATTTGATGTTGTTTGATGCTATGAAAGAGTTTCATGTTGCTCATAAATGTTTTGATTCATTAATTTTGTGTACTTACTCTCTTTTTGAACGTTGGAAGTTTGTATGAAATGTTGGGATGTTGGAAGTGATTATGAAATGTTGGAAGTTTAACATTCAAGTTGCCTTGTATGAAATTGTTCTCTTTTATGAAATAATTCTCATTTTGTTATATTGATTAGACGAAATTGTTCTCTTTTTGTTACATTGTTTAAATGGAATAGCTCTCATTTGTCATATTGATTAAATGAAATTGCTCCCAAATTCATTGTAAGAAAAGTGCGGAATATGTGATGGTGAAATGATTACGTGAAAAAGGCTATGGGTTGATGGTTATATGTGGAAAAAGGAATGGGTGAAATGATGTCGTTAGGACACGAAGGTGGAGTGCACGGGCATGTACAAAGTTGCCACGGTAGGAGGCGGGTGAAGTCGCCGTGGGCAACCTCTTGATACCATTAGGTGGCTCCACGTTGATAACGGAGTAGAATCACTTGCACATGCACGCCGATACATTCATGGGATCCCCATTGTATTGCATTACGTCGCATCGCTTGTGATTTATATGCATCATGGCATCATTGAGCATTTTGTGAGATTGGTGGTTATATATGTGTGATTGTTACCTTATGAGGGTGAATGTTTCCATGAATGCATTATGTGTTGAAATGGTTGTATGTTGGAAAGTGAGGGTTTTGGTGGTTGCTAGAAGTTGAACTTGGGTTGATGTTGTGTTTCCTTCTCTTGAATTAAAATGGTGTTATTGTTGATGTTGTTGTTGGTGGTGATGTTTGTTGTTGGCGTGGTGGTGTGGTTGTTGTTGGTGTGGTGGTGTTGTTGTTGTTGTCGTACTAGTAGTTGTTGTTGGTGTTATTGTTGGTGTTATTATTAATGTTACAACTTAAGCCCAAGATAACATTATTCGTACCTCCCTTAACTAAAGCTAATTCCTTTCTAAGTGATTTGGATCGTTAAGTTACTAATAGCCCTAATTGTTGAGAAAATTGTAGTTCTACTTGAGATCCTAATGTAAGCTTTCATCTCTCTTAATTTCCATGTTGTAGTTGTGTCAAAGGTGTTGTCCTTAAGGGCTTTGCTAATTAAAGTTAGCATCTTGATTAAAGTCATGTGCATGCATAAAAGCATCATTAGTTTATAGGAGTTTCATGTTGTATAAGTTATGCCTTTAGGAGAAGCTTTCACCTAGCCCACTAAATTCACTAGAGTTACATGTTACTTTACTAAAGCTTGTCCAAATTTATTAGAGGATGCTTTAAAGTATACTAAATGGCCTAAAGTTTGCATGTTGTGTTAATAATTTGCTATTGTTACATCCTTGAGGTAGATTGTTGCATTTCTACATCAAGATCCTAATGTGAGTTATTTGTGGGTGTTGCATCCCTAAATTAAGTTCTACTAAGGTGGACATGCTTGAGCTCGTAACTAAATATTGTAAGGAGATTAGCTTATGTTGCCAACCAATCTTTAACCCACAATAATGTCCTATTGAACTTGGAGCATGATGGTATCTTAATCTTGGATTTTTCATTGTATTATCTTTCCCAGATTATGCTAGTACTTAATTTTAGTGCATGCTAGTCATATCATTCCTTTATGGTACTTCTCCTATGATTCTTTGAGCAAAGATATATTTTTTTGGATATAGCATGTTTCTTTTAGTATTACTTATGTTGTAATTGGAAAATTTTGATAAATACAAGGGAAACTCTGCCGAAAATTTGAACATTCCGTAAGCATTCCCATAACATCCTAAGTATTAGGAACTTAAGTTAGGAATACTACACAAAATTCTACTTGCTACTTCTCTCAAAGTTTCCATGTTTAAATGAAAACCCACATGTCATAGTAAGATAAATGAAAAGTTAGTGAGATGGTTTTTGATAGCTTTCAAGTGTGAATGCTTTAGAGAGTGTAAGAACCTCAATAATTTGTAATATGCTATGCCATACACCACCCATTGGTGGAAGTTGCCATGTAGTTACTCAATGGGTCTTATTTAAGTTCGCATTTCATGGGAAGCATTAGCAAGATTACATATTAATTATTAGTAATGGTTTATGGAAAGGATCTATGGTGTAAGTGAGAAGTAAAGAGATTGTGTATGGATGTGTTGTAGAAGGATGTTGCATTTGCATAGCTATAGTTACTCCATGTCATTGTGGTTGTGAAGTGAATGATGTGACTTGGTTTCTTTTGGAGGATGTTGTAATGCTAGGTTTCAGTTTCTTGATATTGTAGTTCACTTCTCTATCTGCAGTACTCACTTATTTTGCAGGCTTTCCTCTTGTCGCAGGTATGTGTTTTGTTATTGATACCATTTACATTTTAATATGAATTTGCCATGATATGCCATGAGTTATTTTCCAGCTTATTGCATAGTGCATTGCATCTTTGTGCACCATGTGAGTTGGGTTTGGACATCCTACTGGGTCACGCTGTGACGTGTCCCCGTTGATATTTTTCAGGCGTTGGTTCATGGAGTTGGAGGCCCACTAGTCTATTTGGCTGGAGTTGGATGGAGTTGAGAGTGGTGCGAGTGTGTGAGAGGTCTGGAGGTGTGTGTTTTGTACTTTGGCGGGATGTGAGATGTTATGTTGTATATGAGATATGTATGGAGAAGTTGTATAAACAGTTTGTGTATATATCTCAGTGTTTGGATTGTTGTCTCTTTTGTGTTTCTGTGATATCTAGAATGCTACAGGTACTATCTCAGCAGTGCACAGTGGACCTGCTTGAGTTTTGAAATTTTGTTTTTCTTTTCGTAACACCCGCCACTTCGGAAATACCTGATACGGATTCGTACTTATCAGGTATCCCGGGGAGCGGATCGTTACATTATGGTGGCCCATGCAGGTCACCGCACTGCGGCTGCGTAGGGATTAATACGCGTAGTATTCTTGTGTTTGAGGGCGGTTGAGTCTTAAGGTGGGTAGAAGTCTAGCCTTAAGGTAGAGCCCTAAGTTAGGAAGTCCAAGGACGGACTTGATTTTTAAGGCGGGTAGATTGTAATGTCCGTATATGTGATATACTGTATGAGCGTGTGTGTATAGTAATTTTGTGATGTGCATAGTGATTTTGTATGTGAATGGCTATATGGTTGACTATGACGTGATATGAGAACTATTTCATAAAAGAGAGCAATTTCATACAAGGTAACTTGAAAGTTAAACTTCCAACATTTCATAATCACTTCCAACATCCCAACATTTCATACAAACTTCCAACGTTCAAAAAGAGAGCAAGTACACAAAATTAATGAATCAAAACATTTATGAGCAACATGAAACTCTTTCATAGCATCAAACAACATCAAATAGCGCAACATATCTTCGCTACTAAAATTTAGGATAGAGCTTCCAACAATTTCCAACGAATGAGTGCAATTCCACACACGTTTCAATACACACACAAGTTCCACCACTTGAGTTGAAATGCAATTAAGACATGAATTAAAATGCAAGTGGATTCCAAATGCAACTTGAAGCAATTTGCATGCTTAAACAAATTTCATTAAGCACTTGAATGAAGTATGCAACTTGAGGGGAGGGTATCATTATGATTTATAATAAGAGATTTAATCCTTATAACAACTAGTTATGAACTTAGTTTTTAACAGTGCCAAATTTGACCGACATATAGCATGTTGTCCAATAAAGATTCCACCCATGGCTTAAATGTACCACGATGCTTAATAAATACACTAGCTTTAGGTTAGCTCCTAATTAAAAAATACATCTTGCTTGCTAATTTAAAACATAACCTTTCCAACATCCCTAATTCAACATTTATTTCATATTTAAGGTGCAATTCAATTTTTTTTTGTAAAATTGGGAAACGAATCATACATATGCATCACCAAACAATTCAATCTACCTCAAGGATGTAACACTAGCAAATTATTAACACAACATGCAAACTTCAGGCCATTTAGTATACTTTAAAGCATTCTCTAATAAATTTGGACAAGCTTTAGTAAAGTAACCTGTAACATAAGTAACACTAGAATGCAATATATGTAATGTGTTGAGTACAATTAAGTGTTACGAAAAGAAAAACAAAATTTCACGTGTCACGTGTGTTACGATACCAAGCCCTAAGTTCCTAATACTTAGGATGTTATGGGAATGCTTACGGAATGCTCAAATTTTAGGCAGAGTTTCCCTTGTATTTATCAAAATTTTCCAATTACAACCTAAGTAATACTAAAAGAAACATGCTATATCCAAAAAAAATATCCTTGCTCAAAGAATCATAGGAGAAGTGCCATAAAGGAATGATAGGAATAGCATGCACTAAAATTAAGTACTAGCATAATCTGGGAAAGATAACACAATGAAAATCCAAGATTAAAGATAACATCATGCTCCAAGTTCAATAGCACATTATTGTGGGTTAAAGATTGATTGGCAACATAAGCTAATCTCCTTACAACATTTATTTACGAGCTTAAGCATGTCTACTTTAGTAGAATTTAATTTAGGGATGCAACACCCACTGTTTACGGGTATTTTCTCAGCGCTGAATTGTTGACCGGAGGGTGCGGGGTCAACGCGGTCAATAGGGACACGCGGGACCTCCGAGGTGTCGTAGCTGTCACGTGAGACGGAGATGACCCTTGGGGTCGGCCGATGTCGCGTTCTCTTGGACAGGAAGGCACGGTTCCGTTCTTCGGCAGGCCAAGTGGTAGCCTCGGCGGGACGACAACCTCTGGGATCGGTTGAAGGCGGAGTTGCTTGATAAGGGACACGTAGATCCTCACGTCGGCTTGTTGAAGGATAGCCTCGGTAGAGCGACGACTTCTTGGTGGTGGAGATGAGCGGACTCGAGGACGAGGGAGCTCAGCTCCAGCCGGGAGGACGCTGAGGGGTAGCCTCGGTGTCGTTGGATCTCCTGGACCTGAATAGACGAGAGAGCTCATCAAGGTGGTCGGACCTTGGTTCCGACCAATTTCCCTCCGATGCCAAAGTCAGATCTGGTCTGGTAGATGCTCGGTGGGATCGGACTTGGTTCACGGAGAGACCAAGCACCAATCCTCGGACCGTTCTATGGAGGAGAAATATGTTAGGTGGAAGAAGGCGTTAGAGTGTATACGAGATACCTCTGTTGTGGATTGCGAAGATCCGGTCCCCTTTGGATGACGCCACCCCCTCTCCTCATATAGGCCAATCCTCCTAATAATGTGCCATGATGTGACATTATGGCCATCATTCATGGGGACGTGCAAATGGGGAAGTGTTGACCCCCACTAATGGCACCCATTTGATGAGGAAATGAATGTCATGAATGTGGCCATGATTGACGAGTTAAGACCATTAAGTCAAGCCATGATGACTGGAGTGATGGCCATTTAAGTCGGGCCATGATGACTGGAGTGATGGCCATTTAAGTCGGGTCATTATTGACGAGAGTGATGGCATTTGGCGGTTTCCATGTTTGGTGAATGCTTCCATGATTTGGGCCCCGATTTCCTTCACTATGGAAGTGGGCAGTCTCTTAGGCCTTCGTATTGGGTGGAGAAGCACGTCCCGCCCGTAAGATCCTTGGGCCGGGGCCCCAAGGCCGTAGTAGACTTGGCTCCTTCGGGCCCGGTCAAAATAGTCGTATCAATTGCCCCCATCTTCCGATCTCTACCATGGTTATGGTGGAGGTCGGGAGATGTAGTATAAGAGGGAGAGGATGCTCCTTTTGTAAAATTGCTCCGTATTGCGGAGTTGGCTAGTGACGATAGATCATCGGTCTGAGACTCGTTCGGTGGCAAAGGGAGTTGTCCCTCGACTTACAGCCGATGAAGGAGTTTGGTCAGCCAGCTGGGGGAGTTGCCCCCAGTCTTATGACCGATTTTATTCGTTCGGTGGCGAGGGGAGTTACCCCTCGACTTACGGCGGACGAAGGAGTGGGTCGACCAGCTGGGGGAGTTGCCCCAGCCTTATGATCGATGGGTCGATTGGCCTACTGGGGGAGCTACCACTCAGTCTTATGGTCAATAGAGTGATCAGCCTGCTGGGGGAGTTGCCCCCAGCCTTATGGTTGATCTGGTTGGTCCGCTGGGGGAGTTGCCCCCAGCCTTATTATCAATGGGTCAATTGGCCTGCTGGGGCGACCCCCAGTCTTATGACCAATCAAGTGATCAGCCAGCTTGGGGAGTTGCCCCCAGCCTTTGATCTTGACGGTCTGCTAGGGGAGTTACCTCCAGCCTTATGATCGACGGGTCGATTGGCCTGCTGGAGGAGTTAGTCCCAGTCTTATAGTCAATCGAGCGATCGGCCAGCTGGGGGAGTTGCCCCCAGCCTTACGACCGATCGTTCATTTGGTTGCAAGGGGAGTTGTCCCTCGACTTACAGCTAACGTAGGAGTGATCGGCCTGCTGGGGGAGTTGCCCCAGCCCTTCGACTGATCCGTTCATTCGGTTGCGAGGGGAGTTGCCCCTTGACTCATCGCCGACGAAGGGGTGAGGACCTTGTGAAGACTTTCGAAGATTCCATGGTGGCGCTCTGCAACTAATTCATCCAGCTCAGATGGATGCAGGAGCTATTCGACAAGCGAGGACCCAGCAGCACGGTCGGAGGAGCGGTCTGGATGCTCGAACTCGAACGGTGGCGCTTCGGCCAGATCGGCTCGGCCATGGTCGGAGGAGCTGCTTGGTTGCTCGAACTCGGATGGTGGTGCTTCGGCCAGATCGGCTCAGCCACGGTCGAAGGAGCTGCTTGGTTGCTCAAACTCAGACGTTGGTGCTTCGGCCAGATCGGCTCGGCCACGGTTGGAGGAGCTGCTTGGTTGCTCGAACTCAGATGGTGGTGCTTCGGCCAGATCGGCTCGGCCACGGTCGGAGTAGCTGCTTGGTTGCTCGAACTCGGACGACTGTGCTTCAGCTTGGCTTGCAAAGAGGGCTCGGCATGGCAGGCATGTCGACTTTGAGCTCGGATTATGTCGGATCGAACGGGTGCCTGAACTCGAAAGCTTGTCTCGGACCTTGTGGTGATGAGTGTCTCTCAGGTTTGATCATGGAGATGAGTGGCAGCAGACATCTCCCCGATCAGACGACTCTTGGAGCTGAGACGTTCAAGAACCTCGAGATGCCCCTTGAAGTGTTGATGTTGGAGTGTGCTTCGGGCGAGCTTGGAAGGCGAAGGGAGTAGGGTCCTTCTGTGCACATCATTCTTTGCGCACTTCGCGACTCAGGTTTGCCCTGAAAGATGGGAAACTCGAGTTGTCGAAAATTTAATTGCGTTGGCACGAGTCTGATGACCTTCGGGACTGTCTGCATGCTCGTACTGAGGTAGGTCTGCTAGCTCGGTGTGGTCAACAGCTCCGTCGAGTAGGGGACAACTTTGCAAGCTCGGCATGGTGGCTCGAAGCTTGGTGGCACCGGGAGCGGATGCAATGTTGCAAACGTCAGCCTCCATTGTTCGTTGCAGAGGAGGTGATTGGTGAAGATATTGGTTCGCATTAGTACCCGGTGGATCTCCATTGAGATCCCGTCCAGGCATGCGAACGCACGAGCGACCCCGGTATCTTCAAAGTTGATGTCGATGCTATTCCAGCCTCGTTAGAGGGGGCTGTGCAATGGGGAGGCACTCTGGTATAATGACAGCATAGCTAGGGAAGTCGTTCGACTGAGATGCAGTGGCAGGTCAGCATCCTTGTTTGAGGGAGCCCTTTGGCACTGGTCTCCCCCTGAAGACCGGCACCGAGTAAGCTGATGTCGACTCCTGCCTATGTCCCGCGATCGATCTTCATCCCGTCGAGATGTCATCAGGTGTTGTATGCTGATTATAATGGTGGTAGGTTAGCCTCCTCGACCTCGCTGGCAGGTTATCGAGGGCGGATCGGCTCCATAGGTAGCGTCCAGACCGTCTTGGTAGGCCACTCCAGGAGATGATTAGGCGACAAGTCAGCGCCTTGTTGCGGCTGACATGCACGGTGGCTCGACACAATCAGCAGATTGAGGAGGTAGAGGGATCCTCGAAATTGAGCCTGTTGATTACGACAAGTTTTGCTTCGGACCTAGCAAGCAGGTCAATTCTATGGTAGGAGCCATTCTGCAATTTAAGAAAAGCACAAGCTAAATGGGTGAACGGCTCCTCCCGGGTGGCGATCGACGAGCAACCGCTAGCTTCGATACCAGTAAGTATGGGCTCTGGTGGGTAGAAGTGACCGAGCCTCCAAGGGTATCGCTAAAGCAATTTGTCGTTGGTATCAACTCCTGTCGATTTTATTAATAAACGATCACGATCCGGAAATAGCTAACCAACGACCAAAGAAAGAGCATTTGGGAGGATGAAGATAAACAGAAAAAGTAGGGGTTGACTTATTCGTTGATAGTATTCCAGGCGATGGTCTGTTGATGTTGGCCATGTGGGGAGTCCTAAGAGTATCATGCCATCAATGGTTACCCATTTAGCTCGGACTTGTTCGATCGGCCTCCTCCCATCCGGCCGGTCTCCTCCTAGACCGGTCGGCCTCGTCTGGTCGGCCTCCTCCTGGGTCGGCCTCAGTATAAACTGGTGAGCTCGGCTTGGGGGCTCAGATGCTTCGAGAAGGAACCTTGGATGTTGTGCACGGATGCATGGATGCTCGGCACGGAGCCTCGGGGGCTCGGTGCGGATTCACGGATGCTCGGCACGAAGCATCGAGTGCTCGATGCAGGTGCATGGATGCCCGACGCAGAAGCATGGATGCTCGATACAGACCCCCGGGTGCTCAACGCAGATGCACGGATGCTCGATACGGACAGCAGCTTGGTTTGGGACCATTAGGCTGGGCGTCCCCCCAGCTCCCGGCACACCCCAGCTCTCAGAGTAGCCTTTGACCAATCGGACGAAGAACAGGACATCATCGCATCGAGGATTCATGCTATCGCTACCGCACCTCTCTCGCTTAGTTTTCGGAGGTGATCGGGCGGCCGTCGGATGAGGATCGAGGTTACGAGGAGCAACGGTGCCCCCGTGGCAGTCCCCGACGAGAGGATCTCTCATAGATCTGATGCGTTCTCCTTGGCGTCGTGATCCTCGAGTTGATCTTGGGGCGAGAGCCACTGATGACCGTGGGAGAGCCGCCTCACAACGCCTGATTGTTCGTAGGCCCACCGGTGCAAGTGTCTAGATCGGCTAGGGGCTTGACTGAGGTCGGGGACGTCGCCGTGGATGGGATCGGGGCTCGAACGATGCATCACGCTGAGGCAAGGTTCCGAGCTCTGATCGTCGGCATCGATTTGTAGAGACCACGGTCAGAGGAGCCCTCTGATCTGTGGCGATCTCTGCCAAGTCCATCTGCCGGTGCCGCCGACTTGAGGCTCTTCCTCTCCCTGATCGAAGTCGGGACGGGTCTGGCTGCCTCCGCTACCGATGGCTTCGGTGGTGGCGGTGTTGGCAGCGATCTTCTCGTCCTCGAGGATGGTAACCATTGTCTTGGACTTTGAGAGGGTCGTGGAGGATCGCTTGGCTCCGGAGCGGAGGATTGGACGGAGGATTCGAGACGAGCGTGTCCTCTGTGAATATCGATAAAAACTTTGGGCCAATCGAGATCCCGCCACGGTGCTCTTCTCTTGAGAATTGAAGCATGCCTAAACTTTGGGCAAATTTTATGCCGCATGTGCTCCCTCTCAGATTTGGGACGCACATTAATTTTGAGCAATTTCTTGGACGAGTTTCACGGGACAAAATGAAAGTGGCTTCCAAAATAGTGGGGTTTTGTGTGGACGAGGCCTCGGTTCGAGCGCTCCATTTCTGGTCTAGATCCCCAAGAGCTTTGATCGGAGGTAGAGGAGATCTGGAGCTTGGATTCAAGCTTATTGGCTGTGACGGGGAACATCTCGACGAGGTTCTTTGAGCGGAAGCCAATGGTGGTTTTTACGGGACTAATTCTGGTCCCGATCGTCGCCTTCATCGTTGTTGAGGGTGAGGGTCTCCTTTGTCGATGTAGTCGATGTCTATGATGACGCCGTTCCCCGGCATCTGAGCAGCTGTTGCAGATCTCAAGATGCTCTGAACTCCGATGTCGATTGCCGGGATCCTGCCTTCTTTATCGCATCACCATTGTTCCCATCGTAAGGAAGAGCATCGAGCCGTCTCATCGTGACGCCCGGGGATCGCCTATTGTTGTGAGGACCGGTGTCTGTTGCATCAGATAGGTTCGATGGTGAGTCGGTTGCAGGCATTGTATGGATGTCTCGATGAGGAAGGCGGTTGCTGAGAGGGAGTCTCAGGGCTTGGAGATTGGAGCTCGGCACAGTGCGGAAGCTCGGGGTGCTCGGACATGCCTTGAGCTCGAGACTCGAGAGAGACGTTCTTCAACTATATCCGCGGGTGGGCTCAAACAAATCGGCTCCAGGGCAGATTTGCTTGATATGAGCAAACCATTTGGAAGCATGGGAGAATTGACGAAGGTGGCTGGTATTATCGACCAACTCGGGAATGCGCTCGCCAATGATCTCGTTGCCGGACTTCGTGTTGTGGATAACGTGGGCGATGATACGTTCCCACAGACGGCGCCAGATGTTTACGGTGTCTTCTCATCGCTGAATTATTGACCGGAGGGTGCGGGTTCAACGCGGTCAATGTGGACACGCGGGACCTCCGAGGTGTCATAGCTGTCACATGAGACGGAGATGACCTTGGGGTCGGTCGATGGCGCATTCGCTTGGACAGGAAGGCATGGTTCCGTTCTTCGGCGGGCCGAGTGGTAGCCTCGATAGGACGACAACCTCTGGGATCGGTTGAAGGTGGAGTCGCTCGGTGAGGGACGTGCAGATCCTCGTGTCGGCTTGCCGAATGATAACCTCGGCAGAGCGACGACCTCATGGTGGTGGAGATTAGTGGATTTGAGGACGAGGGCGCTCGGCTCCGGCCAGGAGGACGCTGAGGGGTAGCCTCGATGTCACTGGATCTCCTGGACCTGAATAGACGAGAGAGCTCGTCAGGGGGTCGGACCTTGGTTCCGACCAATTCCCCTCCAATGCCAAAGTCAGATCTGGTCTGATAGATGCTCGGTGGGATCGGACTTGGTTCGCGCAGAGAAAAGCACCGATCCTCGGATCGTGCTATGGAGAAGAAATATGTTAGGTGGAAGAAGGCTTAGAGTGTGTACGAGATACCTCCGTTGTGGATTGCGAAGATCCGGTCCCCTCTGGATGACGCCATCCCCTCTCCTCATATAGGCCAATCCTCCTAATAATGTTCCATGATGTGACATTATGGCCATCATTCATGGGGACGTGCAAATGGGAAAGTGTTGACCCCCACTAATGGCACCCATTTGATGAGGAAATGAATATCATGAACGTGACCATGATCGGCGAGTTAAGGCCATTAAGTCGGGCCATGATGACTGGAGTGATGGCCATTTAAGTCGGGCCATTATTGGCGAGAGTGATGGCATTTGGCGGTTGCCATGTTTGGTGAATGCTTCCATGATTTGAAAGCTATCAAAAACCATCTCACTAACTTTTCATTTATCTTACTATGACATGTGGGTTTTCATTTAAACATGGAAACTTTGAGAGAAGTAGCAAGTAGAATTTTGTGTAGTATTCCTAACTTAAGTTCCTAATACTTAGGATGTTATGGGAATGCTTACGGAATGTTCAAATTTTCGACAGAGTTTCCCTTGTATTTATCAAAATTTTCCAATTACAACATAAGTAATACTAAAAGAAACATGCTATATCCAAAAATATATATCTTTGCTCAAAGAATCATAGGAGAAGTGCCATAAAGGAATGATATGACTAGCATGCACTAAAATTAAGTACTAGCATAATCTGGGAAAGATAATACAATGAAAATCCAAGATTAAGATAACATCATGCTCCAAGTTCAATAGGACATTATTGTGGGTTAAAGATTGGTTGGCAACATAAGCTAATCTCCGTACAACATTTAGTTACGAGCTTAAGCATGTCCACCTTAGTAGAACTTAATTTAGGGATGCAACACCCACAAATAACTCACATTAGGATCTTGATGTAGAAATGCAACAATCTACCTCAAGGATGTAACACTAGCAAATTATTAACACAACATGCAAACTTTAGGCCATTTAGTATACTTTAAAGCATCCTCTAATAAGTTTGGACAAGCTTTAGTAAAGTAACATGTAACTCTAGTGAATTTAGTGGGCTAGGTGAAAGCTTCTCCTAAAGGCATAACTTATACAACATGAAACTCCTATAAACTAATGATGCTTTTATGCTTGCACATGACTTTAATCAAGATGCTAACTTTAATTAGCAAAGCCCTTAAGGACAACACCTTTGACACAACTACAACATGGAAATTAAGAAATATGAAAGCTTACTTTAGGATCTCAAGTAGAACTACAATTTTCTCAACAATTAGTGCTACTAGTAACTTAACGATCCAACTCACTTAGAAAGGAATTAGCTTTAGTTAAGGGAGGTAGGGATAATGTTATCTGGGGCTTAAGTTGTAACATTAATAATAACACCAACAATAACACCAACAACTACTACTACGACGACAACAACAACACAACCACCACACCAACAACCACCACACCAACACGCCAACAACAAACATCACCACCAACAAAAACATCAACAATAACACCATTTTAATTCAGGAGAAGGAAACACAACATCAACCCAAGTTCAACTTCTAGCAATCACCAAACCCCCCACTTTCCACCATACAACCATTTCAACACATAATGCATTCATGTCAACATTCACCCTCATTAGGTAACAATCACACATATATAACCACCAATCTCACAAAATGCTCAATGATGCCATGATGCATATAAATCACAAGTGATGCGATGCAATGCAATACAATGGGGATCCCATGAATGTGCCAGCGTGCACGTGCAAGTGATTCTACTCCGTTATCAACGTGGAGCCACCTAATGGTATCAAGAGGTTGCCCACGGCGACTTCACCCGCCTCCTACCGTGGCAACTTTGTCCATGCCCGTGCACTCCACCTTCGTGTCATAACAACATCATTTCACCCATTCCTTTTTCCACATATAACCATCAACTTATAGCCTTTTTCACGTAATCATTTCACCATCACATATTCCGCACTTTTCTTACAATGAATTTGGGAGCAATTTCATTTAATCAATATGACAAATGAGAGCTATTCCATTTAAACAATGTAACAAAAAGAGAACAATTTCGTCTAATCTGTATAGCTATAGTTACTCCATGTCATTGTGGTTGTGAAGTGAATGATGTGACTTGGTTTCTTTTGGATGATGTTGTAATGCTAGGTTTCCGTTGATATTTTTCAGGTGTTGGTTCGTGGAGTTGGAGGCCCACTACTCTAGTTGGTCGGAGTTGGATGGAGTTGAGCGTGGTGCGAGTGTGTGTGAGGTCTAGAGGTGTGTGATTTGTACTTTGGCAGGATGTGAGCTGTTATGTTGTATATGAGATTTGTATGGAGAAGTTGTATAAACAGTTTGTGTATATATCTCAGTGTTTGGATTGTTGTCTCTTTTGTGTTTCTGTGATATCTGGAATGCTACAGGTTCTATCTCAGCAGTGCGCAGTGGACCTGCTTGAGTTTTGAAATGCTGTTTTTCTTTCCGTAACACCCACTTCGGGAATACCTGATACGGATTCGTACTTATCGGGTATCCCGGGGAGCAGTGTGTTACAGTTCACGAGGTGTTTTGCGACGACCTACATGGGCCACCACTTGTAACGCCCCATGACCGAGTGTCGTTACTTCTTTCATTATTTATGCAGGTCCTGCAAGTACCAGTGAAAGCAATATAAAATGAAATAGAAAAAATTTAAATGAAATATCTTTCTAGAGGGTACAAAAGCATAAGTGAAAGAAAAACTAATAATCTTTCACTTCTGAGAATAAAAGCAAGCAAGATAAAATTATAAATAAACTTTACTTACAAAACCGATTTCAGAAATATGCGCACTCTACAGGGAATTCAGACTCGTCGAACACTAGAACCTCCTCGTACACTAATTCGCTACCTGTTGAAAACAATTAAAATAGACAATGAAGTAGACGATATTTACAAGAGACAAACAATTATATCTCTTACACGCAACCCTACTCCTAACCAGATAATAAGAACTAACCACTAATCTTAGTCTATCTAACTAAAAATTTTCATTATTAATTTACTCACAATGTAAAGGGAAAGAGCGAACTGAAGAACCACCTCAATCCACAGGCGGGCTCACCTTGGCCTTAATTCCATGGTCCAAAGAAATCGGTAGGAGACCCAGTCAAATCGGTCCAAGTAGGTCAATGAGTGTGGCCTCCGCCTCTCTTCCTATCTTTAATTATGAGTTCCCAAAACCCAATCATTTCTATCTATTTCAATTTCCTTTTCATTTATCCACAAGTTCTGTTCTTTCTAAATTATGTAAAAAGAAACTCGTGGAAAACTGAGTGTCTAAAGCAGTAGGTCCAATGTATCAATATTCTACAACCAATACCTTTATTTGCACAATTCTAATACTAAGTTTATCTTCTAACTATAACAATTTTGTTAATCAATTTCTATAGCGAAAAAACTCTACACAATTTACTCCAAGACAATTCTATAACAATCACATCTTTAATTAAAACTAAAAAGAAATCATTTTTGAAAAAATTAAAACATCTGTAGGATCAGATTTATACTTATTAGGCATCCACGATTGGTTTCTTGGGTTTACCAGCTCAAGGGAAATTCCTCAAAATTCTGAAAATTGGGACTGTAAATGGGTCTCGTGTCATAATCAATATCCAACCAAAATCAGTCCCATATGCTATAGTATTTTACCGAACCAAAAGCCCACAATAAATTAATCAATATGCAGTAAACTGAACACCCACAGAAAAGTCATAGCCGACAAGAGACGTCAACAACATAATTCATGAGAAAAAGAACCGCAATAGTAACTAGCACAGTCCACACGAAAAAGAAAAACACAACTGGAAGTACAACCCCTAAGTAAAATCATATCCAATGGAAAGCATAGCTGGAAGTACAAAGCCGACAGAAAAAGAACACAGCTGAACACAACCGGCTGGAGAGGAAAAGCCTCGGCGGCTAACCCTAAAACCCTGAATCCCTAAATCGAAAGTATGGACCGGTGCCCTTCATATAAAAATGAATCTTTATCTCATATGCACGAAATTTTTCGAAAATCCTAATTCTTCAACAAATTAAAGGTGTTACGACTATTTTGACCGGGCCCGTAAGAGCCAAGTCAACGACGACCGGTCAACCGGCCTGCTACGGCCTTGGGGCCCCGACCCCAGAGATCTCACGGGCGGGCCGCGCTTATCCGCCCAAGACAAAGGCCCAAAAGACTGCCCCACTTCCGTAGTGGAGGAAGTCGGGGCCCAAATCGAGGAAGCCTTCGCCAAGTATGGCAACCGCCCAGTGTCATCATTATCCGCCAATTATGGCAGCCACCTTCATTGCTCGCCAAATATGGCAACCGACTTCATGGCCATCACTCCCCAATAATGGCGGCCACTTTCAATGCCATCACTCCACCTTCATGGCATTTATCCCTCCATAAAGCATGGCAATTAGGGGGGGTCAACAGGGCCCATTAACACGACCTCATCAATAGCGACCATGATGTCTCATCATGGCCCATTACTATGGGACTCGCCTATATGAAGAGGGGGGAGGTATCATCACCAGGGGCCCGGATCTGGGTGATCTACAGCAATGGTATCACATACTAAACACTCTTACACCTTCTTCCACCTTGAATATTTCTCCTCCAAAACTCGGTCCGAGGATCGGGGCTTGGTCTCTCCGTGAACCGAGTCCGATCCTGTCGAGCATCTATCAGACCCGATCTGACTTTGGCATCGGAGGGGATTCGATCGGAACCAAGGTCCGACCCCCCTGACGAGCTCTCTCGTCTATTCAGGTTAAGTAGATCCAGCGACGCCGAGGCTTCCCCTCAGCGTCTTCCCAGCCGGAGCCGAGCGCCTTCATCCCCGAGTCCGCTCGTCTCCATCACCAGGTCGTCGCTCTGCTGAGGCCACCCCTCGACAAGCAGACGCGAAGATCCGCGCGTCCCCTCACCGAGCGACCCCGCCTTCAACCGATCTCGGAGGTTGCCGTCCCGCCGAGGCTACCCCTCGGCGCGCCGAAGAACGTAACTGCGCCTTCCTGCCCAAGCGAACGTGCCCACGACCGACCTCAAGGGTCATCTCCATCCCACGTTGCTGCTACGGCAAACGCGGAGGTCCCGCGTGTCCCATTTTGACCGCGTTGACCCCGCACCCTCCGGGCCTCCATACTATCGATTTACGGGTGGAAAAAACACGCGTAAACAAAAGGCATGAAAAGAAATAACTGAAGTTTAGAGCAAATATGGTCTACTGTGCACCTTAGAAGCTAAGCCGAAACTCCGAAGAAATCCAGAAACAAATCGGAAATCAATCGGAAGAATTTCGAAGAGGAAAACCAATTTTTCGCATGAAACAAAACCCTAACGATGGAAGTTAAATAAAGAAACCAACCCGCGTATGATGATAATATTTAGAGTCCTTATCAGAGAAGGATTCCTCGGAGAAAGGGCGGTGCGATGAGAGGTAGGAACAGGGTTTCGAATTTTTAATCGGCTGTCGTCGACTTTCTTTTCAGTCGCCGCGCAAAACAAATGGTGAAAGAACGAAGCGGGTCGGGTGTTAGGGTAAGTGGAGGGATAGAGAGAGAGTTTTGTGTTTTAATAAAAGGAGATTGGGCCTCTAGCTGGGCCGGTTGCATGGGCCTTGTGGACTGTTTTTTTTTTTGTTACAAAAGGAATCATTTCGTATTTAAACTCTATGGATGCAATTTCTATTACTGCACTACCATATCAAGAGATAAAACCTGAACTTCATCACTGGTGGGTGATTCCTGAGTTCTAGTTCATCAGATGCAATACGGAAGACTCCTTAATGATTGTGCTGAAATATTTGATGGAGAGAAGCTGATGCAAACTTGCTAATTTTGTTTAAAATGTTTGATGTTGTTTGAGCTGAATATAGGTTTGTTTTAGTCGCATTACATGTTGCAAGAATCGTAAGGTATCAAATGGATAATGTTTGATTAGTCAAAATGAATCATTGCATATCTTTATTAGGCATTATGCCTACTTATGCGTATTTCAATTTGCTCTTTTCAATTCTGATACGACTATTGTTGACAAGCCTGCTAGTAAGATTGGGCCCCGCTGGATGAGGCCCACGGGAAAACACGGCCCAGTCAACGAAGCCCCCGGGGACTCTCAAACTCGAACCACCCTCGGACTGGCCCACGATCTATGGGGGAAACCACTCCCCCAAAGAGTGGGGGCATTAAATGCCCGTCAGGGAGCTTTGGAATGGGCTGGCCCGCGATAATGGCAGGCACCATGACGGGCGTGGGGGCGAACGGCGAGCGGCACGACGGCGTGACTGAGGACAAGCAGACGCCGGCAGGCGCCATCATGGGGAATGGCGTGGCGACGTGCACGAAAAGGTGATCATGGCAGAACCACCTATAAAAGGACCAGAGGGACAACGGAGCAAGGGATCGGACCCCAGGTATTCTAACCGGAGGTATTCCATCAACGACCTTGGCTTTTCGTCCATTAAACCTTCTCCCTCCCCTTGCTCGCGCCGTGGGTCAGCGCATCGATCTCCTCTCGAGTCGTGCCTACCCCCGCCGAGTATCCTTCAGACCCTGATCTGACTTAGGCATCAAAGGGGATACGGCCGGAACCAAGGTCCGGCCTCCCTAACGAGTTTCTTGTCTGTTCAGGAAGAAGAAGACCGAGGCGCCGAGGCCACCCCTCGACGCTCGTCCGACCAGGAGCCGAGCACACGGAAGCCGAGCCGAGGCTTCCCCTCCGCTCGGATTCAATCAGAAGCCGACATCCCGCCTGGACCCAGTGCTCGACCCCGACGCCAACTCCAACCCGTGCCAAGTGCACGCGTACTTGGCACTCCCAAGGGGCCAATATTGACCCCTTGACCACGTTGACCACACAAATCCCGGTCAACGACCCTGTGGTGAGAAAACACCCGTAAACATCTGGCGCCGTCTGTGGGAACCGAAGCAAGCCCACATCAAACCACCGGAATGGAAACCATTTGCAATGGAGCGGGGCGCCTGCCCCCCATCCAGGAGGAGGGAAATTGCATTCCCTCCGAAAATCAGCTCAGCCACACTACAGAGGGGACAGGTGAGTCCTGATCGGTCACCCAAGAGCAACTCCGCACCTTCGCCCAGGAGACTAACGCCAACATCCGGACGTTGGCCGCCACGATTCAGCAACTCGTTGGCGACCTGCCCGTCCAGGGAGACGAGCTGAGTGAGGCCCACCGCTGGGGAGGAGGCCACCAATCCGTGCGGTCCGCCGTGGTCACCGACCACGGGAACGGAAGGCCCAACCTGGAGCAGTGATTCACTATGCCAGGCTTCGACCCGGCGCGGTCTCCCACCCCCACCTCGTATCACGAGGAGGGCAAGTGGGGCTTCGAGCAATCTGAGGGGAGGTCGGTGACCGCCTCGACCAGACGATCGTATTCATCCAGGCACCGGCGGGACGATCGCCGGACTTTTTGGATCGGTCCCGTCGGAGCGAAAGTCCCCCCGGGCAAGGCAGGATAGGCGGGAACGCCGGGGCAGAAAAAGGGACGCGCCCAGGAGGATCCCCGCCCCCGACCTTCGGGGGACACTAGGGGCAGCCAAGCCTGAACCCGTCCTGCCGCCCGACGAGCGCGAGATAAACGAAGGAGGATGGCCGGGGGGCGTTAATGGTGAACGATGCCCCCTGACCCAAAGGATAACTGAGGCACGAGGGCCCTCGAGTTTCAAGGTGTCAACACTGGAGAAGTACGACGGCACATGCGATCCCACCGACCACGTAATGGACTATGAGGGGGTCATGGCATTTCAGGGGGCGGACGACACCCTGCTATGTAGAGGTTTTTATTCCACCCTCCGGAAAGCGGCGGGGACCCGGTACCACAGCCTGCCCAATGGATCCATCGATAGCTTCGAGGAGCTCGCCCAGCTGTTCTACAGACAGTTCGTGGCCGGACGGCGGGTAAGGCCGGATTCGGAACTTTTGTTTAATGTGGTGCAGGGTCCCGGGGAATCCCTGAGGCACTTCATGCACTGCTTCAACATAGAGTGACTCAACGTAGAGAGCTGCCTCGAGCTGGTAGTAAAGACGGCCCTGAAGAAGGGGTTACGGCACCGGGGGCTGAAGAAATCGCTGCACAACGACCCCCCGAAGGACCTTGCCGGGGTCATGGCGCGAGCTGAGCGCTTCATGCTGACGGAGGAGGCCCTAGCCATCGATGAAGGAAGGGCCAAGCGAGGATCCCGGCGCGAGGAGAGTGAGCACCGCGGCTCGGAAGAGCGACGACAGGAGAAAAAGGCCCGTGGTAAGCATCGAAGAGAGGACCCGCAGCACGCCCAGCTGAATGCTGCCCCGGATGTGGTCCTCGTGTAGGCATAGAAGGAGGGGCGCATGAACCGACCTCCTCTGAAGATGAAAAGGGGGGAGAGACGAAGAAAAATACTGCAAATATCACAAGCACAACGGCCATGACACCGACGACTGCTGGTATCTGAAGAAAGATATAGAGAAGCTAGTGAGTCGGGGCCACCTAAAGAACTTCACCGACGACCCCGCCCCCGGCGAGGGGACGTCCAGGCAGCTGGACAAAGGGAAGAAGGTGAACGTGGTCTAGGCGCCCTTGCGCATCATCAAGTGAGCGGACCGGACCGACGGCCGCGACCTCGCCGGACGGGGGGCAGTCTCACCCAAAACTCCTAGTGTCTTTTGTTTGATTTCCTCCAAATGGACTACGCTGCTAGATGAAGAAGAATAAGGTACCTTGTCGATACAAATGCGGTCTCCTTTTCCCCTTTTTGAATGAATGACACGATTGGGGACTCGATCTCCTCTCCCAGAGGGACTGATTCAACTCGGCAGACCGGAGGCCCCAGACCAAGACAATCGGTAGTAAGGCTGGGGGCAACTCCCCCAGCGGGCCGATCTAAACTCCCGCTCGTAAGGCTGGGGGCAACTCCCCCAGCAGACGGGGACATCGGTCGGTCGTACGCCGAGGGATAGCTTCCCTCGCCGACCGAACGACCCGCCCGCTCGTAAGGCTGGGGGCAACTCCCCCTGCAGACGGGGATATCGGTCGGTCGTAAGCCGAGGGATAGCTTCCCTCGCCGACCGAACGACCCGCCCGCTCGTAAGGCTGTGGGCAACTCCCCCAGCAGACGGGGACATTGGTCGGTCGTAAGCCGAGGGATAGCTTCCCTCGCCGACCGAACGACCCGCCCGCTCGTAAGGCTGGGGGCAACTCCCCCAGCAGACGGGGACATCGGTCGGTCGTAAGCCGAGGGATAGCTTCCCTCGCCGACCGAACGACCCGCCCGCTCGTAAGGCTGGGGGCAACTCCCCCAGCAGACGGGGACATCGGTCGGTCGTAAGCCGAGGGATAGCTTCCCTCGTCGACCGAACGACCCGCCTACTCGTGAGGCCGGGGCAACTCCCCCAGCAGGAGATGACGTTGATGGTTACAAACCGGGGAGCAGACCCCTCACCGACTTAGGAACCCACGTGCTTGGGAGGCTAGAGGCGACTCCCCCCGGACGAGGGACTCGGTGGATCTTAAGCCAGGGGATAGCCCCCTTCACTGAAAATAGCCGACTCTACTGACCGCGAGACAGGGAACAGCCCAGCCTCCTGAGGGGCGAATATTTAGGCAAACCAAGCATTACGTCTAAAAGAAAGACTATGGTAAAAATACAGTAAGAAGCCGAAAAGGCTAAGGGTCCCCACGGGGCGGAAGACCCCCAGCAGCGAAACTATACAAATCAAGTTGTTCAAAATTACAGGCCCAAAAAAGGAGGAAAAACGTGGGTTCGGGATACGAGGACCTAAGGCCATGGGGCACGAGAGGAAGCATCCTCAAGCACCTCACCCTACTCGGAGCGCGGGGGATCAGCAGGCGGAAGCAGCTGCCGAGCGTGCTCCGCGAAGCGGTGGAAGGAATCACGGATGACATCAACGATCTGAGGGGCAAGGAGTTCCTCGTAGGAACTGAAGGCCTCCCTAAGAACCGCCATGATCCTTTCCCCAGGACCCCGCCGGTGCCCCGCTCCACCTCATCAACGAACCGGGTCATCTGGCACAGGTTCGCCAGCTCGCTCTGGAGATCGCTCCTCTCCAGGCGGAATGCCTCCTCCGCCTCTTGGGCTGATCTCTGAGCATCGTCCAGCTCGCCCCAGAGATCCATCACCTGACCGGTGAGCTCGTCAACCCGGCATCGCAACTGGCGAGCTTCCATGCGCGCCTCTTGGAGGGCCACCTCGGTGTCCCCGGCCCTTGCTCACTCTCAGACCAATGTCTCTTCCAACTCCCTCGCCCGGGCCGCACAACACTGCACCTCAACGGCCATCGTGGTGGCCTGCGCAAAGAAAAAAGTTATGCGAGGAACAATCGAGAGACCTAGTCAAAAATAGTAGGGCAGCCAAACCTGTTGTAGCTGCCAGACCAGGGTGTCCGACAACTTGTCGGCGGGAGCTCTTTCCAGCAGAGCTCGATCCCTCGGGAGGACCGAGCCGTGTGCCAGCTGGTTAGCCATGGTCTGATCGAGGAACATCGAGTCCCCAGGGGCGAACTCGGGGACCGCCAGTGCATTCTTCAGCATACCACCGGCCCCCACCAGGGAAGGTTCGGTCGAGACAGTGGCAGTGGTCACCAAGGTCAGCGGGAGGGCCTCGCCGGAGGTCGGTGACGCTCCAGGGACCATCGGGGCGCGGGCCTCCCCACCCTCCTTCCGCCTCTTCCTCTCGCTGGGACCCGCAGAGGTAGGAGGGGAGCGCTTATGCCCCACTGTTGAGTATTGGACTCTCCACCTTGATTTTGATGATGATCAAACACAAATCATTGTAACTAACTCTTGTGATTGCAATTAGCTAAAAAGTCACCAATTAGATTCAAGAAGATCAAAAGTGACTACACGTGTTGATTCAAGTGGAGAACTTGGTAGATCAACAAAAGTAAAGCATTGCCTTGAAGAACTCAAAGGCTACTTCAAACCTCAAGCCAATGGCATCAACAAATGAATGGAGATTCAATCCAAAGAGAAGAAAGGAATGGATGAGTCAAAATCTTCGAAGACTATGACGTTGAAGATATTCAAGTCATTCAACCAAAAGACTCGAGTCCATGAAGAATTATGGAGATCGTCACCAAAGTAATTTGTTCATCTCAAGCGACGTCCCAAGACTTCCTCAGAACGCGTGATCGTTGTGCCTGGAGCTTCGTTGAAGCTCAATGAGTATTCATGAAGTCAAGGGATTCGGATTCTCCATGTTGAAGCTTTGAAGACGGTTTGTCGTGTTTACTTTTATGTCTTCTAGCTTCGGTTTAGTGGAATGTTAAGCCTTGAGTAGTACTTGCCTAGAAATCTTCATAACTTTCATATCTTATCTCTAGGATTGCCTTAGAAGCCATTAATAACTTTCCGTAGCTTATCGCTTCATTTCTTGGCTTCTTTTGCATCTTAGTTGGTTCAAGTAGAAGAACCAACCGACTAGATGACGATCTAATCGGTTGGAAATCCTTCTTGAACCGACTAGATATCCTATCTCAACTCAGCCCATTCACTGTTGGTCAATTAGTCGGTCCGAGAAGGTTCACCGACCGACTAGATGACGATTTAGTCGGTTGGAAATCCTACTCAGACCGACTAGTTATCCTAATCAATTGAAGACAATTTGTTGACCAATTAGTCGGTCCAAGAAGGTTCACCGACCGACTAAATGATGATCTAGTCGGTTGGTGTCTCTTCTCAGACCGACTAGTTTTCCTTGTTAATTCAGCCTTTGCACTGTTGACCAGTTAGTTGGTTCAAGAAGGATGGTTAATGCATTAAATGACAATCTAGTTGGTTGATGATCCTTCTTAGACCGACTAGTTTCAAATCTAGTCAGTCCAAGAAGGTTCATTGGCCGACTAGTTGTCAATCTAGTCGGTTGATGATCCTTCTTAGACCGACTAGTTCTTACCTAGATTTCACCATCTTCTCTGTTAACCATCTAGTCGGTCCAAGAAGGTTCACTGACCGACTAGTTGTCAATCTAGTCGGTTGATGACCCTTCTTAGACCGATAAAGCAGCTTCAGAAATAGATCCGTTGGGCATTTAATGCCACGAATTTTGTGACCGTTTTCTCTCTTCCCTATATAAGTTTGTGTGCTTCTAACCAGGGACCCAAGGCTGAAATTAGAGACATTTTCACATCTTTGAGAAGAGCCATTCACTCTCATTTCTAAGCTCTCTCATCTCACAAGAATCTCTCCATCACTCTTTGAGCACTAATTTTCTCAAGAGAGATTCTCATTCTTTGTGAGCTAATCAAGCTAATAGCTTGAATCCAAATCACCATCTACTCCCTAGCCATCTATTGCTGCTCATCTTGGTGGAGCTAAGGTTTGGTGATCTCATCTTCCTCAAAATCCATTCTTGCCCCATATTGGTAAGTATTTCTCAAGGCATAGGATTTTGTGGTAAGAAGTTTTATATTTCATTCTTTATACTTCATATTTGTTGTATACTCTCGGTGTTGAGAGGATTGGCTTGATCCCAAGTTATGAGAGTCAAGATTTCGTTTTGCTCTCGGTTTGTGAGAGTGTGCTTAGTCCCAAGTTGTGGGATTAAGGTACTTTGCGTGTTCCCTGGTTGTGGGATACACGGACATCGATTGTAGGTCGATTGCACTTGTTGGAGGTTTTCCACAGGTGGGCTAAAGGAAATCTCTAGCTGTTTGCTAGAGTATCCGGAGGATATCCGGGTGTTGCTGGAGTAGGGCACCGGTAACAAGTCGAGGAGACTTGGGTGGCACCGAACCAGGGTAGATTGCTTGTTAGCATTGCAGTATTATTTGTGTTGTTGATCATTTCTTATATTCCGCATTTGTTGGTTAAGTAGGGTTTTATTTGGCGTAAATTCCTTATAATTCTATAAAACACTATTCACCCCCCCTCTAGTGTTTGTTCCTCATAGCACAGGGTCACTACAATTGGTATCAGAGCAAGGTTATAGCTATGGCAACCAACAACAACAACACACGATGCCCTCCTCCACCATATCTTCTCGGGCCCAATTATCAAATTTGGTGTGTGAAGATGAAGGCTCATATTCAATCCATCGATGAGGATTATTGGAAGCTTGTGGAGAAGCCCTTTCACGCACCTACCACTTCCGTACATGAATGGACAAATGAGCAAAGAGAATTGGTGGGGAAACATCAAGAGGTAATGGATATCTTGCTTGATTATTTAACTTATGACATTCTTATGCATGTGTCCAAGGCAACAACGGCATATCAAATATGACACATGCTAGCAGAGCAAGAAGAGTCCACCTCGGAGTGTTCTTCCTCCAAAGATGAAAGAGATTCATTCATGGGCTTGATGGCACGAGAGGACGACTCGAGTGACGAATCAAGCGACTCAAGTGAAAGCGATAGCGACGATGAAGAGGTAACAACAGATGATCTTAAAATTGAACTTAAGCAATTATTTGATAAATATCAAAAGCTTATGCATAAATATTGTGATGCTAAGAATAAAATTGCTAGTCTCCCTAACACATCTTCATGTAGCACCTCTAACAATGACACCATTGTTGAGACACTCGCTATTGAGAAAGCAAGCTTGCTTACTCAAAATGGCATGTTGAAAAATGAGGTGGAGTCCCTCAAATCTGAACTTGATCGTGTTTCCATTGTGGATAGTAACGATCTTGAGATTGAAAATCTTCAATCTCAAAACACTTGTTTGGACATTGAGAATGAGAATCTCAAATCCCAAGTGCACGAGCTCACCACACATGCATCCATCTTGAATGCACGCACCTCCTATAGTGAAGCAACTATAGATTTAGTGAGGCCATCCTCCGGTGCATCCACGAGTGGTGTCTATAACAACTTGGGTAGTTCTACTACTAAGGAAACCACCACTCCTATTCCTCCCTCCTTTGGAAAGAAACCCACTTTGGGTGGACATCAAAGGAAGGGACATGTACACCAATACACGTAGGAATGCATCCACTCCTCACATTTCTACTAATGATGGTTTCTATGTTTCACACCCATGAGCACGTGCAAACACTCATTTGAGACACTCTTATGCACGTACTCATGCTCATGCACCTTCATATGCTTATGATCACACATCACATCCACATGTGCATGCTTATTCTCATGATCATCCTCATGCATACACACCTCATATTCATCCACGTATGTATGCAACACCACACCATGGATCATATGCCCATCATTATGCTTTTGCACAACACCATGTTCATCATGCTCTTGCTAGATCTCATGCTCCTAGGCCATATGCACCACGTAGAAATCAACCTTTTGTGCATGCAACCACTAGAAAGAGGATTCCCAAATCATACACTATTTGGGGTCCTAAGAACACTAGCACTCATGCTAAGGATATGTATGTGCAATCTTATATTAATGATATTATTATGAATGATGATTATGTTGGGAAATCACGGTCCTCTTGGACTTGGTTTCCGAAGGGTTAGTTTTCGTTGACCCTTCATTGCTTGGTACCATAAGTTTATATTCATTTTATGGGTACCAAAGCATTTGTGTTAAGAATTGATTTATTCTTTTGTTTGCATTTTGGCCTTACATGCTCATGTGTGATTAGAAACGTAAATTCATATTGAATTTAATTTCTATTGCATGATTATTTGTAAATCATTGTGTTTAAGATTTTCATAGTTAGAATATTTAATATTTCTTCTTGCAACACATGCGTTGGCTCATATTCATGTTTTGTTGTATGTGATACATGTCATGCGTTTGGATTATAATATATATATACTTATTTTTGGTATAATTGGTATATGCATGTATTTGGTTAAATATTTATCTTGTAACATGATTACATGTTTCATTAATATTGTGTATGATTACACTAAGATATGGGTTATACTAATTTGAATTTAGTTTGTTAAACTTGTTGACTAACCCATAGGATCCAAAAAGGTTTTTGGATACCAAAATTATGTTTTCTAGGTTCAATCCACATTAGGATACCAACCCTACCAACTCTTTGATTTGCAAAGATTTTCATTCAAATGGAGTTGTTGGTGCTTAAGTGATGCACCAAAGTAGGGGGAGCTTAATGTTGTAAGTATATTCTTACATTTGGTATTCATGTGTGTTGGATGCATGTAGATGTCATTCTCTATTTGAGACTATCTCATGCATATCCTATGTTTGCATATTGTATATCTTATATGTCATTCATGTCTATGTATTTCATATGTGTCAAATTCTTGACTTATGTGCATTGTGTATTCATAATCCTTACTCTTATGTCTATTCGAGGATTATTTATAACATGTGGCTTAAAAATTCTCATGATAGAACCAATGTTCATTTGCATGTTTCACACACGGGACACACTTATATTTATGTTCCACTTCACAAGCGTGCATCCCAACTTCCTACTCATTCTTCTACAACCTCTTAAGAATCCCAAATCCCTATCTTTTGGATTTCTACGATTGTTTCTAGGCATGGTATGAACACTCATATAGAATCGTATATTAGGAATGAAATATTCTCATGCGACTTTATATGAAAATAAAACTCTAATCTCTATTTGATTTCCACCTTGCTAACTCACTCTTATTGCACTTCATTGCTTGGGTACCATGCTTGTATGATTACTTTTTGTACCCATATATATATATATGTGAGTTCGTCCACTACTCCCAAGTTTGCATAGGTTGTATGATTTTGAGGGAGTATGACATGTTTGTTTGCTATCAGGACATTACATTTGGTATCAGATCAGTTGAGTTCGTCCACTACACCCAACATCATTATATGCCATTACATTTCTCTCATATTATGTTGTGCATATAGATTACTTGATTTTTCTGACTCTTGGTGATTTATTATCAACCTTCCTATCTTGTTGCTATACCAAAGGGAAAGAGAAATTCGGTTTTGAAAATTAATACTTTATGCTTTCTTGCACACTCTTTGTGGTATTACTTTTCATGGCTTCCTTCAATATGTGTTGTGCCGTGTATGTTTATTTTGTGCACATATGCATATTGAACGAGGAATCTTTCTTGCACACACTTTTGTATTAGATGTGTATATTCATAATGATGATTGCTTGTATAATGTATTTTGACTAAATCATATGCATAGGAATTATTAGTCTAGGTGTTTCTAATTTCTAATGATTGAGAATTGTTAATTCCTTATATGTATGATTTTCGTGATTATAATAACTCTTATCAATGCATGTCATGCATTTCTATTGATGAGTGTTATTTACAATTGGTAAATGATTGGTTATTGGACTAGTTGATTTTGTTCCTTAACCTATTGATCCAAAAAGTTCTTGGATACCACCAATTGTTGAATTGTCAGATTGTTGTGCAAGATGCCTACCCTGCACACTCCTTGGTTTACAAATGATGGATCAATTCAAAGGAAAGGATGGTGCATTGGAGATGCACACATATAGGGAGAGCTAAATGGTTGTAAGTATGTGTTTTGTACAATTGGTATTTTAATATATTGGTTTTGACTACCATGTTTACAATTGGTATTTTAATATATTCAATTTGTGTATTATAGCATACTTCTTCATTAGCTCATTCTTGTCACACCCTCATGAAGATTGTTTGTTTATGTGACTACCTTGTTCATGTATGTCATATATGTCTTATTACGACTCATGTATCATGGTAGCTATAACATTCATATAATGATTTGGTTAGTTGTTTATTGATGTTCATATCTTTAGAACACGTTGTCATCACACATCGCATTCCCCACATGCATGCTTCTGTGTGAAGATTGTTATATGTTCTGGGTATGATAACTGATGGGTATGACATGCTTGCTTGTTTATTTGACTGTATTAAGTATATTGATCTTAATCTTCATTGAAAAAATTTCAATTCCTTCATTTAAGATTCATTTCTTACTGGCATGCTATACTTCATCATGTTATACATAATTCATGTCATGTATAAGATTAATGATTTAGGATCTTTATGCATATTTGTTCATTGTATCACCACACATCTCGTGCTTTCCCTATGGTTTGTATGATTATCTTTATGAGACGTATTGATATGATTTGGGGTGATCAATGTATGTTACTTGTCATTTTAATTACTTCATGACTGATGTTTAGCTATAATTTTATTTTAGAGTTCTTTCATGTCTATAGCTAAACCATTCATGTATGATATTTTCACAAGTGACAAAACATTCATTCATATTAGTTAGTGATCTTCAAACTATATTTCTCACTATGTCATCTCTCATCTCATGCTCATATTTTATGCTATTTTTATGAGATGTTAGAGATAACTTGTGCTTTACACGATCACATAAGCTTTATATTGTGTTTGATGATATATATTCTGTCATAGATATTCTTCCATGAATATATCTTGATGCACTATGACTTCTTTGATGCTACCTCCGATTATATTGTGCTTACACAAGTCTTTTTATTCTATTCGCACAATTGGTATGCATGCTTGCGATGTTCATGATAACTTTACTCGTTTATGACCTACCTTGTGACTTTGATTGTAGACTATCTTCATGCCTTTGCTCAAAAGATATTTTGTCACATTATGCCTCATGTTGAATCCTTTGTGATAATTGAGCTAGGATGAAATCATGTCTCTATTTGTTCACTTTGTTTCCTTCTCAAGTAATATCATGATTTTGACAGTATTTGCCTGCTTGCCATACTCTGTTATATTACAATTGGTATCATCTCTACATATCATATTTACATTTGGTATCATATTTACAATTGTTAGACTATTTATATTGGATATCATCATTACATGATCTTGTTTGATGCTAGTTTTGAGCGTATGATATAGTGCTTATCTTCCTCTTGCTCATGGCATTCCATGCTTATCTTTGACTCATTATGTGAGTATCTATTCTGGAATGCATGCTAGTACTATGGTCCTTTTGAACATTGGTTCAATTATTATCTTAGTGTACTAGAATTGTGTATGCCATACGTTTTATGATGTTACTATCTCTATTTTGGCATAACACTTTTGTGTGATATAGATATTTGATGTTCATTTTTCCTTGTATCACCTTGTCACCCCACATCGCACACTTCACTTATATTTGGTATGCTTACTTTTGTAGATGTTTTGTGGAGGTTAGATGGAGATACTTTTGGAGATGACTTGGTATGTCTACATTTGGTTTCTCATGCCATTATACTTAATTTGTGTTATAATATTATAACATAAATTGAAGGTGATTACAATTGGTATTGATTATATTGATTACATTGTGTATGAAAACAAGTTTGTTTACTTCGTCGTCCGACGATTATATTGATTAAATAGATTTGCTTGTATAAAAACATAGAATTGTTTTCCATGCACTAAATTTTGCTTGATATATCTTACCAAGTATACAATTGGTTTCACAGGAATGTCTATCACTTTATGCTTAATGTGATAAATTTTGTGATAATTAAGTTTGTCTGTGTGCTTGACACTATTTAATCACTTGTTTTTCTTTCACAAGTGATGTCATGATTTTTGCATTGTAACTTTTCTAACACTGCTCACATTACTCTTAACAATTAGTATCTATTGTAATCCTTTATCACATATGCTTATTGCTTATCTTTCTGTGATAATTGAGGGTGATTGAGCTGTTGTTGGATATGTGCTATTGCATTTGATATCTTTATTTCGATGTCCTGTTTTCAATTGGTAACTTTACATTAGAAAACTTTACAATTGGTTACAATTGATATACCTTTATGTTTTCCACTCTATTGTTGCATTTGTTGTTTCTATGCCCCCATATCTTTTTGTTAATGACAAAGGGGGAGAGAAATAAACAAGATGTGCTTATTAAATGTTGAGTGTTAAATAATAAAATGAATCATATAGACTTTATGTATGATCATTCATGTATATGATTCAGGGGGAGCATTGGTGATTACCTTGGTTTGTATGGATTACATTTAATATATGTTGGTAATCATGCTCATGTTTATGATGTGTATCACCTACATGATTTGTTTTGTGTATGCATATTATTTCTGGTCATTCATGCGATATATACACAACCTCATGTGATACACACACTATTAACTGCTGAATAATGCTATTGATTATTGATATTAACTTGATTGGCATCATTGCAGGGGGAGTAAGTATATTTAATGCACAATTATTTGTTTTGTTTATATTTGGTTTGTCATCATCAAAACAGGGGAGAATGTTGAGTATTGGACTCTCCACCTTGATTTTGATGATAATCAAACACAAATCATTGTAACTAACTCTTGTGATTGCAGTTAGCTAAAAATTCACCAATTAGATTCAAGAAGATCAAAAGTGACTACACGTGTTGATTCAAGTGGAGAACTTGGTAGAACAACAAAAGTGAAGCATTGGCTTGAAGAACTCAAAGGCTACTTCAAACCTCAAGCCAATGGCATCAACAAATGAATGTAGATTCAATCCAAAGAGAAGAAAGGAATGGATGAGTCAAAAGCTTCGAAGACTATGACGTTGAAGATATTCCAGTCATTCAACCAAAAGACTCAAGTCCATGAAGAATTATGGAGATCGTCGCCAAAGTAATTTGTTCATCTCAAGCGACGTCCCAAGACTTCCTCAAAACGTGTGATTGTTGTGCCTGGAGCTTCGTTGAAGCTCAAAGAGTATTCATGAAGTCAAGGGATTCGGATTCTCCATGTTGAAGCTTTGAAGACGGTTTGTCATGTTTACTTTTATGTCTTCTAGCTTCGGTTTAGTGGAATGTTAAGCCTTGAGTAGTACTTGCCTAGAAATCTTCATAACTTTCATATCTTAACTCTAGGATTGCCTTAGAAGCCATTAGAAACTTTCCTGTAGCTTATCGCTTCATTTCATGGCTTCTTATGCATCTTAGTTGGTTCAAGTAGAAAAACCAACCGACTAGATGACGATCTAATCAGTTGGAAATCCTTCTTGAACCGACTAGATATCCTATCTCAACTCAGCACATTCACTGTTGGTCAATTAGTCGGTCCGAGAAGGTTCACCGACCGACTAGATGACGATTTAGTCGGTTGGAAATCCTACTCAGACCGACTAGTTATCCTAATCAATTGAAGACAATTTGTTGACCAATTAGTCGGTCCAAGAAGGTTCACCGACCGACTAAATGATGATCTAGTCGGTTGGTGTCTCTTCTCAGACCGACTAGTTTTCCTTGTTAATTCAGCCTTTGCACTGTTGACCAGTTAGTTAGTTCAAGAAGGATGGTTAATGCATTAAATGACAATCTAGTCGGTTGATGATCCTTCTTAGACCGACTAGTTTCAAATCTAGTCGGTCCAAGAAGGTTCACCGACCGACTAGTTGTCAATCTAGTCGGTTGATGATCCTTCTTAGACCGACTAGTTCTTACCCAGATTTCACCATCTTCTCTGTTAACCATCTAGTCGGTCCAAGAAGGTTCACTGACCGACTAGTTGTCAATCTAGTCGGTTGATGACCCTTCTTAGACCGATTAGGCAGCTTCAGAAATAGATCCGTTGGGCATTTAATGCCACGAATTTTGTGACCGTTTTCTCTCTTCCCTATATAAGTTTGTGTGCTTCTAACCAGGGATCCAAGGCTGAAATTAGAGACATTTTCACACCTTTGAGAAGAGCCATTCACTCTCATTTTTAAGCTCTCTCATCTCACAAGAATCTCTCCCTCACTCTTTGAGCACTAATTTCCTCAAGAGAGATTCTCATTCTTTGTGAGCTAATCAAGCTAATAGCTTGAATCCAAATCACCATCTTCTCCGTAGACATCTATTGCTACTCATCTTGGTGGAGCTAGGGTTTGGTGATCTCATCTTCCTCAAAATCCATTCTTGCCCCATATTGGTAAGTATTTCTCAAGGCATAGGATTTTGTGGTAAGAAGTTTTATATTTCATTCTTTATACTTCATATTTGTTGTATACTCTCAGTGTTGGGAGGATTGGCTTGATCCCAAGTTGTGGGAGTCAAGATTTCGTTTTGCTCTCGGTTTGTGAGAGTGCTTAGTCACAAGTTGTGGGATTAAGGTACTTTGCGTGTTCCCGGGTTGTGGGATACACGGACATCGATTGTAGGTCGATTACACTTGTTGGAGGTTTTTCACAAGTGGGCTAAAGGAAATCTCTAGCGGTTTGCTAGAGTATCTGGAGGATATCCGGGTGTTGCTGGAGTAGGGCACCGGTAACAAGTCGGAGAGACTTGGGAGGCACCGAACCAGGGTAGATTGCTTGTTAGCATTGCATTATTATTTGTGTTGTTGATCATTTCTTATATTCCGTATTTGTTGGTTAAGTAGGGTTTTATTTGGCATAAATTCCTTATAATTCTATAAAACACTATTCACCCCCCTAGTGTTTGTTCCTCATAGCACAGGGTCACTACACCCACATCACGACCCCCCGAGGGCGCCCGGGGGAGGGGATTGGCACCCGTCCCTCTCCCCTCCGTTGGGGCAAGGTGGGGAAGCTCGGCCCTCGGAGCCTCGCCTTCAGGAAAATTCTCCACAACCGAGGGGAGGGTGATCGCCATCGCCGCGCGTTCCACTCTACCCACGGTCGGCTCGGCATGACGCACCTCTTCGTTAACGGTGCGGCGAGGCGCTTGGCCCTAGGGATTCCCTCGGTTCCGGCTCGAACCCCTCCGGATGAGTTCATCGACGTTGCGGGTGAATTCGTGCCCGGCCATATCTGCAGAAGAGGAAAAATCAGGGTAAGCAAAAGGAGAAGCAGAAAGGAGGGGTAGGCCTACCGGAGGACCATAAAACGGTCTTGAGAAGCAGGTCGTCCAGCAGGGGCCAGACCGACTTCTCTTCTAAAGTGAGAGACGACAGCAGCCGAGCCGCTGACTGGTCAGCCTCGGAGAGGGCCAACGACAAGTCGTGCTGACATAGCCCTCCCCAGCCCGTCAGTATCTCGACGTCCTCAGGAAAGACGACGAAGACGTAATTCGAGCTCCAGTCCCCCACCCAACGGGGCAGACCGAGCAGGCATTCCCTCCCCACATGAGCCCGGAGGTGCTGCCACGACCTTTGGCCGACTGTCTGGACCCGATAGTAATGGAAGAGAAGTGGAAGGGACGGCTCAATGCCATGGGCACGGCAGAGCATGATAAATCCAGTCAGCACCGCCACGGAGTACGGGGTCAGCTGGCATAAGGATACCATCAGGCGCTCCATGAACATGATGATAAAGGGATGAAGGGGGAAACGAAGGCCCAGGCGAAAGCTTTCAACGTAGACGCCGACTTCGTTACCCTGAGGAAAGCAAATCCGCTCGTCAAAAAAGGGGACCCGGACGTCATACGGATGACACAAATACCTTTCCCGAATTTCCGCGACCACAAGGGAAGTCACTTTAGATGGTGAACTAAGGACTACTGGGGGGACATGATATCTCTCAACAGCCCGAGCCACGTCGTCGCCGACAGGGTCCGTGTAGAGTCTTCCTTTCCCCTTATCCCGAACCGAAGTAGCCCCCGAAGGGGCTCCGGGCCCCGAAGACCGGACATCACCAGACTCGGGCGCCGGAGGGCCCCTAGGCCCTGACGCCGACCTACCGATTCTAAGTGTGGCCATGAGACCAAAAGAAAAGAAGGGGGTTACCTTGAAAAGGAGTCGCAGGGTGACAGAAGGAGGAAGCCTGAGAAGACGAAATCTGAAGAGCGCGAAGGGATTGAAGTCTGGGAAACCGGCACCTTATATACATGACAATCCCAGAGTACAAACCGTCTGAGTGGGACACGTGGCGGTATCCAAAGGTCGACGGCATTTTGAAACCCGCGCTAAGAGAAGACCAAACCGGCCGCGTCATGATGACCCCCATTTAATGGGCTGGCCTCGACTGACGCGCCTGACAAGTCCTCAACAGTCACATCGCCCGAATCGGGCCGGCTAAACCCGAACGGCTCGAACGATGGGGGTAATTGATACGACTATTGTTGACAAGCCTGCTAGTAAGATTGGGCCCCGCTGGATGAGGCCCACGGGAAAACGCGGCCCAGTCAACGAAGCCCCCGGGGACTCTCAAACTCGAACCACCCTCGGACTGGCCCACGATCTATGGGGGAAACCACTCCCCCAAAGAGTGGGGGCATTAAATGCCCGTCAGAGAGCTCCGAAATGGGCTGGTCCACGACAATGGCAGGCACCATGACAGGCGTGGGGGTGAACGGCGAGCGGAGCGACGGCGTGACTGAGGACAAGCAGACGTCGGCAGGCGCCATCATAGGGAATGGCGTGGCGACGTGCACGAAAAGGTGATCATGGCAGAACCACCTATAAAAGGACCAGAGGGACAACGGAGCAAGGGATCGGACCCCAGGTATTCTAACCGGAGGTATTCCATCAACGACCTTGGCTTTTCGTCCATTGAACCTTCTCCCTCCCCTTGCTCGCGCCGTGGGTTAGCGCATTGATCTCCTCTCGAGTCGTGCCTACCCCCGCTGAGTATCCTTCAGACCCTGATCTGACTTAGGCATCAGAGGGGATACGGCCGGAACCAAGGTCCGGCCTCCCTGACGAGTTTCTCGTCTGTTCAGGAAGAAGAAGACCGAGGTGCCGAGGCCACCCCTCGACGCTCGTCCGACCAGGAGCTGAGCCCACGGAAGCCGAGCCGAGGCTTCCCCTCCGCTCGGATTCAATCAGAAGCTGACATCCCGCCTGGACCCAGTGCTCGACCCCGACGCCAACTCCAACCAGTGCCAAGTGCACGCGTAGTCGGCACTCCCAAGGGGCCAATATCAACCCCTTGACCATGTTGACCACACAAATCCCGGTCAACGACCCTGTGGTGAGAAAACACCCGCTCGGCACTCCCAAGGGGCCAATATCGACCCCTTGACCACGTTGACCACACAAATCCCGGTCAACGACCCTGTGGTGAGAAAACACCCGTAAACAAATTCCATTTCTAGAGTGCAAATGGTCGTCAATGTTTTGCGATTTTATATAGTTTGGGTCTTTCTTGTTGTCGATTGATATCCTTTTTCAAGAAATGAAATTTATTCTAAAGTCTTTGAAGACCAAAAGGAAAGTCTTGAATGAATGATAATTGTAATGATATAGTGCATGTTTCCAGATGTACACAAATAAAAAAATCGCACCAAATAATATGATAATGCAGAAATGTGAACATCAGGATGGATGTGCATCAAGGAAGGATACATTCATGAGCTTGAACTCTATGGTGAAGAGGCTTAGTACATACTTTGGGTGTGGCCACTTTGATTGTGAAACAATTGTTGGTTTAAATCATGTTGTCTTGATGATGACAAGATACTAATTATTTTGATGTTGTCAAAACACAAGTTACCAACAAGCCCGGCCCTGACCCAGGGCAGTCGCTCAGGGCCCAAGGCCAGGGGGCCCAGGTTAGATACTTTTTTCATTAAGTTTTTCATTTTTTTAATGTATATAGACATTATTTTAAAAAACGAGTCAACGACCTCTGAACTCCTCTTCCAGACTTTGACATTCTCTAATCTCTCCACAGTAAATGAAGAATGGAACAAGAAACGAAGCGTCAGCGACTCAGCGATGGCTATTGGGCAAACATGTAAGTCTCTATTTATCTGGTTTTTATTTTTATTTTTTTGATTTTATAAGATTCTGAAGAGATAAATTAGATAGCAGAGAATTGCAGATTTTTGTTCACTGGATTCTCTGTGTCAATCTGCATTCTATCAGGTACTCTCTCTCCCTCTCTCACATAATCTCGTGCTTCTCTTTATTAAATTGAGATTAGATGCTTTTTTGAGATTTTTATTAGCATTTTAAATGACCCGGAAGAAAATATTGGACAATTGGACCATTTTGCTCACGCTTTCTTGAGATCATACCTGGCGCTTTGAAGATTAGCCTCTGAACAGTTGAACAAAGTGTCAAAGTGTTAAGGTTAGTTGCATTATAGAACCATTCTAACAAAAAAATAGGTTTTTTTTGTTCATTTTTGATTTTGATGCAGAGCTTTTAAATTTGTCAGGGTATTGTTTCTGCTGCAGAACAAGTCTAAAGCATAGTCTATGATATCCCCAATATGTTATAGTGCTTTCGAAACCTGTTCACTTATTTAAAGTTTTTGACTCACTGATAATTCTCTTTCCCAAAAATAAATTTGGCCATTACAACATATTTTGAATGGTAAACTGGAAATTTTTCTTGTTGGTTCCTTTGCTTATCATTCATCAAATGTTCATCTTTTTGTTGACATGGTTATCCAAAATGCCAATAGGAAAATTGAATTTCCCATGTTATATATCTTAGATAACTTAGAATGCAGCTCCTAGGGGAAAAAAATGTTACAAACTTTAGGAAACCTTGTTCTCCATCAGAAAGAAGAATTGCTGAAGGCATGTGCCAGCTTTAGGCATCATAACTACTTTTAATTTTGTTGCTTAAAAGGGAGAAACGTTTTGATATGTAATTTGGATGAGATTGTATTGGTACTGTCAACCTGAGTTGTTTTCAAACCATTGAAGTTCATTTTTGTCACTTTAATTTCCTTTTGTCTGGATTTTGAGAGCATTTTGTCAAATTTTTCCTTTTGTTTGAATTTTGAGAGTATTTTAGGTCTTTTTCTTAACTTTTGTTTATTGTTGTTTTATTTTTACAGCAAAGATCGAATTTGGTTAGCTCATAGCTGGGTTAAAGTCAGTGCTGCTTCACTATCCAGGTTCTATCTTCTATTACATTGTTTTAATTTTTAATTTAAAACAATGTTTCCTAAAAAACATGCATCTGGTAACGAAAAAAGAAAAAAAGAAGAAGAAGAAAAAATTAAACCTCAAAAAGGTTCTATTCAAAAACTTTGGAATAAAAATAAACTGCAAAATGTTTTTTCTGAAAACCAAGTTGAAATGAGGTTCATGAAGTAGTGAAAGATTTTACAGAAGATGAAAATGTGATGAATGAAGAAATAACACATGTGTCCGAAAAATGAAAATAATGTAAATCAAGAAACAACAAATTTGTTTGAAAATGAAAATGAGATAAATGAAGAAATAACAAATGTGCTTGAAAATGAAACTGGTGAAAATAATGAAGAAAGGGATCATTTGTCTGAGTGTTTAGATTCTTCGTTATCTATGAATATATATGATCCTAGAGTGTGGGATGGTTTAGATTCAAAAATGAGAGATTTACTTATTGAGAATGGTCCTACTAGAGACGCCAATATTAATTTTCCTAAAGATAATTACAACAGGGGGTTCTCCACATATTATTTTGATCAAAAATTAAGAAATGGAGAACTTATTGATAGGAAATGATTGGTTTACTTAAAAGATTTAATAAAGTGTTTTGTTTTTGTTGTAAAGTTGTAATGTATGGCCATTCTAAAAGTCAATTAGCAGATGTAGGAATTGATGATTGGAAATATTTAAGTGAAAAGCTTACATGAAGATAGCAGTGAACATCTTACCAACCTTAGAGCATGGGCTGAACTCCGAGTTAGATTAGTAAGAAATCAAAAAATTGATAAAGAATTACAAGAACAAATCAAGAAAGATAAGAACATTGGAAACTAGTTATGATTAGAATAATTTCTGTTGTTAAGCGTCTTGCAATGAATAATTTGGCATTTTGTGGAACAAATGAAAAAAAATGAGGATTCTAATGGAAATTCTTTAGGCTTTCTAGAATCAATTGCTGAGTTTGATCAAACAATGAAACATCACTTTCGACTTATTCAAAATAAAGAGATTCATTATAATTATCTAAGTCATAAAATACAAAATGAATTAATTATCATGTTGGCATCAAGTGTGAAGAATGCAATAATAAAAAAATTAAAGAAGCTAAATACTGTTCTGTGATTCTTGATTGCACTCCTGATGCTAGTCACACTGAACAAATGACTTTAGTGATTAGATGTGTTGATGTTAATAGCTACCCAATAAAAATAGAAGAGTATTTTTTTAGAGTTTTTAAGTGTAGAAAACACATCTGGGTTGGATCTTTTTAGTGAATTACAAGCTGCTCTTAACTCTCTTAATTTGAATATTAATGATGTGATGGGACAAGGGTATGATATGTAAGGATCCTGTCTATGGGGAAAACAGTAGAAGGGGGGTTGAATAGTGTTTATGCAATTTAAAAAGATAGTTACACCAATTTAAATGCAATCCAACAAAATAATGCGGAATAGAAAATAAACCCAAAATGAAACACACGCAAATGCAGAGACGTTTCAAGGGTTCGGATTACCCAAGTCACTTTCCGACTTGTTCCCGGTAATCCTACGTCCCTTCCACCCGGATACCTCCAGATACTCAAGTTAGAAGCCTAACTTAAGGTTTCCTTAAAACCCACTTGTAGCAACCCTACAAGTGAAATCGAAGTACAATCGATTGACCTTGACTCCCACAACTTGGGAGCAAGCAAACTGCTCTCACAACCCGAGAGCAAATTCAAATAAAGAAAGTTATGAAATTATGAAAGCAACACTTACAATCACCTATGCCTTGAAGTAGAACTTGAAGGAGTGGTGTGTTGTGTGTTGAAGACTCTCTTGGAAGATAGGAGAAAGCCCTTTCTCGTGACTGCACCAAATGCATAGAAGATAACTCTTTGGTTCTAGGTTGGAGACCAAGAGACCAAAGATTGGAATTCTTAGGGCTTTGGATTTGAGAGCTTTAAAACTTTAGAATGAAATCTTGAGAGATTTTGCAATAGCCTAGGTAACCTTTCAATGGAACAGTAGAAGGCCCTTATATAGGTTTCTCAAATCCACAAAATAGTTTAGGCAAAAACCCTTTAGGAAGAAGTGAGAAAATTCTCAACGGATAGAATCTGCGCTCGCGACAGTCGACTGTTGAAGAAACCACAGTCGACTGTTGCGCAGTCAGCAATGGTAGGTGAGAATTCATAACGGTAACTTACCACGTGGACAGTCGACTGATGAAGCAAAGACAGTTGACTGTTGAACCAACAGGCGACTGTAAATCCTTCTACAGGCAACTGGCCGAAAGATGGGTAAGTTGAATGAAATCTGGAAATCTTGTAAGATAACAGGACAGACGACTGATGAGAATAAAACAGTCGAATGTTAATCAGAACAGGTAACTGTAAATCCTTATACAGACGACTGTCAAATACCCTGAGAATTTCTAGAGAGCTGAGTCAATGAATTGGCTCACAGACAGACGACTGTTGCAGCATAGACTATCGACTGATCCAAGGGACAGTCGACTGTATATACAACATTAGTCGACTGGCTGTAAAAGTCAGATCAACAAAGTTTGGGCAGAAGATAGACAGGAGACTGATTCAAAAAACACAGTCGACTGTCAATTGGACAGTCGACTATTAATCGTTCATCAGTTACCTGTGCGAAATAAACAGAGAGGCCCAAAACTAGATTGTAAAAGTTTGTGCATAACAGGCGACTGTAGAATAAAACACAGTCGACTGTTTTTGAGATAGATGACTGTAAAACATTCAGCAGTCGACTGTTAAAGACAATCCAAGTACAATCACTAAAGAAATGAATTGGAGTCTAAGGACGAATGATCTAATGATGTCCTAAGATTGAAATGATGATGTGTGTGAGTGCTCCATCAAAGTTCTACTTCTAAGCTACATACTAGAAGAGATAAAAGAAAATTACATTGACGAATTCTCTCTTCTATCCATCGTATAAGCTTGAAGTCTTCATGGAGCTTCAATCATCATCTACGATCATCCAATCCATGTCATTTGCCTTCAATCAACTTTGAGTGTCATCCATTGCAAGTAGATCTTCATAATAAGCTTAGGCAATGGATTAACTGCAAAATAGGGGATTAGTCACAAGTATTTATGTTTGCTCATCATTAACACCAAGTAGGGAAAAGTACAATACTCAACATTCTCCCCCTTTTTGATGATGACAAACAAACATAAACAAAAAGATAAATAATTGTGCTTATGAAAACTTACTCCCCTACATAGATGCCAATCAAGTTAGTCAACAAATATTAGGGCATCTACATATCAATTGAAGCAAATGAGTAAGTTATGCATGAATTTATTCAAGAAATCTAGGAATTAAAATCACTATTCATTGTAATCTTACTCCCCCTGAATCTAAGGCAACTTCAATCTTAGATTCAAAGTGTTAGAACATACTTAGCACATTCATTATGAATCTTGTATATTTATTTCTCTCCCCTTATGGCATTATCCAAAAAGGTGGGAGTAAATAACAACAACAATAATCGTGCTAAATAAGAACTAACAACAATCAAGGAGTATAAAGATATAAAGAATCAAAACACATAAAAATCACATCAAATACTTATGTGAATAGAGGAATTAAAGTCCAATATCAACATTTTAGATATACGAAACAAAAATAGTTTCAAAAATGCATCACATCAGAGATAGCATGAATAATCCAATATCAAATCCTATATTGTCTCAAAAACACATCAGAAGAGAATATATCATTCATGGAGACAATGTCACAATCAGCACACAGATATGATTATCAATTATACAAGATGTGACACATAAGATTAAACAGCAAAGTCATATATATATATATATCAAAAATACGATATGAGTACACATCAGATGGACATCAACATGTCCAACAAAAAAAAACATACATCATGATCCAAAAAAATACATCATGATATCAGAAGTACGTCAGCAGCAAATATCCATCATACAAACTACAACCAGCACACGAACAAAACAAACACATATGAACCACTCAACCCAACCAAAAACAGACCAAAACAAAATCTAGGTCTCCGGGTGAGTGAACAAAAGGCAACATCAACTTCAGTCAATGTGAATGATGGATGGGTCCGAAGGACGTCCAGAAGAGCAGAACATCAGCCTGGAAGAGCGTCGAGTAGGGTAAGCGGGAGTCTTCCTCTTGGAAGACGATGCACGAGCGGCAGACGATTCTGCATGAGTAGGAACAGGGGTCTGGACAAAAAAAAGGTACAGGCACAAAGCCTGGAGGAGGAGGAACACGAACAGGGGCAGTGTCCTCGGACTTAGAAAACAGAGCCTGAAGCTCGGCGGGGATGGGAAAACCATAAAGCATGAAGGATTTGTATTGAAGCTCCAAAATAAGATTAAGCTTCTCATCCAAAGAGGCAGACAGCTTCTCAAGAGCGTTGACACGATCACACATCCTACCGAGGAGAAAATCCTCAAGGGGTACTGAAGTCGGAGGATGTTCGGTCGGCAGAGAAGTATGTTCAGCAACGTTCTCGGAAGGAATGGGGTCACCGACAGTGATATTAAGGAAACCCCCAGAAGATGAAGGCGAGGAGGAAACCGAATCAATGGGTTGAGACGAAGGAACCGGATCATTGAGGAAATCAAAAGATCCTTTAGGAAACAGACGATCAAAAGGATCCATGAGTTCACTCGAACGATCGAAGGCTAGGTCAAGCGAGCTAGGGCATGATTCTGATGAGAAATCAATCAACAAGCGAGCAACACATGAGCAACCATACGAAGGAGGAAGGTCGAGTAACCACGAAGAAGATCAGAAGAGATATCTACAGGAGATTTCGAGCGGGAAGTCGAGTGATTTTCAGTCGGAGGAGAGAGAAAAATGTGTGTCGAAATGAACCGGTCACGAAATTTATAAGAAAGAGAATTAATCTGGGCCATTGGATCAAAGAATCGACGGCTCAGATCGAAACAGTGAATCGTAACAACAGTACACAGTCGACTGAAGAACAAAAGTCAGTCGCCTGGATGAAGTGAAAAGAAATAAGCATAGGATGACAGACAGTCGACTGTTGAGTAACATACAGTCGTCTGTCCAAAGCACAGTCGACTGTACTATACACATTAGTTGACTGACTGAGAATCAATAAACTTCATCAAAAAAGGCAGAGAGCACTGTAAAATTTCGACAAAGATGACAGTCGCCTGATGACCAAAATGTAGTCGCCTGTTGCAATAACAGTCGACTGGAAAATTGTCATCAGTCGTCTGTGCGAAAGATACAAATTTCTGACTGAGAAAAGTTGAGAAGGGCAGTCAACTGTCGAAGGAAAGACAGTCGTCTGTCCTGATCCAAAAATGCACAGTGAGATAGAAATCCAAAGAATAAGAACACTCACCCTAGGACCTATACTCTAATCACAAACTCATCATAAAAACAATGTAATACGATAAATCAATTGAAACACAAATCTCTAAGATCAATCTCAAAGAAATCATGAAATCACATAAATCTCAATTGCCTTTCTTAAACATATATATATGATAAATCAAATCAAGATAGGCAACATGATGATATGAGCTCAAAGAGTGTTAAGACATATAAGATGAGCTCCTAAATTTCAGATTCACCCATTATTCCTAATTCTCCACGCAACCTCACAAATGAATCTTCTTTAAGAGGTTTTTTGAAGATGTAGGCAATTTGTTTTTGGGTTTCAATGTACTCTAAGCTGATGTCCTTCTTAGCTACATGATCATTTATAAAATGGTGTCTCACATCTATGTGTTTGATACGGGAGTGATGTACCGGATTCTTGGAAAGACATATAGCACTTTGGTTATCAACCATGATAGGACAAGTATCACAATTGACACCATAGTGACTAAGAGTGTGTCTTATCCAAAGGACTTGTGCACATGCAAGACCCGCGGCAATATATTCCACTTCAGTCGTGGACAATGATACCGAATTCTGTTTCTTAGAAAACCAAGAAACTAAGGAATTTCTTAGAAAATGGCAAGTGCCACTAGTACTTTTCCTGTCGGACTTGCATCCGGCAAAGTCAGCATCACTATATGAGATTAACTCATATGTGCTAGATTTAGGGTAAAGTAACCCATAATCTAGAGATTGATTGAGATAACGAAATATTCGTTTAACCGTAATCAAGTGTGACTCCTTAGGTCTAGCTTGATATCTTGCATACAAGCATACGAAAAACAAGATATCGGGCCTACTAGCAGTTAAGTAAAGTAAGCTACTGATCATACCTCGATATAGACGAACGTCTACATCTTTTCCGCTCTCATCCTTGTGTAGATGGGTAGTAGTACTCATGGGAGTCCTTTTGCTCGACGACGATTCCATCCTGAATCGCTTAATAAGCTCCCTTGTGTACTTTGTCTGATGTGTGAAGGTTCCATTCTCCATTTGTCGAATTTGCAGTCCAAGGAAATAAGTGAGCTCTCCCATGTGGCTCATCTCGAATTCATCCTTCATAAACTTAGAAAATTCTTGACAAAGATTAAAGTTAGTAGAACCAAAAATTATATCGTTTACATAAACTTGAATCAATAGAATGTCCTTTTCATAATCTTTAATGAAGAGTGTAGAATCAACTTCTCTCATTTTAAAACCTAAATTCAAAAGAAAGGTCATGAGTCGATCATACCAAGCTCTAGGAGCTTGTCTCAACCCATACAACACTTTCTTAAGTTTGAAAACATGATTTGGAAATTTTTCATGAATAAATCCGGGAGGTTGAGAGACATATACTTCTTCATTGACAATCCCATTTAAAAATGCACTTTTAACATCCATTTGAAATAGTTTAAAATTCTTATGGGATGCAAAAGATAAAAGTAATCTAATAGCTTCTAATCTAGCTACGGGGGCAAAAGATTCTTCGAAATCAATACCTTCCTCTTGCCGGTAGCCTTGAGCTACTAACCTTGCTTTATTCCTTGTGATTACCTCGTTCTCATCCGTCTTGTTCTTGAAGATCCATTGGTCCCAATGACTTGGTGACCACTTGGAAGAGGAACGAGTTTCCAAACTTCATTTCTCTCGAATTGCATTAGCTCTTCTTCCATTGCCACTATCCAAGAGCTATCCTCACAAGCTTCTTGGATGTTCTTTGGCTCAATGGTAGAGACAAATGCGCAATGAGAGAATTCTTCAATCCTCGACCTCGTTCGAACACCCACACCAATATCTCCGATAATTTGGTTATGGGGATGGTTGCGAACGGTCGGATAAGCTTTGGGTATTCCTGCATCACTAAGAACATCATCAACAATTTCGTTAGTAGTGTTAGTCTCAATAATTGAATCATTAATCTTAACATTACTAAGAGAATCACAAATAACATCTACACTATCATCATCAATATGAGGAAAATCAAAATCTTCATTAAATGAAACGTGTAGTGATTCCTCAATCGTTGAAGAAGTTTTGTTGTATATGTTGGATATTGGACTCCCCGGATTTGGTTTTGATGATGAACAAACATAAATATATCGTGAACTAACTCTTTGTGAGCGCATTTATGGAGATCGTCGCCAAATTCATATGAACATCCAAAGCGACGTCTCGAGACTTCTCAAAGCGCGTGATCGTATGCCTAAAGCTTCGTTGAAGTTTTTGGACCATTTTAGAAGTCATGAAGATTCGGATCGAAGCTTTCCAAGACGGTTCGTCAAGTTTTATTTATAGTCTTTTAGCTTTGTTCCGTAGAATGTTAAGCCTTGAGTAGGTCTTACGTTTTAATCTTCATAACGCTCCTATCTTAGAGCTAGGATCTTAGTAGAAGTCCATACGAACTTTCCCGAAGCTTCGCGCTTTGTTTCGCGACTTCTTGTGCATGTTAGTTGGTTCAAGAAGAAGAACCAACCGACTAGATGGTGATCTAGTCGGTCTGCAATGCTTCTTGGACCGACTAGTTTGCCTTCTCAATTCTAAGCTCTTTACTGTTTACAGTTAGTCGGTCTACGTTGACTCACCGACCGACTAGTTTGTGAACTAGTCGGTCAGTAATGCTTCTTAGACCGACTAGTTGAGCTTCTACTGTACATGCCAAGTTACTGTTTATCGTTAGTCGGTCTGTGCACATTTGGCGATCGACTAGTTAATGAACTAGTCGGTCAACATTTGTTCTTGGACCGACTAAATCAATTTGTACTCAGACTATTTGTTTTATCTCTTAGTCGGTCTATGTTCACTCACCGACCGACTAGTTGTGGAACTAGTCGGTTGGCAAGTGTTCTTTGACTGACTAGTTCTGTTAGTCTGATCTTCGACCTATTCCCTATTCACCATTTAGTCGGTTCATGCTGTTTGACCGAACGACTAGTTGATGAACTAGTTGGTCGGTGGTTGTTCTTTGACCGACTAGTTTGGTTCAGAATAAAGCCGTTGGAGCTTTAATTAAAACGTTTTTCGCTCTCTCTTTCCTCTAACCTATATACACTTGGTGTGCTGCATTCATTGCACTCAAGGCTGATTTTAAGAGAATTTTAGATATCAAAGAGAAAGCATTCATTCTCATTAAAGCTCATTCATTTCCCTTCAAGAATCTCCCCCTCACTCTTATTTCAAAAGAGAGATTCATTGATTGTGAGCCTTCCAAGCCAAGTGCTTGATCCTAGGTCACCAACAACCTCATAGCTCTCCATTGTTGGTCATCTACTTGCAAGCTAGGGTTTGGTGCCTCTTCATCTTCCCCAAAATCCGTTTTGCCCTAAATCGTAAGTAATACTCAAGGCATAGGATTTTGTCGATAAGAATTTCTATTTCAATTTACATTGTTATTGTAAGTGTTTCACTCTCGGTTGTGAGAGTTTGTTTGTGATCCTGGATTGTGGGAGTCACAATTTCTTTTGTGTATGATTTGACTTGGTGAAGGTTCTTCACAAGTATTTCATAGTGCAAATCTTGAGTTAGGGTTTCTAACTCAAGTATCCGGAGGGGATCCGGGTGGTTGGGACGTAGGATCACCGGGAACAAGTCGGGGAGACTTGGGTGGATCTGAACCCAGTAATATTGCTTGTTTGCGATTGTCTTATTTGTTGTCATATTTACATTTCCACATTTCCGCTTTAATTGGTAGATATTGCAAGATAATTAGGAATTATCTTCTTAATTATTTTAAAGTATTATTCACCCCCCCTCTAGTACTTGTGCAGTAGCTTAGCAGGGCATTACATTTGGTATCAGAGCCAAGTCTATAGCTATGTCTGCCAACGACAACAAGACCGTTCGTCCACCTTCCGACTATAGCACCTTCAAGAATCGTGAAGGAGCGTCTTCGGTGATGGAAGGACACTCCTCGACGAGGCCTCCCTTCTTCAACGGTACCAACTACGGGTACTGGAAATGCCGGATGGAAACTTTCCTTCGGAGTGCTTCATTATGGAGGGCCACGATGAAGGAGTATGTCGAGCCCGCCGAAGAAGATTTCGAGAAGTGGACTCCCGCGGAGATCGCCGTGGAGGTAAGAAATGCCAAGGCAATAAACGCCTTGCAATGCGCTTTGGAGCCCGAGGACTTCAACAAGATATGCACATGTAAGAGTGCATATCAAATATGCAACTCCCTCCTCATCTTGCATGAAGGAACGAGTAGGGTAAGAGACTCTAAACTCGTTGTAGTTAATAAAGATTACGAGTTATTTCATATGCTACAGGGTGAGAAGATGAAGGAGTATTATGCTCGCTTCGTCGACATCACAAACGAGTTGGAGGCTCTCGGTAAGACCTACACCCAAAAGAAGAACGTCTCGAAGATTATCGATGGACTTCCTTCTTGTTGGGAGAAACGGACCTTCGCCATCGAGGAAGGTAATGATATGAAAACTTATACCGTTGTTCAACTAATGTGTACCTTAATATCATATGAGGTACGCAAGGATAGCAAGTTGAAGTTGCAGGACAAGATGAAGTCCTACCTAAAGCAAGACGAGTCAAAGAAGAAGGCTATTACTTTCAAGGCCGCTCCATCAACTTCCACATCGACCGATGATGAAAACTCGGAAGACGAGTTGGACTTGGAGTCCATGGCACTCATGGCAAATAAGTTCAACCGGTTCTTCCGAAAAGGTAACTTCAAAAACAAATCGAAGTTTAATTCTTCTAATGCCCCCTCTCCTTTGTGTTTCAAATGCAACAAGCCAGGACACATGAAAGCGGAGTGTCCTCAAAATAAGCAAAAGGAGAAGTGGAAGGCGTCGAAGTTCGACAAGTCCAAGAAGTACAAGAAAGGGTACAAAAGGGGGCTTATCGGAACATTCACCGACTCCCATGATTCCTCAAGCGGAGAGTCGGACGATGAGCAAGTGGAGCAAGCACAGATGTGCTTCATGGCTAGAGAGGAGCAAGATAAAGATGCCTCCTCCGATGATAGCGACAACGAAGGCGATGAGGTAACCATGGATGACCTTAGAAATGCTAATGAGCAATTATGGTCTAAATACACTAAATTAGTAAATAGGTATACTAAGGTAAAAGATGATTTAGCTAGCATCCAAACCTCGCCTAAAACTATCATCACCAACAACGACACCGTTGTTGAAGAGTTGAAAAATGAGATTGTAAATCTCAAGTCTCAACTTGAACATGTTAGCATTGAGGATCCGGAGGAACACAAGATAGCGGATTTGACTTCTCAAAACTCGACTTTGAGTATTGAGAATGAAAATCTCAAATCTCGTGTTTATGTGCTCACATCGCAAGTATCCACTTTGGATGCTTCTTTGCGTTCTCTCACCGAGAAATATGAGAGCACATTAGGCCGAATTAACAAATTCAATAAGGGTAAGGACCATTTGGATAAAATCCTAAATGACTTACTTCCGGCCAATCACCACATTGGCTTGGGGTATACGATGGGAAGTTCATCCAAATCGGCCACTACTTTTGTTAGGCCAACTTCCGGTGACTCAACGAGTGGTAGCAAACACTCTATTGGTAGTTCATCTACCAATGGTGCTTCCACCTCGTACACACCCTCTTTCGGAAAGAAACCCACTTTGGGTGGACCTTCAAAGAAGGGTCATGCCTACATGTACACAAATACTATGCCACGTAGGAACACACGTCCTACTCCACCGGCTCACACATATGATGATTTTTATGCTACACGTTCACGGGCACGTGCACACCATGTGAGACACCCTCATGCACGTGTTCCTCCACATGCATATGTACACACACATCATCGTATGAATAATTCTCATAATGCACCATTCCATCATGTTCCTTATGCCTATCCACGTCATGCATCACGTAGAAATCAACAACGCATGCATGCACCCAATAGGATGAGGGCTCCCAAAATATTCACAATTTGGAGCCCAAAGGACACAAACATGGATGAAAAACAAGTTTACATGAATTCTTATTTCATGAATGTTGTGCATAGTGATAATTATGTGGGGAAGTCTAAGTCCAATTGGACTTGGCTTCCAAAGGTCTAATCTTTTGGACCCAATGACCTTGGGTACCATGATACGATATTTTCTATCTTTAGGTACTCAAGAAAAAGAATCGGAGCAACAAATTTACATTTAGCTCCAAGAGGAATTGGATACTCGATAGTGAGTGTTCAAAACACATGACGGGTGACGCTCAATTGCTTTTCGGAGTGGTGCCCATTGCAAATGGAAACCGGGTAGTCTTTGGAGGCAACGAGAGCAGAACCATCATAGGTGTTGGTAAAGTGGGTAATCCTTCTAAACCCCTAATATGTGATGTTTACCTTGTTAAAGGATTAAACCACAATCTTATTTCAATAAGCCAACTTTGTGACAAAGGTTACAAAGTTAGCTTTGCGAAAGGAATGTGCCATATTTTGAATAAAAATACTAATGATGTATTGTTTTCCGGCACACGCCATAAGGATATATACATCCTAGATCTTCCAAGATCACATGAACAATGTCTCATTGCCAACACAAGTGAACAACACTTATGGCATCGACGTTTTGGTCATGTGAACTTTGGAACACTATTTAAGCTTTCCAAGTTAAATTCTATTAGAGGCTTCCCTAAGCTTGTCTTTCAAAAGAAAAGCTTTTGTGACTCGTGTCAACGAGGCAAGCTTCCAAAATCGTCTTTTAAACCTAAGAAAAGCATTTCTTCTAAGCGGCCACTAGAGCTATTACATCTAGGTTTATTTGGGCCAACTAGAGTTGCTTCATTAGGAAATGCACGATATGGACTTGTCATTGTTGAGGACTTTTCTAGGTTTACTTGGGTATTTTCATTGAGTAATAAAAATGATGCTTTTGAAAACTTCACAATTTTTGTTAAGAAAGTACAAAATCTCATTGGAACCACCATTGTCACTATTCGTAGTGATCATGGAGGGGAATTTGAGAATGAGTCTTTCTCAACTTTTTGTGATGAAGTTGGTATTACACACACCTTTTCATTCCCTCGCACACCTCCTCAAAATGGTGTTGTTGAGAAAAAGAATAGGACGCTAGTGGAGTGTGCTCGCACTATGCTTGATGATAGCCAACTTGGCCATCAATTTTGGGCGGAAGCTGTACATGTAACGACTGGTTTCATGTATTTGGATTATCTATATAATATATATATGTTTTGGTGGATTTTCTCCTTATGTGTGGTTTTCGTCTCCGTAACTTCGTTTTCGATCGTTTCGTCGTGATTTTCTAGCTTCTTCCTTAGAATCGTTGATCTTGGAGTAAGTCGCTCATGACGAACTTCAAATCGCTCATATTTTAGAGTTAGAGTGATCCTAGAAGCCGTAGGAATCTTCCTAGAACTTCGCGCTTCAATTCGGCACTTTTAGTGCACTTTAATTGGTTCAAGAAGGGAAACCAACCGACTAGATTGAGATATAGTCGGTCGGCAACTCTTTTCAAACCGACTAGTTCATTGAATCAATTGTACAAGAGTTACTTTTTATCATTAGTCGGTCCAAGAACGTTTTTCGACCGACTAGGTTGCAAACTAGTCGGTCAGTCATTGTTCTTTAATCGACTAATTCCTTGACCATTTCGATGACCTGAGTTACTGTTTGATTTTAGTCGGTCACAGTTGGTCGACCGACCGACTAGTTCTCAAACTAGTCGGTCAACAACCCTTCTTTTACCGACTAATCGCTGTCGTAAACCTAAGGTTTGCCCAGCTGCCGACGTTTCCTATTTAAACCCCCCCAAACGTTTTTCTTTCTTCTTTCATTTCTCCTGAGCCTCCTTCTTCCCCAAATCATCATCCATCTTCCCCTAGCCTTCCTCCTTCATCAAGAGCCCCTCTCCCTCTCCATTTAGGCCGGCCACCATGCTCTAGGTCACCCCCAACCCCCCAAAAACCCCCAAAATTTCATTTCTCCAGATTTTCTCCCCATTTCCAGATCTAAACCGTAGGTTCCCGGATCGTTCTTCCGTCACCGTGCTTGCTCGGCATCGTTCTTCCGCTAACGATTCGGTAATAACTCGATCCTATAATGTTCTCTTAACCCATTTGTGTTTTGTAAAACCCTAATGAAAATGGATGTTGTTTTGATGATTGTTTCTCCATAGCAGCGACTTCCCCGTAGATTAGCGTCCGTGAGACGAACCTTCGTGATCATCATCCTCGGTGCTAGGCAAGTGAAACTTGCCACTTAGGGTTTTAGGCCATGTTCTAGGCCATTTCCTTGTTTTAGCGTAAAAGAGACTAGGCAGTGAAAGGATAGCTGCCTAGACGCCCTTGATCTAGCTTGACAACGAAGCTGGATCCGTCACCTTCATCATGCTTGCATGTCATGTTTAATTTCAATTAACGGTACGCGAATATCTGTTCATGTCATTGCATACTTGCTTGTTCATCGTGTTTGTGTAGCACACGCTACTTTAAAATGTAAGATGCGGCGAGTAGGATTTTGACTCCTACATCGTGACTTGAGGCTAGGTGCACCCCTATGCCAAATACACTTCTTGGCTCGTGATCCAGAAGCGAGCATAGTGTGTTGCTAATCCCAACGCTCGATACACGTGGAGGGGTAGGGTTAAACGGTCGCTTGAGCTTAGGAGTTGGCCCGATCAGCCACTCTAACCAAAAGACGGAAACTCTGAGCACAAAGTGGAAATCGTGATAAGTGATTCGTGATAAGTGAAAATCGTGATAAGTGACTCGTGAATTAGTGATTTGGTAGCTTTTGCTACATCGTGTGTGCTTGTCCCTTCTTGTCCTTTTTAACTGGTGCATCATACTTAAATGTCATGTCATTGCATCCTACTTGAACTGTTAGGTTGTTAGTTTACTTTCAGTTTCCTTGCCCAAGTCTTTTAGACTTGCTGACATGTGCCCCTCTCTCTTTTGGGTGACACATGTTAGATCCTGAGCCAGAGTTCGTTGGTGAGGACGTGGTGTTTGCTGACGCTAGTGGAGTGTGCTCGCACTATGCTTGATGATAGCCAACTTGGCCATCAATTTTGGACGGAAGCGGTACACACCGCTTGCTATGTGTTCAATAGAATACTTTTGAGGCCCGGCACTAAACAAACTTGTTATGAATTTTTGTTTGGTAGGTTGCCTCAAGTTAAACATTTTCGAGTTTTTGGTTAAAAATGTTTTATTAAAAACACGTATGGTAGTTTGGACAAATTCGATCCAAGATCCGATGAGGGGTTTTTTGTTGGGTATTCCTCAAGTAGCAAAGCCTACCGGATATACAACAAACGAACCTCAACGATCGAGGAATCACTTCATGTTTCATTTAATGAAGGATTTGTTCCAACTAGAATTACTAATGATGATGACTCCTTGGATGTCCTATCTGATTCAATTGGTAATTCTAACTCTATTGACTCTATTGATTCTATTGATACTAACCCGACTAATGAAGTTTTTGAGAATGTTCCTAGTGATCAGGGAATTCCCAAACGGCTTCATACCGTTCGTGACCATCCTCATGAGCAAGTCATTGGCAATATCCATGATAGTGTCAAGACGAGATCGTAAGTCAACTACTTCACGCATTGTGCCTTTGCCTCCTCGATTGAGCCAAAGAAATATTAATGAAGCGTGCGAGGATAGCGCTTGGATTCTTGCCATGGAAGAGGAACTCATTCAATTCGAGAGGAATGAGGTTTGGGAGCTTGTTCCATTGCCATCGAAGAACCACACTGTCATAGGGACAAAGTGGATCTACAAGAACAAGACCGACGAAAACCAAATCGTCGTCCAGAACAAAGCTCGGTTAGTAGCTCAAGGCTATCGGTAAGAGGAAGGTATTGATTTCGAAGAATCCTTTGCTCCGGTAGCTAGATTATAATCCATTAGATTATTGTTATCTTTTGCATGCCATAAGGATTTTAAATTATTTCAAATGGATGTAAAAAGTACGTTTTTAAACGGAGATGTTGTTGAGGAAGTTTATGTTTCTCAACCTCCGGGTTTTATAAATGAAAAATTTCCAAATCATGTTTTCAAACTTAAGAAATCACTTTACGGTTTGAGACAAGCTCCTCGAGCTTGGTATGACCGTTTAAAGAATTTTCTTTTGGATTTGGGTTTTAAAATGGGAGAAGTTGATTCCACATTATTTGTTAAGTATTCGAATAATGATATAATTTTAGTTCAAATTTATGTTGATGATATCATTTTCGGTGCTACTAACTTTGCTCTTTGCGAAGAGTTTTCTAATGTGATGAAGGATCAATTTGAGATGAGCCACATGGGTGAGCTCAAATATTTCTTAGGTCTCCATATTCGCCAAATGAACGATGCAATCTTCATCCACCAAATGAAATACACGGTGGAGTTGCTAAAGCGATTTGGAATGGAGAATGCCTCCGGGAAAAAGACTCCAATGAGCACGACTACACATCTTGATAAAGATGCGGGCGGAAAAGATATAGACATTCGTCTATATCGAGGTATGATAGGTAGTTTACTTTATCTTACCCCAAGTAGGCCCGATATTATGTTTGCCGTATGTGTATGTGCTCGTTATCAGTCTCAACCTAAGGAATTTCACTTAGTAGCGGTAAAACGTATTTTCCGTTATCTAAGTTACACACTTGATTTTGGATTACTTTATCCAAAATCTAGCACATATGAGTTAATCTCATATAGTGACGCAGATTATGCGGGATGCAAATCCGACAGGAAAAGTACTATTGGCACTTGCCATTTTATAGGAAATTCTCTTGTCTCTTGGTTTTCCAAGAAGCAGAATTCCGTATCACTTTCAACCACCGAGGCGGAATATATTGTCGCCGGTGCCGCGTGTGCTCAAGTTCTTTGGATGAGATACACACTTAAAGACATTGGTATAAACTATGATACTTGCCATATCATGGTGGACAACCAAAGTGCAATATGTCTCTCTAAGAACCCGGTACACCATTCCCGTTCGAAACACATAGATGTCCGTCACCATTTCTTAGATGATCATGTTGCTAAAAAGGATATCATATTAGTGTACATTGAAACCCAGAAGCAAATCACCGATATTTTCACAAAACCCCTAAAGGAAGACTCCTTTGTGCGGTTACGTCGAGAATTGGGGATTATGGGTGAATCCGAGATTTAGGATTCATTTTTTATTCAATAATCTTGCATGCTATACATTTCAGTATATTTGCACATGCTAGATTTATTGGAATTTTCTGGATTTTTGTTGAATTTTCGGAATTTTCGCTCGATTTGTTCGTAAACGTTAAATTTCAGATTTTCGATGTGTAATGGGGTGGTATAATGATTAATGAGAGTATAACGATGGTTCGTCCAAGTGCGATTAGGAGAGAAATCAAAATTTCAAATTCTAAAATTTTTGGACTCTCTAAGTCGGTCCAAGTTCATTGGCCGACCGACTAGATTCAGTTCTAGTCGGTCAGTGAATGAGCTTAGACCGACTAATTCTTGTCAGATTTTTTGGCTTCAGTTACTGTTTACAATTAGTCGGTTCAAGCTCATTGACCGACCGACTAGATCGTGATCTAGTCGGTCAGTGCTTGAACTGTGACCGACTAATTGTGACGGGGACTGTCTTGTCTTTTCGACTTCCAATCGATTTTTATATGCCCCCAACCGACTATTTCTCATTCTAGTCGATCGTTATTTCTTCTCTCAGCCAAAAACCGCCGAGTCTCTTGGTCTTCCTCCCTCTCCGATCATTTCCGGCCATCTTTCCGACCAACTCCAACCGCCGTTCAACCCCCTCCTCCTTCCGACCTAGGTACTCCCTCTCCTAGCTGCTAGGGTTTCCATCTAGGTCCTCTTTTCAATCAATTTCAGCGTCTAGGGTTTCGGCTAGGGTTTGTTTAGGGTTCTAGAACTCAATTTCTTGTGTTGATTCGTACGTGTCTCGTCGCGCTTATGGCGAGAACCCGTATTCCGATCCAACCCTCGAGCCCGTCCCCTATGACCATCGAGTCGCCCCCTAGGGAACCGTCGCAACCCAAACGCCGTTCGAAGACAACCCAACCCCCTTCGTCGTCGTCGCCTCCTCTTAAGCGAAAGAGGACAGCGATAGCGAAACCCCGTTCTCAGCCCAAACCTAGGAAGCAACCTGTCTCTCCTGCTTCATTCCGTGCCCATACTCCTCCATCCGATTCCGACACGGAATACATACCCGAGACCGAGACCCATAGGGATCCCTCACCCCCTCCTAGGGAACCTGCGTCTAGCTCTCGACCCCGTACTTCCACACGTCAGCCTAAGGGAAAGGGTCCGATGCTAGTTGGCGGTGTCGATATCTCATTATGTCGCGACGACCCGTTGTGTCTCGCGGCATATAACCGTATCGAACACTGTCCGCTGCTATTGGAGCATTTCGTACAGTTTTCTGACTTCCCATGCCTAGCTGATCTTCTGTCGTCTAGCGGTCTTATCGATTATCTTCGATATGAACCTAAAGCGAATCCACACCCATACCCTCGCCTAGTCAAACTATTCTACGCCAACCGTGTCCGGGGTCAGTACGACGAGACCCACTCAATTGAGACTACTGTCTTGGGGACACCGATAGTCCTCACGGCAGAAATCTTGGGAGAGTTGATTGGTTGTTCGTCGTTTGGCCTCCTCCCTTCCGATATCTCCGTCGATGACATCTCTTCACTCGATCAGGTCATTCTTTCTGAGATTTTCCATGAGATTCCTCCCGCCATGATTGGCGTCCCCTCGAAGTCTTTCAAGCCGAATGGCTGGGTCCTAAACTTGATTCTGAAGTCGTGCTTACTTCCTAAGTACGGCTCCTCTTCTTTGCCTTTCCAGCCATTCCTGAAGTTTATCTACGCCATCTTCATGGGGAGCGAGATTAACTGGGCTCGGATCATACTCGATAAGATGGATTCTTTCGAGTGTATCCGGAAGTCCACGAAGTCTGCTCATATCACATACCCGTGCCTTCTGACGCTTGTTTTCCGTCACTTTCGTGTCCCACTTCCACCTGATGATGAGCGTCCTCTCGGTCCCCCTCTGAATGCGACAGCCGTCAAGAAGTCTCTTACGGCGCTGCGTCACATTCAAAGGACAACCCCCTCTGCTTCAGCGTCTGCTTCTGCCTCAGCTGCTCCTGCTTCCTCTACCACTCTTGACGAGCTCGTATGTTCAGTGAGACGTATGGAGTCTCAATATGCTCGTACTGAGGAGATACTTGCTCGTATCGCCTCACGTTTGGGCATTGAGATCCCTCCGTCAGTCTCTGACGAGGAGGAGTTGGATGAGGAGGAGATTGAGGAGCTTGTTCGTGTTGCTGCTCGTGCCCCTGAGGGCACTTCTGGTGCTGCTGTTGCATCTTCTGCCGGTGACCCCGAGAGCACACCTGTTGCAACTGTTCCTGCGGTGGATACTACGACTGGTGCTCCCGAGGCCACTACCATCGCTCCCGTGGACACTTCAGCTGATCCGGTGACCACCTCCACTCCTACAGAGCCTGCTGCTGCTGCAGATCCACCAGCTTCCTCCTGAGCTTCTTTGGAGGACTCTCCCGATGCACCTTGGATGATAGATCTAGTGTGAGAGAGTTTGGGTAGGATAGAGTGTGGTTCTGTATTTTGATATTTTGATGTATCTTCATGAATTTTGATGTACTTTGGATGGATGTTGATATGTTTTGAGATACTTCCATATATGCTGTCTTGTGAGATATATGATGTTGTATTTTGTGCCCCGATCGTTGGATCGCTTTTATGTATGTCAAGTGATGTATATTTTTGATGTAATCATGGTTCATATTTATATATATATACATCGATGTTGACATCTCATTCTGTTGTGCACATTTTATATTCTATATGTCTCTGATGTTTGATTTCGTCGCTCGACGATAATACTTGGTTAAATAGAATTCATTTTATGAAAACATAGAATTGTTTTACATGCACTAAATTAACCAAGAATGTTGATATTGGAGAGTATATTCCATAACTCAATTCGTAAAATTAATTTGAGTTTTGATGATTTTATTTATCGATTTTCGACTTTGGTCTCATTGACACGCTTTGATTTAATTCGTATTTTCCTTTGGTGTCATTTGGACCGTGGTCATATTCTACGACTCCCGTGCTTTTGTTTGAAGCCATTGTTGTTGTCGTTGATCTCCTCCCGCTCTTTTTGATAATGCCAAAGGGGGAGAGATATAATAATGACGATGTGCTAAATGATAATTTAAAGCATTTTTCCAAGAATCTAGTTTGATATGTTAGATTCAGGGGAGTTAAGATATATAAATGGATTTTCAAATCCGATATTTCAATAATCGATTCTCATTTTATATACTTTACTCGTCTGCTTGATGCATATCATTATTATTCACTTTGGAATTAACGTGTCATCAATGCAGGGGGAGTAAGTAAATTTCATTTGAATCATTATTTTTTATTATTATTTATGTTGGTTTGTCATCACCAAAAAGGGGGAGAATGTTGGATATTGGACTCCCCGGATTTGGTTTTGATGATGAACAAACATAAATATATCGTGAACTAACTCTTTGTGAGCGCAGTTATGGAGATCGTCGCCAAATTCATATGAACATCCAAAGCGACGTCTCGAGACTTCTCAAAGCGTGTGATCGTATGCCTAAACCTTCGTTGAAGTTTTTGGACCATTTTAGAAGTCATGAAGATTCGAATCGAAGCTTTCGAAGACGGTTCGTCAAGTTTTATTTATAGTTTTTTAGCTTCGTTCCGTAGAATGTTAAGCCTTGAGTAGGTCTTACGTTTTAATCTTCATAACGCTCCTATCTTAGAGCTAGGATCTTAGTAGAAGTCCATACGAACTTTCCCGAAGCTTCGTTTTTCGTTTCGCGACTTCTTGTGCATGTTAGTTGGTTCAAGAAGAAGAACCAACCGACTAGATGGTGATCTAGTCAGTCTGTAATGCTTCTTGGACCGACTAGTTTGCCTTCTCAATTCTAAGCTCTTTACTGTTTACAGTTAGTCGGTCTACGTTGACTCACCGACCGACTAGTTTGTGAACAGTCGGTCAGTAAGGCTTATTAGACCGACTAGTTGAGCTTCTACTGTACATGCCAAGTTACTGTTTATCGTTAGTCGGTCTATGCACATTTGGCGACCGACTAGTTGATGAACTAGTCGGTCAACATTTGTTCTTGGACCGACTAAATCAATTTGTACTCAGACTATTTGTTTTATCTCTTAGTCGGTCTATGTTCACTTACCGACCGACTAGTTGTGAAACTAGTCGGTTGGCAAGTGTTCTTTGACCGATTAGTTCTGTTAGTCTGATCTTCGACCTATTCCATGTTCACCATTTAGTCGGTTCATGCTATTAGACCGACCGACTAGTTGATGAACTAGTTGGTCGGTGGTTGTTCTTTGATCGACTAGTTTGGTTCAGAATAGAGCCGTTGGAGCTTTAATTGAAATGTTTTTCTCTCTCTCTTTCCTCTAACCTATATATACTTGGTGTGCTGCATTCATTGCACTCAATGCTGATTTTAAGAGAAGTTTAGAGATCAAAGAGAAAGCATTCATTCTCATTAAAGCTCATTTATTTCTCTTCAAGAATCTCTCCCTCACTCTTATTTCAAAAGAGAGATTCATTGATTGTGAGCCTTCCAAGCCAAGTGCTTGATCCTAGGTCATCAACAACCTCATAGCTCTCCATTGTTGGTCATCTACTTGGAAGCTAGGGTTTGGTGCCTCTTCATCTTCCCCAAAATCCATTTTGCCCTAAATCGTAAGTAATACTCAAGGCATAGGATTTTGTCGGTAAGAATTTCTATTTCAATTTACATTGTTATTGTAAGTGTTTCACTCTCGGTTGTGAGAGTTTGTTTGTGATCCCGGGTTGTGGGAGTCACAATTTCTTTTGTGTATGATTTGACTTGGTGAAGGTTCTTCACAAGTATTTCATAGTGCAAATTTTGAGTTAGTGTTTCTAACTCAAGTATCCGGAGGGGATCCGGGTGGTTGGGACGTAGGATCACCGGGAACAATTCGGGGAGACTTGGGTTGATCCAAACCCAGTAATATTGCTTATTTGTGATTGTCTTATTTGTTGTCATATTTACATTTCCGCATTTCCGCTTTAATTGGTAGAGATTGCAAGATAATTAGGAATTATCTTCTTAATTATTTTAAAGGACTATTCACTCCCCCCCCTCTAGTACTGTGCAGTAGCTTAGCAGGGCATTACAGTATATCCGGTAGGCTTTGCTACGTGTGGAATATCCAACAAAAATTCCTTCATCGGATCTTGGCTCAAATTTATCTAGATTACCGAAAGTGTTCTTGATAAAACATTTTGAACCAAAAACACGAAAATATTTTGCTTGAGGCTTTTTTTCATAAAACAACTCAAAACAAGTTTTGTTCGTTCGGGGTCTCACTAGGATCCTATTGAGCACATAACATGTCGTGTGCACCACCTCTGTCCAAAATTGAAGTCCAAAATGATTATCATGGAGCATGGTGCGTGCACTCTCAATAAGAGTCCTATTCTTTCTCTCTACAACCCCATTTTGTGGTGGCGCCCGAGGGAAGGAAAAGTTATGAGTTATCCCGGTGTCATCACAAAACTTAGTAAAAGATTCATTCTCGAATTCTCCTCCATGATCACTACGGATAGTGATAATGATGGATCCTAAGAGATTCTGAATCTTCTTTGCAAAGTTGGTAAACTCTTCATAAGCTTCATTCTTATTAGTTAAGAATGAAACCCAAGTAAATCTAGAAAAGTCGTCAACGACAACTAATCCATAATGAGCATTACCTAAAGAAGCGGTTCTAGTTGGTCCAAACAAATCTAGATGAAGAAGTTCTAGGGGCCGCTTAGAAGTTATCCCTTCTTTAAGCTTAAAGGATGATTTACTAATTTTACCTCTTTGACATGAATCGCAAAAGTTTTTCTTATTAAAAGCGATTTTAGGAAAACCTTTGACTAGATCATGCTTAGCTAACTTATATAAGTGCTTGAAGTGAACATGACCAAAACGACGATGCCATAATAGTTGTTCACTTGTATTAGCAACTAAGCAATATTCTACGGTTTTAGGCAAGCTCAAATAATAAATATTTTTACACCTAATACCAGAAAATAAAATATTTGAATCACAATCAACAATAGTACATAATCCTTCTCCAAAGTTAACCTTGTAACCTTTGTCACAAAGTTGACTAATGGAAATGAGATTGTGACACAAACCACTAACAAGAAATACGTTAGTAATTAAGGGTTTTGAAGGGTTACCGACAATACCTACTCCAATGATGGTTCCCTTTTGATTACCTCTAAAAGTGACCGTTGCACCATCCTTGATGCTAATCACTTCGGAGGGCAATGAGGGATCTCCCGTCATGTGTTTGGAGCAACCACTATCGAGAATCCATCCTTTCCCTTTAGTGCTAGTTTGACCTTTATTGCTCTTCTTCTTTCTCTTGGGTACCTATATAATATACCATAAGCTCATGGTACCCAATGTTTGTTGGGTCCAAGGGGATTAGCCCTTTGGAAGCCAAGTCCAAGTGGACGTCCGCTTCCTAACATAATTACCATTATTAATAACATCATGAAATAGGAATCAACATAAGCATTCCTATCATTTAGGCTAGTGTTCTTAGGACCCCAAATGGTGTAAGTTTTGGGAGTCCTTTTCCTAGTTTCATGCATACTTGTTAGATTTCAATGTGGTGCATGCTTCTTAGGAACATGGTTTCTAGCATAGAAATGTGGTGGCGGATATGCATATGACATACGAGAATGATGTGTATGCTTGGGGACATGCATGTTGTATGAAGCATATGGATCATGCATGACATGTGGAGGATGAGCATACATGTAAGAATGATGTGTATGTGCATACGGGTGTATAGGAGCACGTACATGAGTATTTCTCATGTGTGGATTTGCACGTGTTCGTGGGTGTGGAGCATAAAAAGTGTCATGATTATCCACTTGTGAAGTAGGAGGTTTCCTACGTTGATGAATGTTAGTGTACATGTAAGCATGACTTCTCTTTTGGTTTCCACCCTTATGGATTTCTTGCCAACAGGAAGAGAAGGTGAAGTGGTGACTTTCTTGGTAGGTTTGCTACCTATAGTGTCTTTGACACCACTTGTAGATGCACCGGAGGATGGCCTCACAAAGTCTATAGTGACACCACTATAGGAGGTGCGATCATTGGATACATTTGCTTTCACAAAACCAAGACCAACACGATGTGTGGCCGGAAATTGGTTTGCAAGCAAATCATCCAATTGTCCTTTTCCCTTATTGAATCTCACAATACGGGAGGACATGAGCTCATATTTCTCCTTTAGAGAAGAAATGTTGGTATCCAAGGTGGACACCCGTGCTTTAAGCTCGTGCACTTAGGTTTTAAGAGAATCATTCTCTAAACCCAATTGTGTGTGACGTGTGACTAGATCACTATTATCCTTTGGATGTGTTTGATCTAGTTGAGATTTGAGGTTATTCACCTCATCTCTCAAAGTGACATTTTGAGAAGCTAAATTTGCTTTCTCAAGAGTTAAAGTATCAACAATGGTGTCATTGTTGATAATGCATGGAAAGGATGACTTGCTAACATTTGATTTCTTTAAGCTAGTATATCTAAGCATTAAAGATTGATATTTACAAATAATTCTTCATTAGCAATACGAAGTTCATCCATTGTTACCCCGGTATCATCCGTGTCAGAATCACTCTCATCGGAGAGTGTATCCTCTCGGGCCATGAAGCACATGTGAGCGCTCCCACCCTTCTCATCATCGGAATCACTTGATGATTCTTCACTTGAGTCATCGAATGTACCTACGAGTCCTTTCTTCTTGTCTCTCTTGTTCTTGTCGGACTTGTGGTACTTCGGAGCTTTCCACTTCTCTTTGTTCTTTAGCATTGGGCAATCCCTCTTGATGTGCTCTGGCTTATTACACTTAAAGCAAAGAGAGGAAGTAGCATTAGTAGACTCAAATCGTTTATTAGAGGTAAATTTACCTTTGCGGAAGAAGCATTGGAACTTCTTCGCCATTTGGGCCATTTCACCCAAATCCATCTCATTCTCTGATTCTTCACAATCGGAGGATGATGAGTTGGCGTTGAATGCCAAAGCCTTCTTCTTGGCCTCCGAAGGATTCATCATAGCTCGAATCTTTAATCGGTTCTCTCGTCTTACCTCATAAGACATGAGAGTCCCGATAAGATTCACAACTGTGTAATTCTTCAAATCATTGACCTCTTCGATGGCGATCGCTCTCCTTTCCCACTTGGAGGTCATTCCCATGATGATCTTCCTTACCTTTTCAGGTTCGGTGTATGTTTGGCCAAGGGCTTCCAATTCATTGGTGATGTCGGTAAAATGTCTGTACATCGATGCAATGCTCTCATTTTCCTGCATATGAAACAAATCGAAGTTTTGCACGGCAACATATAACTTTGAAAGTTTTACCTTATTCGTTCCCTCATGGGTAACGATGAGATGGTTCCATATTTGACATGCACTCTTACATGTGCATATCTTGTTGAACTCATTCGGGTCCAACGCACAATGAAGAGCGTTCATTGCTTTTGTGTAGTTGACTTCGGCGGATTTCTCGGAAGACGTCCATTTTTCGAAATCCTCTTCGGTGGGCTCGACGTACTCGTTGTGGAGGGTTCTCCAAAGTGAAGCACTCCTAAGGAACGTCTCCATCCTACACTTCCAATAGCTAAAGTTGAAACGTGGAGGATGCACCGTAGATTGACTTTCGAAAAGTGTGGACGCTCCATCACGATCGTGATTATTGTCCGAAGTCGGCGGAGGAACGTTGTTGTTGTTGGATGCTATAGATATAACCTTGCGCTCTGATACCAATTGTAAGGATCTTGTCTATGGGGAAAACACTAGAAGGGGGGTTGAATAGTGTATATGCAATTTAAATAGATAGTTACACCAATTTAAATGCAATCCAACAAAATAATGCTGAATAGAAAATAAACCCAAAATGAAACACACGCAAACGCAGAGATGTTTCAAGGGTTCGGATTACCCAAGTCACTTCCCGACTTGTTCCCGGTAATCCTACGTCCCTTCCACCCGGATACCTCCGGATACTCAAGTTAGAACCCTAACTTGAGATTTCCTTAAAACCCACTTGTAGCAACTCTACAAGTGAAATCGAAGTACAATCGATTGACCTTAACTCCCACAACTTGGGAGCAAGCAAACCGCTCTCACAACCCGAGAGCAATTTCAAATAACGAAAGTTATGAAATTATGAAAGCAACACTTACAATCACCTATGCCTTGAAGTAGAACTTGAAGGAGAGGTGTGTTGTGTGTTGAAGACTCTCTTGGAAGAGAGGAGAAAGCCCTTTCTCTTGACGACACCAAATGCCTAGAAGATAACTCTTTGGTTCTAGGTTAGAGAGCAAAAGATCAAAGAATGGAATTCTTAGGGCTTTGGATTTGAGAGCTTTAAAACTTTAGAATGAGAGCTTGAGAGATTTTGCAATAGCCTAGGTAACCTCTCAATGGAACAGTAGAAGGCCCTTATATAGGTTTTACAAATCCACAAAACAGTTTAGGCAAAACCCCTTTAGGAATCAATGAGAAAATTCTCAACGGATAGAATCTGCGCTCGCGACAGTCGACTGTTGAAGAAACCACAGTCGACTGTTGCACAGTCCACAAGGGAAGGTGAGAATTCATAACGGTAACTTATCACGTGGACAGTCGACTGATGAAGCAAAGACAGTCGACTGTTGAACCAACAGGCGACTGTAAATCCTTCTACAGGCGACTGGCCAGAAGATGGGTAAGTTGAATGAAATCTGGAAATCTTGTAAGATAACAGGACAGACGACTGATGAGAATAAAACAGTCGACTGTTAATCAGAGCAGGCGACTGTAAATCCTTATACAGACGACTGTCAAATACCCTGAGAATTTCCAGAGAGCTGAGTCAATGAATTGGCTCACAGACAGATGACTGTTGCAGCATAGACAGTCGACTGATCCAAGGGACAGTCGACTGTATATACAACATTAGTTGACTGGCCGTAAAAGTCAGATCAATAAAGTTTGGACAGAAGATAGACATACGACTAATTCACAAAACACAGTCGACTGTCACTTGGACAGGTGACTGTTAATCGTTCATCAGTTGCCTGAGCGAAATAAACAGAGAGGCCCAAAACTAGATTGTGAAAGTTCGTACTTAACAGGCGACTGTATAACAAAACACAGTCGACAGTTTTTGAGACAGACGACTGTAAAACGTTCAGCAGTCGGTTGTTAAAGACAATCCAAGTATAATCACTAAAGAAATGAATTGGAGTCAAGGACGAATGATCTAATGATGTCCTAAGACTGAAATGATGATGTGTGTGAGTGCTCCATCAAAGTTCTACTTCTAAGCTACATACTAGAAGAGATAAAAGAAAATTACATTGACGAATTCTCTCTTCTATCCATCGTATAAGCTTGAAGTCTTCATGGAGCTTCAATCATCATCTACGATCATCCAATCCTTGTCATTTGCCTTCAATCAACTTTGAGTGTCATCCATTGCAAGTAGATCTTCATAATAAGCTTAGGCAATGGATTAACTACAAAATAGGGGATTAGTCACAAGTATTTATGTTTGCTCATCATTAACATCAAGTAGAGAGAAGTCTAATACTCAACATGATAATGGATCTAATATGAGAGGAAACACCAAGGTGTCCAGAAAAGACTAGTTGACGTAAGTCCTAGAGCTTTTTATATGCCTTGTGGTTGTCATTCTCTTAATTTGGTTCTCTCTGATATGGCAAATTCTTGTTTAAAAGGTAAACCATTTTTTGGAGCATGTCAAGCTATGTATAATATGTTTGCTAATTCAACAAATCGATGGAACATTTTACTTGAATATGTGGATGATTTAACTTTGAAGTCTCTGTGTGTAACAAGATGGAAAAGTCGTATAGAAAGTGTAAAAGCAATAAAAATCAAGCTCCTAAAATAAAAAATGCTTTAATAAAATTAGCTGAGGTTTCTGATGATCTAAAGATAAGTTGGGATGCTGAGAAATTAGTATCAAATGAATTGTCAAGTTTTGAATTTATTTTGAGTTTGGTTATTTGGTATGAAATTTTGTACAAAATAAACTTGGTGAGTAAAAAGTTGCATTCTAAAGATATGCATCTTGATGTAGCTATTGAAGGGTTGAAAGGGATAGTTTATTTTTTTGAAAATTATAGAGAAAATTGGTTTACTTCTGCTATCATTGATTCTAAAGAGATTGCTGATGAAATGGAAATTGAACAAGTGTTTCAGGTAAGACGTAGGAATATAAGAAAGAAACATTTTGATGAAAATCCTAATACAGAAAGAGAACAACAATCTGATCAAGAAAATTTTAGAACCGACTACTTTCTTGTTTTAGTTGAAATGGCAATTTCTCAAGTGAAAATTAGATTTGAACAAATGGAACTATTTAAGTCTATATTTGGCTTTTGTTTGATGCATCACTGTTAATTTCATTGGATGATGAAGGTATGAAAAATTGTTGTTTGAAACTTGAAAATGCTTTGACACATGGTGAGGATTGTGATATTGATGCAAAACGTTTGCTTTCAGAATTACAAATATTGCAGATAATGCTACCAGCTGAAGCATATCAATTTGGAAATCCATGGAACTCCATTAAAGTTATGGAGTTTGTAAAAAAGATGGATATGTTTCCATATATTTTGGTTGCTTATATGGTTTTACTAATTATACATATTACTATGGCATCTGCAGAAAGGAGTTTTTCAAAATTAAAATTGATCAAATCTTATTTACGGACAACTATGACTCAAGATAGGTTAAATGGATTAACAATATTGAGTATTTAAAAAATATGTTGAAAACTATTGATGGTGAACATATAATTGATGATTTTGCTCTAAAAATGCAAGGAGGAGTCATTTTAGACGAGAAGTGGTTTATATGTGATTTTTGTGCAGTTACAACATACAAGATTTCCAGAAGCAAGAAGTATGGTATGATATGCCAAGAATTCCAAATCAAGCTGAGCCAGACATGGAGTGGTCATAATGACATGTTCTCGTATGTTAATCCTTGTATTTGTTTTATTTTAAGGGGTATTGGTTTTATGCCCCCCCCATTTTGGACCATCTTTTAGCACATCAATAAAAATTTCAGGCATACAGATGAACCATCTAGCATTGCACTTGGCTAGGTTCTAAACCCCAAAAAAATTTAGTATTTCAATTTTTAAAAAAAATTATTTAAAGGGCCCAAATTTTTTATTCACCCTGGGCCCCAATATCTTCAAGACCGGCCCTGGTTACCAAGCATACTTAGTGAATCATATTAATTGCATACAAACCTTCGGACTTGAGTTATATTGCATATCTGCATCTATTCAAAATATGTATCTTGGTTTTTTGTGTGTTTATTGTTAAGTGATATGGTTGATTTAAAATGTTCCTATATATCACAAACACTGCTGGGGGCACATTTATAATTCCATTTCACATGATACTGTAATCATCAATGAGATTCTTGTGCAGTCTTTGATAATCCATCGAACTTATCTTAATATGGACTTAGCACATCAGCATTGTAACAGTAATGGATGTTGACAGGTATGGTCCTTAAAGAACCAGAATGACATGAGCATTCATCACATCTGGTGCGGGTTATATATCTGCTGTTGACTGATAATCTGTTAAGGGATGAGAGGTAAGGATCTCTATGAACAAGAGAAATCTCCAGTTGATTATATTTTGTTTTTTGCCTTCGTATTTGTGAATGTATCGTCACTGCAAGCTGAACTGGAATTGGATTTGAGCGCCTCAGATTCACTCTAAAAGCTTTAACTTTCTTTATGTGTAATGGTACAGTGAAGAGTTTCTATGATCGACTGGCAGCACTCATCAGCTGTAAACAAATGTAATTTGCTTAGCAAAATGTGTAATGTGACTAACAGCACTCATCAGCTATCATGCCACCTATGTATGATGGCATTAACCTCGCTTATCTTGAAGCACTTGCTTTTTCGGGCAGGATATCCAGGGTATGGCTCCTCTCTCTATTTTTTTTAGGTTTTTAGTGTTTTTTCTGTTTGTTTGTTTTTATTCATTTTTTACGTACTTGTTTCCTAGATGACTTTGAGGATTGCTATCTGCATTGTAGTACCCTGCGGGCCTTTCTTTTTGCCAAAAAGGCAAGAAATGGCACATCGATGTGACATTTGTTGCCTAATTTGAAAAAAATAGCTTGCACCGCAAGTACTACGGTGCAGATAGCAATCATCATGACTTTTCGTGCACATGCAATCATTTCATCACAGTTGGACTTGACTCGATCAGTTATATATTGAAAATTGCATACACATAGACCTACTTGTTTAGTGCACACACCACTTTACACAATATTTTTTTAAAGAGAATAATAGATATCATATGAGAATAGAGGCATATTCCAAGACACAAAAGTGGGAAAGTACAAGCCCCATATGGGCTTGTACTTGTTGTACATACCACTTTTTTGTGTCTTGGTATATGAAGCCGAGCCTCCATTGTTATATGATACTCATTATTCTCTTTTTAGAAACTCATTTTTTACTTTTCACGTACCTTAATTCTCAAATTATCACATTACTCTCTCTCTCTCTCTCTCTCTCTCTCTCTCTCTCTCTCTCTCTCTCTCTCTCTCTCTCTCTCTCTCTCTCTCTCTCTCTCTGTGTGTGTGTGTGTGTGTGTGTGTGTGTGTGTGTGTGTGTGTGTGTGTGTGAGTGTGTGTGAAAACCCCTAATCCTCTTCACCTCCTCTGCCTACAACCTTTGCCTCCTGCCCCTCTTTTCATCATCCTTCTGTTTTCTTTGTTGAAGAGATTGAATATGATGAAAATAATGAAGATGATAATGTGGCAGCAACAGCAAAAAGTGGGAGGTGGCGGTGGTTAGTGCAGGAGAAGAGAGTCTCGCCCCCTCATCCTCTTTATCTTCTTCTTCTCCTCCTCCTCATTAATCTCGATTGTACATGATAATTTTTTTAAGATGACAAAGAAGATGAATATGTGGAAGAGGTTGTAGCGACAAGCCCGCTGCATTGCTTCCTCATCCTCTTCATTTTCTTCTACCTAACACGAAATTTGACACACAAGGGTGTAGTGGAGATGAGAGGAGGACAAGATGCGATGGCGACAAGAGGATGCGTCGATGGTGGGGATGAGGTTTAAAATGGAATAGTTTGAATGACAAACGTGTTTATTTTGAACGACAAACTTGTAAATAAATGTGCCGAATGTAAAACAATTGGGAGTTACTATATGCACAGACCTAATTTCTCTCTATACAAACCACGTATTCACAAATTTGCCATTAAAAATTTATATGGTTGCCATTAAAACTTTTTCATCTTTTACTCATCATCTTTCTTCAACCTTTGTCATTGTAACGCCCCTCTCTCCAGGATACCTGATAAGTACGAATCCGTATCAAGTATTTCTGAAACTATGGGTACGGGTGTGAAGAAGAAAGACGAGGAGAGAGAAGAGAAGTATCGCTCACAACACAAAACCAGCAGGCCATTATGCACGTGCTGGAAAGTACGGACAGTGCTCCAACTCAACCAACTCAGACATGACAACATAGAGAGACAAACAAGCCCAAAACGGATTTTATTTATACATCATCAATATACATTATCTCTTTACATACACCATCCTCATTGTACAAAACATCATACATCACGCCTCACAACTCCCACCAAACAAACCCAAAAGGGGTATAATGCACTTTCAACTCATCTCACTCACCAACCCAAATTTCAAGATACATAATTCTTACATAAGCTCTATTGCTCCATCCCCTTGACATAGCTTCGGGTATCAAACCAGACCTGAAACCACAAGGTGGGACACATTACAACGTGACCTAGTAGGAAGTCTAACAACACTAGGTAGGGACCAGTCTCAGAGTTGCTCTACACTACAAAGTGTTGAGTATTTGTGTTTCATACCAATCTTATTTTGATGATGATCACAACATTATGTTGTTGCTAATGACTCTCTTGTTTTAGTCTCATAGTTACATTTCAAGAATATCATCTTTGGAGACTAAACACTTGGTGCAAGGATGGACATCAAGTGGAGAAGGGCCAAAGCTTGGACTCAAGGGGTGCCAAAGCTTGGAGATGATAGGGAGATTCAAGGCATCAAGATTGAAGACATAGACTCTAAGAAAAGCAATGTAATCCATGTAATATTTCCTTTATTGCTTTCCCTCTCATTTGAGTCTAGGTTAATGTAATGCCTTGATAGATGGTCTACTCATACATGCATATGTATTAACCATCTTAGTGAGCCTTAGGATTATCATAGAATCCAACCCAATAGGCTCATATTGACCAAAGACTCATTTGGAGTCTCTGGTTCTCCATCAGTCGCCTGCTGAAGGATTCACAGTCGACTGGGTGATTTCCAGTCGCCTGTCGATCCTTCTACAATCGACTGTAATGCACAGCTCAAGTCAACTTTCCTATTGACTCTACTTGAGCTTTTCACATCAGTCAACTGATGATAAGTTTACAGTCGCCTGTATATTTACAGTCACATGTGAATTAGTCAACAGTCGTCTGAGTAGCGTAAGTGCATATACTGCCTCTCTCTGTTTTTCTACATCTCCTGCAGCAGATGACTGATGAAGGGTTTACAGTCGCCGATGGTCTACTTCTCATCAGTCGCATGTATGCTTATCTGGAGAAAGAGTGCAGCTCTCTGTTTATTCCATCCCCTGAAGCAGTCGCCTGCTGAAGGTTTTATAGGCGCATGTCATGTTCACAGTCGACTGTATCGACTTTATTAGTCGACTGTCGTGGCTCAGATTATAGCCGTTGGATATTTTCTAGCCATTGGACAGTCGACTGTCATTTGTTCATCAGTCAGTGTCGTTTTCGCCCAGTTTCTAGCCGTTGCAGCCTTATGCTTTTGGCTGTTTCCTTGGGTTTTGAGGGTTTGCTTAGGGTTCCTATATATAGGAAAGGGCTGAGTTCATTGGAACTTCTTGATGCTATTGAAAATCATTTAAAGATTGAAAAGCCACTCTTAAACTCTCTCATTTCCCTCTTTGAGCTCTCATTCCTCTTCATGCATTGAAGTCCAGCTCAAGGGAAATCGTACAAGTGCTTTCAAGCCAATCTCAGCACTTGGAGATCCTCTTCCTTGCCTTGCATTCATCTATGAGTAAGCATCTCAAGTCATAGGTAAGAGTATTTATTTTACTTGGTGATTCTTGTAACACTAATTCTCTTTGTGGGAATTAGTTTTTCTCTCTTTGTGGGAGTTTATCTCTTTGTGGGATTAGGATATTCTCTTTGTGGGAATAACTCTTTTTGTGGGAGTAACTCTCTTAGTGGGAGTTTGGTGTCCTAGTATTGGGCTAACCCTAATTCTCTGAGTGGGAATTAGTAATTCTCTAGGTGGGAGTTTGACCCCTATGTAGGGTTGGTTGGGTCCTTATTTAGGGCAAAATCCTCTTGGTGAGGTATCTCTTTGTTGGTTTTGTATTCACTTCTCTTTGTGGGAATTATAGTGAATATTGGTGTGGCTGGACGTACCCATGTTTGGGGAACCAGTGTAAAATCTTGTGTTTGCATTTGGATTGATTGTGTCAATTATTTCCTCTTGTATTTATTATTCCGCATTTGCAAGTTTAATTTTAATTGGACAATTTATTGTCATTACATTATTCATCCCCCCTCTAGTGTGTTGTTGTTAGTATGGCAAGGGTAAGGCGATCCTTACACAAAGGTCTAACTACTGGTGATAATTATATCTACAGACTATTGCGTAAAGTAAAGCAGAAACTCATAGGCATATACTGAAAGAAAGAACTGCGTAAAGTAAAACAAACAATACTGCATGAATATCCACATGTTTAAAGAGATTAAAAATGCATTCATCTTCAGGTGTTGTATTTAAAAATTAGTATTTGAAAACCCGTGTAAAACATAGGATATTAAGGAGCTGGACTTCACCCAGGGTGGGTGAAAAGTGGTACCTCAACCAGCGACATGAGCACTGGAGGGGCCTCTCATAACTCCCTACCCGAACGGGGCAAGGTATGGGAGTGAGACAAATCTCGCTTTTTATTGGACAAACGGAGAAAACCAACAATTACCGCATGGTGCATCACGAGTACACCATCAGTCTTGCTAACTCTAGTCAACTCCCCCTTTCGAGAGTGACGAAGCGAGTGAGAAACTATCTTCTGTCCGCTCCTTAATTCCTATAATTTACACATGTTTTCCCCAAACCCGTATCTAGAGTGTCACCCACTTTCAAAATGGATCGAGCACTCCAGACATTAACACTCTGCCTCACTCTTAGTTTATGAACCAATTTATCGTTGCTTTCATTTTGGCGGTCGCAATTACCACATTCACAATTTCTCATTTTTTCATAATTTTGTCGATGTCATGATTTAACGACCATCACATTCGTGTAAAAACAACACTACATGATTCCATCCTTTCCCATTAACACATCGAGCACATGATTCCATCATTTCCAATATAGACATGTGACATACAATATAGGCAAGAAACATAGTATTTAACATTTAACTTAATCATGACATGCCAATTAACATAAAGGAGGCTATTAGCAAAATTACTACTTGGTATAATAACCATATGTCATTAGAAGCATACTAAATGAGACATAGAACCTACATGGCATTAGGAGCAAGCTAAATGAGACATAGCACCAACATGGCATTAGGAGCATGCTAAATGAGATATAGCACCAACATGGCATTAGGAGCATATTAAATGAGACATTGAGACAAACTAATTAGGACATAATTATACAAATATGGAAACATGGAGTTATGGCATGAAATTAGATGTAACCATCAAAGTATTCGTACATGAATATGAAAATATCATGGTCCAACGTAATGTAGAACATAAGCACTATGAAGTAGAACATTATCGTTACAAAAAATGGCATAAATAGCAAGTTAGCATAGACATGGCATAACTAACATAGCTGCCTATAATGGCAAAACTATAATGGCATAATAAACATGGCATAGTACACATGGCATATTTGTCATGGCATAACTAACATGGTATATTTGACATGATATAACTGGCATGGCATAATGAGCATGGCACTAAATAACATAGTAATTATTGGTATTCAATTTCCAAGTTATGAAACTTCAATATATCTAACATCTTAAACATACCATAGTAATAATCTAGCATCCTAAACTTTAACATAGCATGGTGATCACTCCTAATTTTACACCTTTTTCCCGCATGTTTGCATGCCATTTAGATCGCCCAAATCATGTTTTTCACGATATATCGACGATATTGCGATGCTTTTCACGATTTGTTGTTTTTGTCGCATTTCAGGTGATTTGGCGCGATTTGGAGTGATCTCGAGACGCGCTTACTCCAGAGGGTCACCGACGACCTCCCCGAGGGGTATTTTGCTGTTGGAGAGGAGCGGAAGAAGAACGGACGTCGCAGGAGCGACGAGGAGGCCAAAACAAGCAATCTGGGCATTTTTAGTGTCCCACTCGGCCGAGTGAAGGAGTCACTCGGCCGACCAGCGAGACACCGCTCGGCCGACCAGATCAGACACGATTCATATGTGCACTCGGCCGAGCAACGGATACCACATCGGCCGAGTGACGAGACCCCGTCCGCCCGAGTGGCGCCCAGACGAAGCCATTCAAAAATCGCCAAGTTACTGTTTTTCGGCTGCCTGAGCTTCAGAAGACCCACTCGGCCGAGTGGATAATCCCGACCGCCCGAGTACCAAGAAGCCATCGGCCGAGTGACGACAACTCACTCGGCCGAGCAGCCCCCGAAGTGAAAACCCCTGAAGATCGAGACTTACTGGAAATTTACAGGGTTTTCACTCGGCCGAGCGACTTTTGTCACTCGGCCGAGTGCGACGCGCTGCCTGTAGCGAAAATTGCGGAAAACAGGCTGCGCGGGGGTATTTTGGTCACAGTTTTTGGACGATTTTGGGGGGTATTTAACCCCTGTTTTTACCCTAGTTTGGAGAGCTTTTCTCTTAGATTTTTTGTAGCCTTTTAGATTAACTTTTTAGATTTATTCTTGAGATTGGAGAGGAGACAAAAGTTAATTTTTGAAGAATTATTTGAAGAACTCCATTGGTTTGTGTTTTCTCTTCTCTAAAAATTCTATTTTTATTGCATATCTCAATATTGTGATGAATTCTATTGCTTATTTCATTGATTATTTTTGTGATCTTGCTATGAATTGTGAGTAGTCGCCACGTCTTGGGGCGTGGGGATGAACCATACAAGCCCTATTTCATGATTGTGATGAATTGGTAGGAATTTTGCTAGAATTGCTATTAGGGATTAGATTGGGATCAATTTACTACGGATGGCTAGGAATTCATACCGATTGGGATTTGCAAGAGATTGGATCCCAATTCGATAGGAAACCCTAGAAATCTGAATTGGGTTGGAATCGAATTTCCGTAGTGTCGGTTTGCAAGAGATTTGACCGATACTAGGGTTTCCGGTTCCAATTCCGTGCCAATACCCGTTTGCAAGAGATTGGACGGGTAGGAACTATCCCAAACTAGGTCGCGGGCCGAGTTTACAAGAGATTGGGCTCGGTGCGCGATTGAACGATGATGTTGATCCTAATGCTAGCTTCCCTAGGCTAGGGTTTGCAAGAGATTGGACCCAAACCTAGGATAGCTATAGGCCGGCAACAGCGCGAGAGCGTGAGCTTGGTTCTACATTCAGTTGCAACTAGTTCATCCAAAATCTTATTCTAGCAATTTTGATACCGATTAACCACATTTACGAAAGACGGTGAGTAGCGGGAATTCCCCATTCCCTAGACGTTCTTTATTTGATTTGATATTTCCGTACTTTGTCTGACGATTGTGACAGGATCGCCAAAGGCAAATTTCTCTCTTCTTAAATAGCCAGGTTGATTAGAACAAGCACGGTCATTCATCCTCCCTGTGTTCGATAACCCGCTCGCTACTATACCGTGCGCTTGCGGTAAAACTACAACCGTACTTTGGGGTTACATCCCGGAGCGATCAAGTTTTTGGCGCCGTTGCCGGGGAGGCGATTGCGTTTGATTTTACCACCCTAGCTATTTTTTATTATTATTCTATTTCCTTATTTTTCTTTTACCTAACCCTTCCACGGTACTAATCATTTCTTTGAAACTCTGTTTTCCCTGTGCATGTACACGAGATCTACGGCGGACCCTGAAGCTATATTATTTGATCCCGAGATCGAACGTACCGCGCGGAGACTTAGAGCGGAAAGGAGACAAAATCCGGAAGGGAGGTTTATGACCAACCCGGAAACTGCGGACCAATTAGCGGCAAGGATGGCGAGGATAATTTCTATTCGAGATAGGCTTCGGCCTAAGACCTCTTCTACGACCTCATCCATTGCCATGCCGGAGTTGGCGGCTGACAAGAACTTCGAGCTAAAGACTGGACTAGTGGTTCTGATGCAGCAGGATCCATTTCATGGGAATGCCCATGAAAATCCTCACTACCACATCCAATTATTCTTGTCGAAGTGCGCCACATTCCAAATGCCGGGGGTCTCCATCGATGCCATCAGACTACGTCTCTTCCCCTTCACGCTAAAGGACAAGGCACTCTATTGGTTGAGGACGCAGGCTGAGGGTGTCTTCACCACTTGGGACGAGTTGGCGAGTGCATTCATTGACAAGTTCTATCCGCCCTCCAAGACAGTGAAGATCCGAAGCGCTCTTATGTCCTTCAAGCAAGGACCCCAAGAGACGCTCTATGAGGCTTGGGAGCGTTTTAATGATCTGCAGCATCAATGCCCGCACCATAGCATTGAAAATTGGGAGCTAGTTCATAGCTTCTACAACGGTCTCCAACCGGGGACCAAACAAATTATTGATGCCGCGGCGAATGGTGCTATCTTGTCAAAGACTCCCGAGGAAGCTACGGCCCTAATTGAGGAGATGGCCTCAAACAATCAACAATGGGGCGATGAGCGAGGACACTCCACGTCCTCCTTGAAGCCAACTAGTATCTATGAGGCGAAGGCCGTAGCGGAGCTTACAAGTAAGTTTGATTCTCTCCACAAGGTAGTGGAGAGACTGGAGAAGTTTATCACGGAGCCCCAAGGAACCCCTTCCACCTCCGCTCCAACGAACCAAATGAGTGATTGGCAAGACCAATCTCAAGCCATGTATGTGGGAGGAGAGCAAGGAGAAGGATCCTTGGAGCAAGTACAATATGTCGCGGGGAACCAAGGATATTGGGCCAATCCGGCCACAAGAAATCATCCCGGATTCTCTTACGCCAACAATGAAGGAGCTTTGAACCCGTCACAACAACCACCTCAACAAGCTCGACCACCACCACCCCAACAACAACACTATCCGCCAAGGGGGCCTCCACAACAAAATTTCCAACCGAAGCAACAAGTTCCACCATATAGGCCGCCCGGATACAATCAAGGGTGGAGGAATCAAAATCAAAACCCTCCACAAGCTCAACAACGATCCGACTTCGAAGCTAGAGTGGAGGCGTTTATGGTCAAGCAAAATAAGGTCAATGCTACCTTGAAGGCGGGGCAAGACTCCCTTACAACCGTTGTGGCTCAAATATCGGAGCAATTGGCGTTGCTCAATCGAAACACTCAACAATTGCCGGTGCAACCCGAGCAAAACCCACGGGGGCAACACCGGCCACATCAATGCCGTAGTTGCCGTTACTACTAGAGGCGGGAAGGATACCACCCCCGCCATGATTCCTACCGAGGAGCCCGTGGAGGAAAGTTTGGAGCCAATTGAGCCGGTAGTTGAAGTTGATAAGGAGAAAGAGCCACAAGAAAAGGAGAAATCTAGAGCTGAGCAATTGATTGAGGAAAGGCGCTTCATGCCACCGGTCCCATTTCCCCAAAGGCTCGCTAGAGCGAAAATGGAGAAAAGGCTAGCAAAGTTTCTCGAGTATCTGAGAGGGGTTAGCCTCAACATTCCCTTCCTCGACGCCATCGTGGAGATCCCCACATATGCTAAATTCTTAAAGGATTTGATTTCGTGGGGAAAGAGGAAGGAGAAGATTATGCTAGCCGAGGAGGACTCTTGGTTCACCAAGAGAGAGAAGGAGCCGGCCAAATTTAAAGACCCGGGGAGTTTTCGGATTCCTTGCACCTTGGGCGGCGTCCCTCTTCAAAAGGCGTTGGTAGATCTAGGGGCTAGTGTGAGCCTCATGCCTCTCTCCACGTTCTTAAGGCTAAACACCGGGACGAAGTTGAAACCTACCGACATGCGGATACAATTGGCCGATGGGCGAATAACAAGGCCGGTAGGGATCGCCGAAGACATCCCGCTACAAGTCCCGGGGGGAATATGCTTGCCATGTGACTTCGTGATCATGGACGTTAAGGAGGAGGGAGATACATCATTGATACTTGGACGCCCGTTCCTCGCCACCGCCGGGGTGATTGTCGACGTGTGAGAAGGTACCCTAACTTTGAACGTCGGCAACATCGAGGTGGAGCTTCACATTTCTAAGGCTATGAAGCACATGCCTTACCACGAGGAGCTTGACTACATGGACCTCCTTGATGAGGTAATTGAGGAGGCGATCCCCCACTCGATTGGCGCTCTATTCGATGAAGATTTCGAGGAAGGCCCGGATTTAGGCCGAGATGAGAAGATAGATAATTCCCCCGACCTCTCCGCTGAAAATGATGAAGGCGACGCTGATGTCGCAAGGATTCGAGAGCTCTGCAAGCTCTCAAAATTAAAGTCTCCAAAGAAAGCTCTGCCGATATGGAAATCGGCGTCACCGGTGAAGCCGTCGACCGGAGCAAACGCTAGCTTGGGGGAGCCTCCCCCCCAACACAATTCGAGACGAGAGACCACCGCGGGAGAACACGCCGCCGCAACTTCCGAATCCAAGCGTTCTCCCCGGAAAGTTTGATGGGTGCATCTCATATGCACCAAACATCCCGCATTAATTGAAAATCATAGGGGGTCGAGCTCACGACCTTAAACGAGCGCTTGTCGGGAGACAGCCCGACGGTTATTGCTTTATTTTTACTTTTTCTTTATTTTTGTTTTAGAAATTTTTAGTGTTTTGAGTCGTTCGCCCAAAAATTTTGTGATAACGGGTCCTATTTTTCTTGACAGGAGAGGAGATAGGTAAATCCATCATGAGGAGGATGAACGAGACGACGAGGAGCGCCCCAGGAAGACGCTCGATGCTTAGGAGTAAGATGAAATCGACTGGAGGAAGAAAGACGGAGTTTAGAGCCCAAACGAAGACAAACAGCAGAAAACAAGGCTCACTCGGCCGAGTATACTAGTCACTTGGCCGAGTACACAAGTTCGTCCGGCCGAGCCGCTCACGAATGAGGGAAGTCTGCTGTACCCAACTCTCTGTTTATTTTCTTGATTTCAGTATAACTGCTACTCGGCCGAGTATATATTTTCACTCGGCCGAGTAAAACGGATACGCTCCTAGGGCGAGTCTTGCCGAGTAGCTTGAGCCACTAGGCCGAATGGACTTACTCCACTCGGCCGAGGCTGGCAAAGCCACTCGGCCGAAGCGTAAGCGCGAAGGATTTTCCATTAATCCCACTCGGCCGAGTGACCTAGTCACTCGGCCGAGTCGTAACTTTTATTATATAAGGGGCCGAGGGGGGGCACGTTTTTCGAAACGCAAAAAACCCAAATCGCCCCGACCGTTCAGCTCCCTCGCCCGATTCCCCTCGCTCGCGCCTCCCACTCGCCTGACCGGCCACCACACGCCGCCGCTCGGCCAGCCACCGCCGGCCGAGCTCCGCCGCGCCTCGCCCGAGTCGCCGCCGGCGGCCACCACACCGGCCACCTCCGGTATCGCCTATTTCGCCTTTTTCTCCTCTTTTTGTGTATTTTTCGAGGATCCACGTGTTAAACGAACCCCAAACCCAAATTGATTTCTATATCTATCTATTATACCCCTAATGCCCCATACGTTTTGAATATTACTCACTGATATCTCCATTTCATGCACAGGTTGTTTCTGGGAGCTTAGGGGAGCCCAGGGGAGCTTCTACGGACTGATTTGGGCTTCGCGGAGGCGCTGTCTTCGCACGCTTCCATTGCTTAGCACTCGCGGTGTGTCGGGGTATACTCTTTCCTTTATTTTGCACACGCCGCACTTTTTACACTTTTCGGCGCACGCTCGGGGCCCATATGCCGCCCTGGACACGGCCGCGGTCGAGGAGAGCTTCCACCAAGCGGAAGCGGTCGGATGACGCCGGCCCCTCCCACGAGTTGGAGGACTCTCCTCTGCCTTCTCCCACACACCCCATCCACCCAGCACAGCCTACAGGCCCCGCACACCCCGCACAGCCTGTAGCGCCCACACAGCCCGCACAGCCACTCCCTGCCGCTCCACAGCCACCACCTCCGGCTCCACTGGTCGGGCCACTCGGGATTACGTTCCGAGACGACGCACACCGCGCCGTCTTCGAGCGTATCTCCCAGCGCTCGATCGTACCCTCCAGGTTTGTGCACCTTGCCGACCTAGGACGCCTGGGGGTACTAGAGGGGATGCTCACGTTGTACGACAATATGGGCTGGCGAGATTTCTTTCAGGTGTCGGCGGACACGTTTATCCGTCCGACACTTGAGGTACTTAGTTCGATCGCCCGGACCGACGAGGGATGCTCGTTTCGGTTCATGGACCGGGAGTGCCAGGTCACTCTCGGTATGATGGGAGCATTTTTCTCGTGGCCCGATGTCCCCGGAGCTGATCGCGATTACGGCCCCACCCATATCCCCCCACCTTCCTTCGACGCCGGTGCCTTCTGGGCCCGGATTACGGGTCTTCACGCTGCCTTTGACCCTAGTAGGGCCAAGGCCTCGGCCATTGTCCATCCCTGCCTCCGTATTGCTCAGCGCCTTATGGCGACGACCTTTTTGGCCAGATATGAGCCGGGCACGATGTCTACGCCAGAGCTCTACATGCTCTACGCGATGACACGGCCCAGAGCTCTATCTAGGGATGGCGATGAGCTGGTCCCCGCCGTCGTGATTGATGTCACGGCTTGGTTTTTGGACCGCATCATTGTATCGGTGGGCGCTCACTCACCGATATGCTGTGGCGGCCTGATCACCTTGCTTGCCCTTATGACCGGTGAGGACTTCCCTGACGACCTGCGACGAGCACCGGGCCCCACTTCTTTGTCGATTGATGTTATGGCCCGGATGAAGATGCTTCGTCCGCACGGTGAGCGTCACTGGGTTTGGTTGCATGGCCCTTACGGTGCCGATTACATGATTCTTCCGAGCCCAGCTCGGACTCAGATTGCACCAGCCTACGTGGACTGGCTCCCTGCGATGGATGTTCTCATCCCCGCTGCTTACGTGCTCGAGGCCGAGGAGACCGAGCAGGCCCACGCTGCCCACGCTGCCCCCGCAGACCCTGTTGCTCCTGCCGAGCATGCTGCCCCTATCGACCATGTGGCCCCTCAGCCTATCCCCGCTGTTTCCGATGCTCCTGACACCTCTGTCCACACCTCTGTCGGTGTCAGGAGTACCTTAGCTGAGCCCACCCCCGCCACTTCCACGCCTGTCACCACCACCACTGGCCCTCTGTCTGCTGAGCCCGTTTCTTTTGCCCCACCCGAGCGCCCGCCGACCGTAGTTGAGTGCGGAGAGCCCTCTGTCTCCACTGCTGCTGTATTTTCCGAGAGTGTCGTGGCGTCTGTCCACACTTCTGTGCCACTGACCTCTCTGGCCGCCTCGCTGCCACTTTTGCACTCTTCTTTCGCTGCTGCTGCCTCCACTTCTCACCAGCCGGTGCCCCGGCCTCACACTGAGGCCAGGCCCACATTTGCGAGCGCAGCGCCTTTCGTTCCCTTCCCCGCTGAGCCCGTCACATACGCGACCCGAGTACGCCAGCCCCGCCCTGCACAGCCCCGACCGGTGCGTCCCTCTGCACCACCTCCCCCCGACACTGTACTTCAGAGCATTCGTGCTCTAGAGGGGGCGGTGAGTGGCCTCAGAGGCGACCTTAGGACCCTGTCCTCCACCGTCTCTGCGATGGCTGGCCTCTTTGACCTGCTCCCGCAGATTCACTACTGTCTTACCCAGGTCCTGGAGCGTCTCCCCCGCGTCCCCGTACCCACACAGCAGGTTCCCACCCCCTCTTCCACCCACACTCGGCCTGCTTCCACTTCCACACCCACACCCGCTCAACAGCCTGCACCACCACCACCTCCTCCTCCGCCTCAGGACGGAGACGGCGCAGCACCACCTTCTTAGGCACCCTTGATGCCATCGATTATTCCTGCCGTTGTGCTGCCCGTTTCTGCTCGGTCCTGTTGCATTTTTGTCCACCCACCCCCTCCCCTCACTTATTTTGGGTTTCTCATTCAGATCATATGCTTATATATCTTTTTTGGGAGAGAGGGAGAGTTTTGGTGCCCCACCTTTATATCTGTATCACTCCATTCCTGCATGCATCATGTCCGCATCATATTTTTCGTTTCTTTATTTTTCGTTTATTTTCCTTTTTTCCCCATCATGCATGCATCCTCACTTACCCCTCACATTACTTGTCTCTCGGTGTGCCACACTTTGCACATTGAGGACACTGTGCCATTTAGCTTGGGGGAGTGAGTTCTCACGTTCTTTTTCGGTTTGCCACCTTTATTTTTAGTTTTTCACGCCATTTTCCGCTTTTGCACTTATTTTCATCATTTTTTTTATTTTGCCATGCATCACGTTTTTCTTATTTTTCTGTGTGCTGCATTGTAAATAGTTCTATTTTTCCTTTATCTTTATTTTTTTTCCTTTTCATCTCATGCTAGAGATGACTTTTCTATGATGATGATGACGTGGAGTTAGCTTATTCTATATGCATGCTTTATTTGTCATGTCTTAGATTTTATTTCTGATATCATATGCTATGACTTGCCTTGCATCTAGAGATAGTAACCCACACTTTTTCCACATGAAAATGGATGAAATTTTATTATTAGCTGAGTCTGAATATTCATATGTATGCTATCACAGAAAACACACCAAGATTCACGCATTGAATGCATATATCTGGAGTACTGATTTCTTTTCCTATATCACTTCTATATGCATGAATTGTACATTTCACTTCAGGATGATTGAATGATGTTAGCTATGATAAATCTGGATTAGTTAGCTTTTTTGTGATTGAAACTGAGTAGATTAGATTACCCTGCTGAAGTTGTCGTGCATGTCTTATAGAGTGAACCGAGAGATATATTCATTTCTTTCTCCACAAATCTTAAACATCATTTCTCTACTTTTAAAATCATTGGTGAATCTCCCCTTAGCGATTCTATTATATGGCATTTCCCCCGCTATTAATTCCTAGCTCCAAATTTCTTATTCAAAAAAAAGAAAAAAAAGAGAAAAGAGAAAATATTCTTGTATATCATTATCTCTCTTTGAGTTGGGATCGTTGTGTATATATGCTATTGCATCAAAAAAAAAGAGAGAAAAAAAAGGAAAAAGAAAAGAGGAAAAATTCCTCAATAAAAGATCCTATCTCACTTTCTTTCTTTCTTCTCTCTTTTCGTGTTCGTTTTTATTACTTTTGGAGCTTTATAAAAATGGGGATGTAAATATTTTTTTTATGCCACCACGCCTATAGATAAGCTTGGGGGAGAGAACCCATTGATGTGTGAGAGAGTGACTACTTGACGTTACACGACAACCTAGGCTAAGTAATATTCTATACTCAATGAGATTATTTCTAGCTTTACGAAGTCCAGAAATCTAAGCCTAGCACTCATTTCATGAAATCCGTACTTTTCCATTCTCTCTATTCTATTGTGTGATACTCTTATACTCCTGATAGAAAGCATTCAATTGAAAAGTGTGTGATCTGTGATTTGTATACCGCTTTAAATGATTCAGACGATGTTAATTATAAGATTATTCCGTTTTTCATGATTATATTGTTGTTCGTGGGTTTTCTATTTCTATTTGCACCATTATACTATGATATCAAAATAAAACTCTTTGACATGTGTTTTTCATTCAGTGCATGCTATACGAGTAAGAGGAACCCACGTCCTGAGAAAATGATCTTTCGGCTTACCTCTTCGCTTCTTTCTTTCTTCTTTATTCTTATTTCATTTTTCATTCTTCTCCGTTTTTCATTCTTCATTTTTCGCCGTTTTCGTTTTCCGAATCCACCGGGTTCGCCTTTTACTTATCTTCCTCAAGGACGAGTAAGAGGTAAGCTTGGGGGATTTTGATCACTCCTTATTTTACACCTTTTTCCCGCATGTTTGCATGCCATTTAGATCGCCCAAATCATGTTTTTCACGATATATCGACGATATTGCGATGCTTTTCACGATTTGTTGTTTTTGTCGCATTTCAGGTGATTTGGCGCGATTTGGAGTGATCTCGAGACGCGCTTACTCCAGAGGGTCACCGACGACCTCCCCGAGGGGTATTTTGCTGTTGGAGAGGAGCGGAAGAAGAACGGACGTCGCAGGAGCGACGAGGAGGCCAAAACAAGCAATCTAGGCATTTTTAGTGTCCCACTCGGCCGAGTGAAGGAGTCACTCGGCCGACCAGCGAGACACCGCTCGGCCGACCAGATCAGACACGATTCATATGTGCACTCGGCCGAGCAACGGATACGACATCGGTCGAGTGACGAGACCCCGTCCGCCCGAGTGGCGCCCAGACGAAGCCATTCAAAAATCGCCAAGTTACTGTTTTTCGGCTGCCTGAGCTTCAGAAGACCCACTCGGCCGAGTGGATAATCCCGACCGCCCGAGTACCAAGAAGCCATCGGCCGAGTGACGACAACTCACTCGGCCGAGCAGCCCCCGAAGTGAAAACCCCTGAAGATCGAGACTTACTGGAAATTTACAGGGTTTTCACTCGGCCAGCGACTTTTGTCACTCGGCCGAGTGCGACGCGCTGCCTGTAGCGAAAATTGTGGAAAACAGGCTGCGCAGGGGTATTTTGGTCACAGTTTTTGGACGATTTTGGAGGGTATTTAACCCCTATTGTTACCCTAGTTTGGAGAGCTTTTCTCTTAGATTTTTTGTAGCCTTTTAGATTAACTTTTTAGCTTTATTCTTGAGATTGGAGAGGAGACAAAAGTTGATTTTTGAAGAATTATTTGAAGAACTCCATTGGTTTGTGTTTTCTCTTCTCTAAAAATTCTATTTTTATTGCATATCTCAATATTGTGATGAATTCTATTGCTTATTTCATTGATTATTTTTGTGATCTTGCTATGAATTGTGAGTAGTCGCCACGTCTTGGGGCGTGGGGATGAACCCTACAAGCCCTATTTCATGATTGTGATGAATTGGTAGGAATTTTGCTAGAATTGCTATTAGGGATTAGATTGGGATCAATTTACTACGGATGGCTAGGAATTCATACCGATTGGGATTTGCAAGAGATTGGATCCCAATTCGATAGGAAACCCAAGAAATCCGAATTGGGTTGGAATCAATTTTCGTAGTGTCGGTTTGCAAGAGATTGGACCGATACTAGGGTTTCCGGTTCCAATTCCGTGCCAATACCCGTTTGCAAGAGATTGGACGGGTAGGAACTATCCCAAACTAGGTCGCGGGCCGAGTTTGCAAGAGATTGGGCTCGGTGCGTGATTGAACGATGATGTTGATCCTAATGCTAGCTTCCCTAGGCTAGGGTTTGCAAGAGATTGGACCCGAACCTAGGATAGCTATAGGCCGGCAACAGCGCGAGAGCGTGAGCTTGGTTCTACATTCAGTTGCAACTAGTTCATCCAAAATCTTATTCTAGCAATTTTGATACCGATGAACCACATTTACGAAAGACGGTGAGTAGCGGGAATTCCCCATTCCCTAGACGTTCTTTATTTGATTTGATATTTCCGTACTTTGTCTGACGATTGTGACAGGATCGCCAAAGGCAAATTTCTCTCTTCTTAAATAGCCAGGTTGATTGGAACAAGCACGGTCATTCGTCCTCCCTGTGTTCGATAACCCGCTCGCTGCTATACCGTGCGCTTGCGGTAAAACTACAACCGTTCTTTGGGGTTACATCCCGGAGCGATCACATGGTAATAATCTCACATACTTAACTTTAACATAGCATGGTGATAATCTCACATCCTAACTTTAACATAGTATGGTAATAAAAAAATTTTAAAGAAGAATTCCAAATCCTAAGTCATGAACTCCTACACAATTCTAAGAGTGGCACCTAACTAGGATTGTTAAAGAATCCGACCTTAGAGGTCCTTCTTTCTTCTAGCTCTATCCTCCAAGCTTCAAGCTTTTCCCTTCAATGTCCCTTCTTCTTCATCCTCCTCCTTCCTTCTCCTTCTCTTGCTTCTTCTCTTACACAAGCTCCTAAATGAGCAACGTCGCCCAAGAGACGAAACGAATGCCACGGGAATGTGCAGAATGAGGGTGGAGTGGCCTTTTTGGTGCTCAACCTCCTTGAAGTCTAAGGGGATGTGCGTCAATAAGCAAGAGGAGATGGAGGGAGTGTGAGGGAATTTTTTGTGAATTTTCTTTTGATTTTTCCTTAAATTTTTCCCTTTTAAATCCTTAACCATCCTCGTCATCTTCCTTAATATGACATGTATCCCCTAAGTAGGTTGGGATTAAGGTGATCATGACACATACAAGCATGAGGTGTTATCATTTGGGGATTTTTGAAATTTCCTTTTTAAGAAAATAATTATACACCTCATAATACCATATACCACCCCATATACAAGTATTTCATAGAAGATGATAACCCGACATATCTGGCCCGAAGGTAATCCGAGCTTTGTAATTGTCGATCCTAATTTGCTCACCCTGATCTATCTCCTTTTTGTAGGTCAAACGATGAGTTTGCCTGTGAAGGATCTGATGAGGCTGGCCGCAAAGCAAGTAGCACAGCAAGCCACCCCACAACCAGCGAAGGGCGACAAGAAGAGGTCTCAAGAGGGGGCGTCGACAGCGAAGGCAGAGAAGCTTGTTCGGACGAAGAAGACGAAGGTAGCGGAGATCACGGTCGCTTCAGGTCCTCAGGCAATCGGGACAGATGCTAGCCGACATACTGGGGGCTCTGCAACCAGGGCCGACGCCATGCCCATCGACCTCGAAGCTGAGGAGGGTAGGCGGGCTGACCCAGAGGCACAGGGATCCCAGAGCAGACAGTCGCATCTGATCCACGAAGCTTCGATCCAGACTCTGGCTCCCCTGGGGGGCTCGGCTGGGTCGGGCTCTATCGATCGAACGACAGCCGAGGGCCACTGGCCCTACAACTGTTTGCGATCTGGGCTAGAGAAGCATGTTCACTTGAGCTGTGAGGTGACGCTCGCAGTGTTCAAGTCCAAGAGGAAAGAGATCTTGGATTCACCGGAGGAGGCACTCCTGGCGACGTCCTACTCGGTTGGCTCCGTTGAGTCGATCTTCGACGAGGCTGGGGTGGTGACGAGGCTAGCCGAGAATAGCTTGCTCCGCTGGATAGGGAGTCCCTGGCGACGGTCGGTGTGGAAAGGTTGTGCGCCTCGGCCTTGTGGCATAGCATGCAGGTAGGTCGACCGGCCTCTTTTCAGACAGTTAATTTTGCCTTGGTAGTTTCTAACTTTTTCTTATGTTGTCATGTAGACCAATTCCATGATGTTCGCCCTTAGTCGTCGCACATCTGTCGTAAATCAGGCTTAGGTCCTGCTTGGGAAGAGGGATGCGGAGCTCGTCGCCCTTAAGAAGGCAAACTGATGAGCGAGTGGTGAGGGAAAAGACCAAGTATGCCAATTTGAAGGAATCATTTACCGAGGAGCAGACGAAGATCTGGAAGCTGGATGCATACTTGAAGGAGTCCGGGGAGAGGACCGTTGCTGGAGAGGCCCGCCAAGCCGAGTTGGAGTGCGATCTAGAGCGAGAGAAGGCATAGGTGTCACGCCCCGCTTCCCAAAAATATGGAGGTGAAGGGTGAGAAGGTCCGCTCAGACTTGAAGCTACAAAGCTGCAAGTCTGATAAGCGTCAATCAAATTTAAAACTGCAGGTCCTTGCAACGTGAACGAAACAAAGATAATAATAATGAAATGAGACAAAAGAGATATCTCAGAATATCCATAAAATGAACTTCAACATCACAGAAAAAGCCACCAGGCTAAAATAAAAGAGAATAAAGGCCCAAACATGGCCAACAAAAGTACAACGTATAAAACAAAGGTGCTACGCACCGACAACTAACAACCAACCTAACACAAAAGGAAGCTCAGCTAGGTCACCAAGGAAAGGTCACCGGTGTCCACAAAACTCCTCCTGGACAGACATAGACTCAGACTCAGCGTCAGCAATGCATCACGTACTCAGCAACGGTCTCTGGCTCAGGGTCTAACATGTGACACCCAAAAGAGCAAGGGGCACATGTCAGCAAGTCTACAAGAGACTTGTGCAAGGAAACTGAAAGTAGGCAAAAGTAAAGCAACCTAGCAGTTCTAGCATGGATGCGATGACATGGCAGTTAAAGTATGAGTGCAACAGGTAGAGTAAAGTAAAGTAAAGTACGAGCATGTCGTTTAAACATGGCATGGATGACAAGTATTACATGAATCATTCACAAGACAAGTACAAGACAAGGAAAGTAAGCACCTCGTGCACAGAGTTCACGCCTTACAGCTGAAGAGGCTGTACGGGCACACTTCTACGCTGATTGGTCGCTCAACCCTACCCCTCCACGTGTATCGAGCCAGGGCCTTACCCCCGAACGGGAATTGTCGCTTCTGGATCACGAGCCAGGAAGTGTTTTTAACAAGTATGGCATAGGGGTGCACCTAGCCCGGGACAAGCAAGTACAAGTATGTAGCGTGTGCTACGAATGCGACATTCAATGCATGGATGACATGACATGGCAAGTAGTAAAGCGTACAGGTAAGGAAAGTAAACATGACAGTTTAGTATGCATGATCAACAAGTTTAAAGGGTTGGATCTAGCTTCGTTGTCAAGCTAGATCGTTTAGGTGACGGATCTAGTTTCGTTGTCAAACTAGATCAAGTAGGCGTCTAGCCAGCTATCATTTCACTGACTAGTCTCTTTTACGCTGAAAGCAAGGAAGTGGCCTAAAAACATGGCCCTACACAAGAGTTGGCAAGTTTCACTTGCCTGCAAGTATCACGTCTGAGCAACACCGTCCAACGAGTCCAAAATCACAATAATCCTACGTGCACAAGTCCACCGGCCTACATCCGTTTAATTAATCTTGATTAGTGAATTCTAAAACATTTAAAATACTTTAAAATACTGATTTTAGTCTTGATTAGCATGCATTGGGTTGGGGGTCCTAGGGGTGCAAAGCGTTACCTCAACACGACGCGAAAGCTACACCGGCGTCGGGTAGCGACGCCGGGGGTTGGAATAATAATATCGCACTCCAAGTCCACATTCCAATTAGATTCCTCGCTGGAAATTTCAGAGCAATCAACCAGAGCAACGATTCCAGATTCCAAAGCTAGCACGTGCGACGATGGGCTACGACGTGTCGCAACGTCGTACGCGGCGAATCCTCGAAGAGAAAGCACATAGGTGGGCCCACGGTAGTCCTAGGGACCTATGGGGGACCCACAATACCTCTGGAGAACTTGGGGGGCCCACGGTGGCAAGTGGTGCGACGGGTGCGGGGTTGCGACGAATGGCCCTCGGTCATACACAGCCAATGCGGGAAGTTCCATCGGTCGGACACAGGAGACGGGTTTGCAACGCTGCGGATGCGGTGCGGAGCTGCGGATGCGGGGGTTTGTCTCGGTCGGTGCGGGGGAACGGGCCGGTCGGCGCTGCAGCGGGGCGTTGCAATGTTGCAACGTTGCAACGAAGCGGGGACCGGGCGTGAGCGGGCGGTTGCTTCGGTCGGGCACGGGGCAATGCGGGCGAACGGTGCGGGCGCTGAGCGGGGGCTTGGTGTGGAGCGGGGATGCGGAGATGTGGAGCGGGTCTCTCGGTCTGACCGAGGGACCCTCTCGGTCGGTGTAGCCTTGGTGCGGGGTTGCGATGCAGCGGCTGCAGCGGGTGCGGATGGAGTGGATGAGCGGGCTTGGGCGTCGGTCAGGGCGGGAGATTTGGGCTGTTTCCGTCGGTCGGTGCGGGGGAGTTCGTCGCAACGTTGCGACGTTTCGTCGCAACGTCGATTTTGAGTTTTGGAAGCGCCTAGGGTTATTTTCTTGCGAAAATAGGTCTTCCTAAAGGTTGTTTATATAGTGTAGATGGGTTGACTTGGTCTAGGGCTAAATCTAATAGGATTAGAAGTTCAAAAATATTTAAAATTTAAATCTCAACTTCTCCAACTCATACAAGGATTTGACTCGGTCCAAATGAGCTGGAAATTAGCTCAAAAATTCTTTAATACGTTTAAAACTCAAATAAATTTTATTTGGCCGAAAATAATTTAAAAATTAATTATTAACAATATTATAAACCTTTTTAAAAATATAAAAGTGGTCAAATAAACTCCAAAAATTATAAAATAAATATCGGGGTGATCGTGATGATGAAAGTGAGCTAACTAAGAAGACGGTTCTCAGTTTCGACGTCGGACAACGAAACTAAAAATAGAAACGTCTCCTGTCAAAAGTGAAAATCGCGACGTCTCATCAAATCATATTAGGTTGTGGGAAAACGACTCGAGAAACGTCGTTCCAAATTAGTGCCACTATTTAATACTCTCGGAGACGTTCACAACGGCATATCACACGAAAGTGTTTACAAACAAATGAAGTCTAAAATAAACACGTGCACGGTCAAAAGCACGTGCACGAACAAAGTACGACGAAAAGTGGTCGTTACAACCTCCCCACCTTAGAATAAAGTCCGTCCTCGGACTTTCTAATATATCTAGTCGCTCTAGTAACTACCCCGATCGTGTCACATTATAATTCAAACCAGGTATAAGCATTACAAGTGCTTATATACACACTAGGTAGTCAAACATTATCACTACCAACACGTATATATATACATTCACGTACGTCATATACTTATACCTATTATAGTCAGTCAATTTCATGCATGTATTTCAATCATATATATAAGCATACATCCCTTATATAACTACTGCTTACCTAAACACAAAACAATATTTCAGATACTCATATAAGGATAGTCTCACACTTAGCAAATACAATCATTGCTCTACGTATAGATAGCTACCAATGCACAAACAACATGGGTATACTACTCCCTAATATTTCCTAGTATGCATCCAATACTAAGCACATCAACATAAGTAGTCACCCATACCATTATTAAGTCAAGTTTACTATATCTAACATACATTCACCACTACTATAGTTTCACAATATATATGCATTCAAATGTAATTAGTTCACCATGTATTCACATCACACACGGTCCTATAACTGTATTTACGACACACCACATATACCATAGTCACCAATAACTATACTAAGCACATACTTACCCGTGCATGGTGCATACCTACGCTCGCTAACTTTTCATTTACAAACACCAATCATACCATTATATATCCAGTACATCTGCACACCTAGTTTAGCTAGCACACATACGTTCACACAGGCAAGTCCTTAGTAATTAATTATACCACAAGACCAACACCTATAACTATATACTGGTGTAGCGACCCACAATCATGTGTGTAACAAAACCAGGCACAAACACTCCTATCACTATTCATACATCAAACATTACTATATTCAAACTACAACATTCATACAATATACTTAGAGTATACCCACTCAAGCTTGAGTGAGACTCAATACACATATCAGAATATTCTATATACGTAACACAGCATTCATACATATACCAATACCACTTCCAATATATATAGGTCTACCAGTACAACCATATACATACCATAAGTCAATCACACTTAATATTTAGTCAGATAACACCCACATAGTTAAATCAATTTATTTACCATAATAATAACATTACAGACCTCAGCACCCACGTATTTATAATACCCTACATAGTACAACATTCACCGTATAGTCACACATAAGTAATGTATATATTCACACCATGGCCTACTACCTATAATTAGTATACTAACACATCCACACATACATAATTAAGATGTGCAATAGTCGTGTATACCTCACGGTATGCACGCATGCAACATCCCGTAAAAGCAAGCAATACTAATCAAAATTATAATCCTGCTACCATATGTACATCACCTATATACTCATGCAACGAAACATAACTACTTACATATAAGCACAATACATATCCACCTTCGAGCACATACTCACACGTACTAATATATGGGTCACTCAATAGGCCTACTCACTTAACTATACGTACACTTATTATTATCACACCTAGCATATACATAGTTTTACCAATCATTTTATTTCAACCATTACAAGTATCTCTAACTACATACACTCCATTAGATATTTCAACGCTAACTCTTGTATACACAGGCATCCCTAGTATAGTATAGCTAACCACTCACAAATCCATGAATACTAACACACAACCAACTTCATAATATCACGAATAACTCCGAGTATGTATATATCACACAATAGGCAAACATTAATATACTATGGGGTTATACTCATTCAAGCTTACGTACATAACTTAGGTACATGCACAACGACTACCTCACAAGGTCCAAGGGCCTACTAACAACTTAGAGTTGACACAGACATTGACTAGCACTAAAGCCTAGGCAACAAAGGGAAGGTCGAAAGCGTGACGAGGGAAGGATCGATAAGCACGAGTTCAGATAGGACGAACACAAGGAGACAGCTTGGTTAGACGAAACATTGACTCAATGGTGATGTTTAGGTTGAGGGAAAAGGAGATGTAGTGATACTTGTATAGGATTGAGAAATGAAGTAACATAAACTAAAACACGTGAAATTGAAAACTGTTGTACTTCAAAAATTGGAATCCTCGTCTTGTATAAAAATATTTGGAGGTCGATAAAACGAGTTGTTCAAAATAAGTTTGAGTCGAATATTCATAATAAGAGGAAATGTTTTATTGGCTTATCGCAAATCATTAAGAAAAGAAAGTAAATCATTCACACGGACATTAAAGACATAATTTTTCAGAAAATTTTATACGTCAGTAATTTAATATAATGTTGTCAAAAGTTTTTGAAAGTCAAAGAATGGAATCAAGCAACGGAAGAATTTAAACTCAGGTTAAATGCTTTCAAAACTTTAGGCTATGGAAAATTGAAAATAATCAATTTGAAACTACTTTTAGAGAACCAAGGTTTGCCAAAAATGAGAAACTGATTTACACAAGGTTCTTAATATACGAGCACAACAAGTCTGGTACGGATATAAAAATAATTGAAAGTATGTATGGTGCACGGAAAAATAATATTAACTTAGTAGTAGGATTATCGAAATCGATAGCAAAGCTTTAAAACAAAACTATGGAAGGTCCAGATTTAGGAAATGGTTATGAAATAGTAATTTTACAAAATCTGAAATAAAGAAAACGATGATCATACCTTTGACTTGCGGGAAGCTGAAACCCCAAGTGCCTTGAAAAGTATATGAAGGCATAAATTAGGAAGGAAAAATTATAGATCGGATTGGGCAATATAAAAGCACGGTTCAGAATTAAATTAATATATGAAAGGAAATATGTATTTTCATAGGTACAAAAGTGTAGGCTGAAAAAGTATTATAAACTATTATTCAAGAATTTCGACAAAAGTTTTTTTTAAAAAAAAAAATTAAATCAACGAGGAGTACAAAGATAAGTATATTTATATAAAAATTTTGAACAAACTTAAACTTAGGGAAAGAAGAAATCGAGAAATACTTTCAGAAGATTCAACGTTTGTAAGGGAGGGGTTCGAAAATTGACGACGATCGTCATGAGGCGATCTCGTGAATCGAGGCAAGGAAATTGGTCAGGTGATCAAAACATACATACGCCTAGGATATGAATCAGGAGAATCTACGGGGAACTCCTACGGTCGACCAACTAAAGATTAAGATCTAAGCACTAAGACCTTCTAAGGAGCTAGACGGTAATGAAATGCGTTCAGCCTGGTCCGAAATCGATGAACCCAAGCGAACGACCAAAGGAAATTCTAGAAGTCTACTATGGTCAGAGTTAGACAAGAACCACTAAGGCAACTCCTACGACGATTAAATCAACTGCTGACAGTGAGTCTAACTAACCAACAAAGGCCTTTAACTAGCAAGCACAGACGTCTAACTAAGTCTTCTTATCACCTAGTGTCCTAAGAAAACGACTAGACTCAGGGCTTCTGACTCGGATGTTGCAATTTATTTAATGGACATTCCGTTATTATCGTTGTTCCGTTAATTCGCAATTGCAAGACCGGACCTGCATGGGCCACCAACAAAACCTGTCACGCCCCGCTTCCCAAAAATATGGAGGCGAAGGGTGAGAAGGTCCGCTCAGACTTGAAGCTACAAAGCTGCAAGTCCGATAAGCGTCAATCAAATTTAAAACTGCAGGTCCTTGCAACGCGAACGAAACAAAGATAATAATAATGAAATGAGACAAAAGAGATATCTCAGAATATCCATAAAATGAACTTCAACATCACAGAAAAAGCCACCAGGCTAAAATAAAAGAGAATAAAGGCCCAAACATGGCCAACAAAAGTACAACGTATAAAACAAAGGTGCTACGCACCGACAACTAACAACCAACCTAACACAAAAGGAAGCTCAGCTAGGTCACCAAGGAAAGGTCACCGGTGTCCACAAAACTCCTCCTGGACAGACATGGACTCAGACTCAGCGTCAGCAATGCATCACGTACTCAGCAACGGTCTCTGGCTCAGGGTCTAACATGTGACACCCAAAAGAGCAAGGGGCACATGTCAGCAAGTCTACAAGAGACTTGTGCAAGGAAACTGAAAGTAGGCAAAAGTAAAGCAACCTAGCAGTTCTAGCATGGATGCGATGACATGGCAGTTAAAGTATGAGTGCAACAGGTAGAGTAAAGTAAAGTAAAGTACGAGCATGTCGTTTAAACATGGCATGGATGACAAGTATTACATGAATCATTCACAAGACAAGTACAAGACAAGGAAAGTAAGCACCTCGTGCACAGAGTTCACGCCTTACAGCTGAAGAGGCTGTACGGGCACACTTCTACGCTGATTGGTCGCTCAACCCTACCCCTCCACGTGTATCGAGCCAGGGCCTTACCCCCGAACGGGAATTGTCGCTTCTGGATCACGAGCCAGGAAGTGTTTTTAACAAGTATGGCATAGGGGTGCACCTAGCCCGGGACAAGCAAGTACAAGTATGTAGCGTGTGCTACGAATGCGACATTCAATGCATGGATGACATGACATGGCAAGTAGTAAAGCGTACAGATAAGGAAAGTAAACATGACAGTTTAGTATGCATGATCAACAATTTTAAAGGGTTGGATCTAGCTTCGTTGTTAAGCTAGATCGTTTAGGTGACGGATCTAGTTTCGTTGTCAAACTAGATCAAGTAGGCGTCTAGCCAGCTATCATTTCACTGACTAGTCTCTTTTACGCTGAAAGCAATGAAGTGGCCTAAAAACATGGCTCTACACAAGAGTTGACAAGTTTCACTTGCCTGCAAGTATCACGTCTGAGCAACACCGTCCAACGAGTCCAAAATCACAATAATCCTACGTGCACAAGTCCACCGGCCTACATCCGTTTAATTAATCTTGATTAGTGAATTCTAAAACATTTAAAATACTTTAAAAATACTGATTTTAGTCTTGATTAGCATGCATTGGGTTGGGGGTCCTAGGGGTGCAAAGCGTTACCTCAACATGACGCGAAAGCTACACCGGCGTCGGGTAGCGACGCCGGGGGTTGGAATAATAATATCGCGCTCCAAGTCTAGATTCCAATTAGATTCCTCGCTGGAAATTTCAGAGCAATCAAACGGAGCAACGATTCCAGATTCCAAAGCTAGCACGTGCGACGACGGGCTACAATGTGTCGCAACGTCGTACGCGGCGAATCCTCAAAGAGAAAGCACCTAGGTGGGCCCACAGTAGTCCTAGGGACCTATGGGGGACCCACAATACCTCTGGAGAACTTGGGGGGCCCACGGTAGCAAGTGGTGCGACGGGTGCGGGGTTACGACGAATGGCCCTCGGTCGTACACAGCCAATGCGGGAAGTTCCATCGGTCGGACACAGGAGACGGGCTTGCAACGTTGCGGATGCGGTGCGGAGCTGCGGATGCGGGGGTTTGTCTCGGTCGGTGCGGGGGAACGGGCCGGTCGGCGCTGCAGCGGGGCGTTGCAACGTTGCAATGTTGCAACGAAGCGGGGACCGGGCGTGAGCGGGCGGTTGCTTCGGTCGGGCACGGGGCAATGCGGGCGAACGGTGCGGGCGCTGAGCGGGGGCTTGGTGCGGAGCGGGGATGCGGAGATGTAGAGTGGGTCTCTCGGTCTGACCGAGGGACCCTCTCGGTCGGTGTAGCCTTGGTGCGGGGTTGCAATGCAGCGGCTGCAGCGGGTGCGGACGGAGCGGATGAGCGGGCTTGGGCGTCGGTCAGGGCAGGAGATTTGGGCTGTTTCCGTCGGTCGGTGTGGGGGAGTTCGTCGCAACGTTGCGACGTTTCGTTGCAACGTCAATTTTGAGTTTTGGAAACGGCTAGGGTTATTTTTTTGCGAAAATAGGTCTTCCTAAAGGTTGTTTATATAGTGTAGATGGGTTGACTTGGTCTAGGGCTAAATCTAATAGGATTAGAAGTTCAAAAATATTTAAAATTTAAATCTCAACTTCTCCAACTCACACAAGGATTTGACTCGGTCCAAATGAGCTGGAAATTGGCTCAAAAATTCTTTAATACGTTTAAAACTCAAATAAATTTTATTTGGCCGAAAATAATTTAAAAATTAATTATTAAAAATATTATAAACCTTGTTTAAAATATAAAAGTGGTCAAATAAACTCCAAAAATTATAAAATAAATATCGTGGTGATCGTGATGATGAAAGTGAGCTAACTAAGAAGACGGTTCTCAGTTTCGACGTCGGACGACGAAACTAAAAATAGAAACGTCTCCTGTCAAAAGTGAAAATCGCGACGTCTCATCAAATCAGATTAGATTGTGGGAAAACGACTCGAGAAACTTCGTTCCAAATTAGTGCCACTATTTAATACTCTCGGAGACGTTCACAACGGCATATCACACGAAAGTGTTTACAAACTAACGAAGTCTAAAATAAACACGTGCATGGTCAAAAGCACGTGCACGAACAAAGTACGACGAAAAGTGGTCGTTACAATAGGCGGCCGAGCTAGAATCATAGGTGAAGTCTGGGAAGGCAGAGCTGGAATCAAAGACGGAGGAGTTCCACGCTTACCAGAAGGATCAGTTTGTCCCCGCCCTGGCGGTGATGAAGAGGGAAGGCCTGGAGGAAGGCCAGGCGGAGGGCTGGGAGGCATGCCTCCGAAGGATCAAGGGGAAGGCAGGGAGCCTTTATCCTTCAGTCGACGTGGACTTCGACTTGCTGGCGGCCTCGGATGAGGAGGAGGAAGAGGTGGCCACACCGGGCAATGAAGAGGCCCCCAAGGTCGAACTGGAAGGTCTGGTCGGTGGCGACCAGGGGGAAGGCGGCCATGGAGATGAGGGCCACGACGCCGTATGAGATATTGGGGTGAGGGATTTAGGGGCCTGTCCAGGGGCCTTGGCGTAGGGCGTAGTTTAGTTTTTTTGTAGAAGTTTTGGATGTTCTGGCGATGTCTACCTAGGTGAGGCTATTTTTTGTATGGTCGGCACCTGGGATGTACTTGTAAGAAATTTTACTCAATAAAATTTATTTTATGGTCCGAGCTTAATCTTCTCGACTAGTAGCTTGGTTCCCCTTCTCTGTTTGTGATTTAGTGTGGCCCAGAGTGCGTGTTCCCCCCGACATTCGGGGCGGGCGAGAGCTGGGGAGAGGCTGTGCCAGATGTCGAGAGTATCTACCGTTGTTTGGGTCCCAGAGTATGAGGGAGGGAAAGAGTGAGAGCTCGTAGCTCGGCCTTAGCCCTCTTCGGTTGGGGTGGTGAAGCTTCATAAGCCTACCCCAGAGTCTTTACTGGAGGGGAGGGTGCGAGCCATGTAGCTCGACCCTCTCCTTTCTTCGATTTGGGTGGCAAAGCTCATGAGCTTGCCCCGTAGTCTGGCGACGTTCGAGGAGAACTGGGATTTCCAAGTGGAGGCAGCAGAATTTGAGAGTTTGCAGGAAAAGAAGACAATTCCATTAAAATTTACAAGGTTGCTGATAGTATTGGAGCGGTTGTTCCACATTCCATGGAAGGGGCAGCTTGTCGCTGTCCATGGTTTCCAGGATGTAAGTTGTCGGTTGATTATATCGGTGATTTCACCGGTAAAATTTTGAAGCTCCGTTTCTTCACTCTGGAGTTGTAATGCCGAGCGATCCTCTGGCTATGTCTTCTTGATTGAATTTGAGGGCTGCCTCATCCGGTTAGAGCTCCGGCACCCCGTCTTTCTCCTTCAACCAGCGCTTCTTCAAACCGCGCCCTCTGATGCACTTCCTCGGTGATGATGGGTTGCTTGATCTTTTCTGGAAGTTTATTAGGATCGGTTGCAACACATTGACGAGGAGGGAATGAGGTGAGAGAAACAGTTGGGGTCAAGGTCGTAGCTGAAGTAAGCAGTCGGAGGATGAAAGGGAGGGGCAAGGTAGTAGTGATGTGGCCGCTGCACTACAAGGTCTCATCTGACCGATCAGAGGACGAAAGGGGTAGCGCTCCTGTTGGGTCCAGAGGAAGCCATGGATTTTTCCACGAGTGGGACCACGGTTTATTAGTGTGGAGGTTAACATGGGTGAGCTTTAGGGTTGTGGTTACTTATGGGGGGTGTTTGGAGGAGTGGGGAGTCAGCTTAGAAGGCTCAGGCTGGCTGTTGTGAGAGTTGGGTGGTCGAGGTAGACAATGCCACAGGACAGGAGTATGTCGCCGTGGGATGGACGTTAGAGGAGAGGAACTGTATGCCACGGGTCCTCTGGCGCAAGTTGTCCAGGTGAAGCCGAGGTCGGAGATGGCGAGCGGTCTACGTGTAAGAGGAATAACTCGTCGGCAATCTGCATGTAAGATGAATAACTCGTCAGGAAGGCTCGGTCGCCAGTCAGCCAAGAGCCTCTCTGATGATCAGGCTAGTAAGGGACTCTTCTGGCGAATGTCAGACACGAAGGGCGATCTAAAGGTAGATCGGCTCTAACGCGACGGACTCGTGGGGAAGGGTCGAATATGTGGGAGATATTTGACCTTGTATGTTCATGGAAAATGGTTTAAAGCTTACTCGCCCGCCCCTCTCTCTGATGGCCAAAACGGGGGGTATTTATATATGGTTGGAGTCGGTACCTCTTGATAAGCTGGCATGATGAGCTGGCGCTATGGGCTGGCTTGTCAGAGTCGAATCAGTCAGACCTACTTTTGTCAGGCGTGAGGTGTCAGGTGTGAAACGTCAGACTCGATTTTGTCAGCTGTGAGATGTCAGGCGTGAAAGGTCAGTCCTGCTTTCACCAGGCTGCGAGTTGTCAGTGATAGCGGGCCTCCCGAGTCTGTCGTCTTGTGCTGACAGGTCACTTCTGGGGTGTACTTCCTTGGGACCATGAATTGACTGTTTCTCTGGTTTGGGTAGCAAGGACGGATCCTACCCCGGAGTCTTCACTGGAGGGGGCTGCGAGCCCGTAGCTTAGCCCTAGCCCTTCTCCGCTTTGGGTGGCGAAGCTTCGTAAGCTTACCCCAGAGTATTTATGTGAGGGGAGGGTGCGAGCCTATAGCTCGGCCCTAGCCCTTCTCCAGTTTGGGTGGCGAGGACGGATCCTGCCCTGGAGTCTTCACTGGAGGGGAGGGTGCAAGCCCCTAGCTCGGCCCTAGCCCTTCTCCGGTTTGGATGGCGAGGACGGCCCTGCCCCGGAGTCTTTACTGAGGGAAGGGTGCGAGCACGTAGATCGGCCCTAGCCCTTCTCCGGTTTGGGCGGCGAGGATGAATCCTGCCTCAGAGTCTTCACTGGAGGGGAGGGTGCAAGCCCGTAGCTCGACCCTTGCCCTTCTCCGGTTTGAGTGGCGAGGATGGATCCTGACCCGGAGTCTTCACTAGAGGGGAAGGTGCGAGCCCATAGCTCGGCCCTAGCCCTTCTCTGGTTTGGGTAGTGAAGCTCTGTAATCTTGCATCGGAGTCTTTATGTGAGTGGAGAGTGCGAGCCCGTAGCTCGGCCCTAACCCTTCTCTGGTTTTGGTGGCAAGGACGGATCCTGCCTCGGAGTCTTCACAGGAGAAGAGGGTGTGATCCCATAGCTCGGCCCTGGCCCTTCTCCGGTTTGGGTGGCGAGGACGGTTCCTATCACGGAGTCTTTACTAGAGGAGAGGGTGCGAGCCTGTAGCTCGGCCTTGGCCCTTCTCTGGTTTGGGTGGCAAGGACGGATCCTACCTAGAGTCTTCACTGGAGGGAAGGGTGCAAGCCTGTAGCTCGTCCCTAGCCCTTCTCCGGTTTGGGTGGCAAGGACGGGTCCTGCCCCGGAGTCTTCACTGGAGGGGAGGGTGTGAGCCCATAGCTCGACCCTAGCCTTTCTTTGGTTTGTATGGCGAAGCTCCGTAAGCTTGCCCCGAAGTCTTCATTGGAGAGGAGGGTGTGAGCCCATAGCTCGGCCCAAGCCCTTCTCCGGTTTGGATGGCGAGGACGGGTCCTGCCATGGAGCCTTCACTGGAGGGAAGGATGCGGGCCCGTAGCTCGACCCTAGCCCTTCTCCCGTTTGGGTGGCAAATCTTTGTAAGCTTGCACCGGAGTCTTCACTGGAGGGGAGGGTGCGAGCCCATAGCTCGGCCCTAGCCCTTGTCCGGTTTGGGTGGCAAGGACGGGTCCTGCCTCAGAGTCTTCACTGGAGGGGAGGGTGCGAGCCCGTAGTTCGGCCCTTGTCCTTCTTCGATTTTGGTGGCAAGGACGGATCCTACCCCGGAGTCTTCACTGGAGGGGGACGAGCCCGTAGCTCGGCCCTAGCCCTTCTTCGGTTTGGGTGGCGAGGATGGGTCCTACCCCAGAGTCTTCACTGGAGGGGAGGGTGCAAGCCCGTAGCCCGGCCCTAGCCTTTCTTCGGTTTGGGTCGCGAAGCTCTGTACGCTTGCCCCAGAGTCTTCATTGGAGGGGAGGGTGCAAGCCCGTAGCTCGGCCCTAGTCCTTCTCCGGTTTGGGTGGCGAGGACGGGTCCTGGCTCGGAGTCTTCACTGGAGGGGATGGTGCGAGCCCGTAGCTCGGCCCTAGCCCTACTCCGGTTTGGGTGGCAAAGCTCCGTAAGCTTGCACCGAAGTCTTCACTGGAGGGGAGGGTGCGAGCCCGTAGCTCAGCCCTAGACCTTCTCTGGTTTGGGTGGCAAGGACGGGTCTTGCCCCGGAGTTTGGGAGTGTTCGAGGAGGACTGAAATTTTCAAGTGGAAACCGCAAAATATGAAAATATACAGGAAAGGAAGATAATTTTATTAGAACTCACGAAGTTATTGATAGTATTTTAGCAAGTGTTCTGCATTCCACGGGTGGGCCAGCTCGCCACCGTCCAAGGTTGCCAGGATGTAAGTGGCCGGCCTGATGATGTCGATGAGTTCATTGGGGCCCTCCCATTTTGCTACGAGCTTCCCTCGACGAGCGATCTCCGGTTTGAAGGTTACGTCCCTGAGGACTAGGTCGCCGATTCTGAAGCTCCGTTTTTTCAGCCGAGAGTTGTAATGCCGAGCCATCCTCTGGCTATGCCTGACGAGATTTGTCAGGACTCGGTCTCTCACTTCGTCGATGAGCTCGAGGTTGAGGTCAAGGCCCTCCATGTTGATGTCCTCATCGAAGTACCTGAGCCGCAGTGTTTCTTCTCCCACTTCTACAGGGACGACCGCCTCTGCCCCGAACGCAAGCATGAACGGGCTCTCCCCGATTGACACTTTGTAGGTCGTGCGGTACGACCAGAGGATGCCTGGTAACTCGTCCACCCAAGATCCAAGTGTGTCGCCGTCCTTCTTCTTTAGTGGGCCCAATATGCATTTATTTGCCACCTCCTCCATCCTATTACATTGCGGATGTGCTACGGAAGTGAAGTGGAGTTTGATCCCCCACTCCGAACAGAAGACCTGAAAGCCCTCGTAGTCGAATTGCCTTCCGTTATCTGCCACTATGGAGCAGGTATCCCAAAGCGGCAAATGACAGACTTCCAAATGAAGTTCTTCATATCCTTCCACGTGATGTAAGCCAACGGTTCAGCCTCGATCCATTTGTTGAAGATGTATTTCCTCCCTCTGAAAGCCTTCGGGAAAGATCTGAGGATGTTGAGGCCCAACTTCGTGAATGGGATCGAGCTGAGGATGTGGACCAGGTCGGCCAACGGAGCAGCAGTGTGTTTGCGAAACTTCTGGCATTCTCCACACCTCTTGACATACTGGGATGCGTCGTGGATCATGGTCGGCCAGTAGTACCCCTGAAGCACCACTTTGTGGGCGATGGTGCGTCCGCCATAATGGTTTCCACAAAAACCTTCGTGCACCTCACAGATGACTTATTTGGCTTAGTCCGGCCCCAGACACTTCAGATAAGGCATGGTGTCGAACCTCGCACAGCGCTTGCGGTAGAGCACATCGTCGAAGATTACGAACGACAAGGCTCTCTTTTCGGATTTCTTCGCTTCGATCCGATCTTCGGGCAGGGTCCCCGTCTCCAGGTAGGTCATGATTTGGCTCATCCATGTCATCGTTTGGCTGATTCTGACACACAGTAGCTCATCATCCTTAATAGTAGGTGTCAGCAAAATCTCGACGTAGATGGCCATCCCAATTTGCGCCGGGGAAGAGGAGGCTAGCTTTGAGAGGGCGTCGGCTCAGAGGTTGTTCTAACGAGGTAGTTGTTGGACTTCTGCCTTCTTGAACTTCTGGAGCTCGGCCTGGGCACGATTTAGGTAACGCTTCATCAGCTCCTCTCAGGCCTCGAAGCTCACGTGGATCTATAGGATGACGAGACTCGAGTCACTCAGTAATAGCACGTTCGTCGCCCCCATCGCTCGGTATAGCTTCAATCCGTTGACAGTGGCTTCGTACTCTACCACGTTGTTGGAAGTCGAGAAGCTGAAGCACAGTGCGTAATCCAATAGGCACCCGTCAGGAGTTTGGATGACGATGCCTGCCCCCGTTCCGGATCCTCTAGCCGACCCATTGATGTGGACGACACATAGTTCACCATCTTCTCCCTAGGAGGATGTCGAGGGTTTGTCTACTACCGGTGATCCCTGCCATGCCATAGCCGATTGAGCACCTCGCAGACCTTCGGGAATATTTTCGATGGTGCATTCCACCACGAAGTCCGCCAGCGCTTGGCCCTTGATCGCCGTCCGGGCTTTGTAGATGATGTTAAACTCACTGAGTTCGATGCTCCAATTCAGCATTCTGTCCGATCGCTCTAATCTCTTCAAGTTCTTCTCGAGGGGGAGATTGGTGTAGACGACGACAGTTTGAGCCGAGAAGTACGGACGGAGCTTCCTCGCCGAGGTGACTATGCAATAAGAAACCTTCTCTATGGGGCTGTAACGGGTCTCCGCATCTCGAAGCACCTAGCTCACATAGTAGACAGGCCGTTGTATGCCCTTCTCTTCTTTGACCAGGGCAGAGCTGACAGCTTCTTCATCGGTGGAGAGATACAAGCCCAGCTGCTCTCCCTCCTCCGGCTTCACGAGTAATGGCGGGCTTTGCAAGTAGGCCCGCAGCTCTACGAATGCTTGGGTGCAAGAGTCGTCCCATTTGATCACCTTCCTATCATCATTCTTTGTGACGAGGGCCCGTCGCAAAACTCTGAAAAATGGGAGCGATCTCTCTACGGACTTCAACAGGAACCTCCCCAGCATGGCGACCCTGCCGTTCAGCCTCTGTAGGTCTCAAATAGTTCGAGGCTCTGTCATATTGATGAGGAATGATATCTTTTCCGGGTTCGCCTCAATTCCTTGCTTCGTAATCATGAAGCTGAGGACTTTCCAGATTGCACGCCAAAGATGCACTTCACTAGGTTGAGCCTTAGTTTGTAGCAGTGCACCTTTTGGAAAGTCTCCTGCAGGTTGGCGAGGTGGTCCAGGGCCTCCTTGCTTTTGACCAACATATCATCGATGTAGACTTCAAGATTTCGTCCAACCTGATATCTGAAGATCTTGTCCACCATTCGCTGATAGGTTAAACCGGCATTCTTCAACCCGAATGGCATCTTTGTGTAGTAGAAGGTGCCCTTGTCGGTGATAAAGGATGTCTTCTCCTCGTCAACCTCTGCCATTGGGATTTGATTGTAGCCCGAAAATGCATCCATGAAGCTCAGCAGTTCGTAACCCGATGCTTAATCGACCAAGTGGTCGATCCTCGGCAAGGAAAAGCTATCCTTCGGGCACACCTTATTGAGGTCAGTGAAGTCGACGCATATGTGCCACTTCCCGCTGGCCTTCTTTACCATGACGACGTTGGCGAACCACTCTGGGTAGCTCACCGGCCTGATAAACTTGGCCTTGAGGAGCTGCTCCACCTCCTCTTCCGTCGCCCTCATCTTCTCCCCTCCGAAGCTCCTCTTTTTCTGCCTGATCGAATGAGCTTCTAGGTCCACGTTCAGCTTATGGGCGATCACTGTAGGATCAACTCTTGGCATATCCGAGGGTGATCATGTGAAGATGTCTGCGTTCTCTCTGAGGAGATAGATGAGTCTCGTCCTCAGAGTGGTCGGGAGCTTTGTGCCTATGGAGATAGTCTTGACCTCCTCCACGGACACGGCACCTCTTCAATCTCCTATGCCAAGGTCGATCGCAGGTCGCAGTAGTCATCCCGCTCATCGAGGAGGTCGACCGTCAAGGTCTGTTTCGGTGCCTTATGCTTGGTGGACCCGATGTAGTAACTTTGAGACAGCTTCTGGCTCCCCCGTACTTGCCCCACCCCCCCCCCCCCCATGAAGTCTAAAATTTCACCATTTGATGCAGCAGGCTGGGGAGAGCTTCAATGGCGGTCATGTAGGCCGTCCTATGATTCCGTTGAACGTCGACGCAATGTCAACGACAACGAACAGCGTCATGAATGTGACGACCCTCGGCTCCTCTCCCAGAGACACGGGCAGGGTAATTACCCCAGCAATAGGGACTGAGCGGCTAGTGAAGCTGACGGTCGGGCCGTGGAAGGCCTGAAGTCTGCCTGCTTCAGCCTCGTCTTCTCGATCGTCGACATGAACAAGATGTCGCAAGAGGTCCCCGTGTCGATCAGAAGGTAGCTAACGATGGCTGTCCCGATTTGAGCTTCGATGACGATGGCATCGTCATGCAGCAGGTCGACCCCTAGGTCATCGTCTGTGAAAGTGATGGGCGGTCGAGGTACTCTTTTTCTCTTCACTCTAGCACCAAGGTCCGCCGCCGTCACCTGCCGAACGTGCGCCTTCCTGGCTGATGATGACGTGCCTCCCGAGGATGGCCCATCGCATATCACGTCTATACGCATGGCTGGCCTCGGTGGGTGAGGTGCTTCCTACTCGTCGTTCGGGGGTGGGTTTGGCCTCCGTGCTTCCTGTGAACCTCTCTCTTCTCGGGCAGGCCTTCTCCCCTCGACATAGCCTCGGAGGTGGCCATCTTGAATTAGCCGCTTTATCTCCCTTTTCAGTGTGAAGCAATTGTTGGTATCATGACCGTGGTCTCAGTGATACCGACAATATTTCTGCAGATCCCTCTTAGCAGGGTCTGATCTCAACTCCCGAGGCAGGTCTTGTAGCAATCTAGCCCTCGTCGTGGTAGCTAACACCTCGATCATCGGGGCATTGAGCTATGTGTACTGGGCCCACTGTGGTCTCTCCGACCTTTGGACCATCCATGCAGGCTCTCTAGCGACAGTGAATTCTCGTACCGGGTCAGGGGCGATCCTGCGGACGACGCCCCTCTGGAACACGCCTCTGCTAGGCCGGCTGATCACGGCCCCTGGGTCTATCCTCCTGCCTCGGTTGGGAGTTGGGCCGATGCTCACTACGGGGCGTCTCCGTCCTGGCGGCCCGTTTTCCCATCCCCAGGGCCTCCTTGCTCAGCATGTACCTCTCGGCCTGAACGATCAGCATAACAAAGTCGGCAGGCGGGTCCCCGAGGAGGGATTTGTGGAGGCTCCTGCTAGTCAATCCCTTCTTGAAGGCCGCCATGACTAACTCTTCCCCGCAAGCCACTACCCCAAGCTTCTCATCTTGGAAGCGGTGCATGAACTTTCGAATCGTCTCTCCTCTCTGGATGATCGTGTATAGGTAGTCTGTTGGCCTCTTCCTCGTCCGCCCTGCCTGGAATTATTGGCAGAATTTATGGGAGAACTCGCCAAAGCATTCGATGGTCTGGGTGGGCAGAGCATTGTACCATTCCAGGGTCAAGCTCTGTAAGCTCTGATGGAATTCCCGGCATAGGAACGCATCGTCTATACCTTGCATTTCCATCGCCCCCCCCCCCCCTCCCCCGTACTTCTGCATATGTGTGAGGCCGCTTGCACTGCTATAGAGCTCAAACTAGGGAAGCTTGAACCCCGAAGGTCTCGGGGCCGAAGTCACCCATCTCGCCAATGGCGTGGCTTCCTCAGGGTAAGCGGGGCGCTCGGGGGTACACCCCCTCCGTCTCTCGGGGGTCCTACTCCAGTCGCGACCTTCACGCCAACCTTTAGACCTGGTTGGCGAGACGCCTGGGTGCCCATGGGCACGCCTCTCGGTCTCTCGGGGGATCTGCTCCAGTCGCGGCCCCGCCCACGACGATCTTTGCGCTCAGGTGAATAGCGCGGCTGTCAGTGTGGGCTCCTCCTGAGCGGTGGAGACCCCGTGGAGGGCAAACTATAAGCTTCCCTGCATCGTAAGCCCAAGGTCAACATCTCTAGACCTCGCGGTTCTCCCTCCGAAGCCACTCACGCTCAGCGACGATGAAGCGGAGTTGTCGACGAGCGTCCTCATCTACGAGATGGGATCCTTCATCGAGGCAGGCTTGATGGGCTGTGTCTGCCTCATCCTCGTGGCATCTTTTATCGGCGGCAGCTTCTTCGTTGCATCTCCGCTGCTGTACAGCCTCCATTTCCTCGTCGAGGAGCTTTTTCTGGGCATCTATCCCTCATCGACCCCTCTTCGCCCCGCTTATTCTTCGAACTGAGGCTGAAGGTTTTGCCTCAAGTTTGGGGGCTCAGTGGGACCTAGTTGTGCCTCAGATCTGACAGCATCAAAGTACTTCACCATCTTGGTGAAAGCCTCGAAGCTTTGTTGGAGAGCACGTGCTGAGGCCTGAACGGTCTCAACCATCCCCTTGGGGGATAGGTCTGTCGAAGGAGTCCCCTGGTGGGACTACGACTCTTCATCCATGTTGGCTTTGCCACGGTCGGGACTTCGGTTGATGGGTATGAAATTAGACATGGGTGTGACCCTTCGTTCCCACATACGGCACAAATTATTGCGGGGTAAGATCCGCGTACAATGAATTTGTATTGTAACGACCACTTTCCAGTCGTACGTATTTTAGTGCGTATGCTGTTTCGTATGAATATTTTTGTCTTTGGTTGTTATTGTTATTGTTCCGTTGCTCAGACGCGTGACCAAATTTTGTTTTCACGGCTCTCGCGAAGGCGCGATCTCCCCGATATCTTATTTTTGATTATTGGATGTCGGGGCTCAAATTTGTAATAATCCATTATCATTATTATATTAGTTAGATATATAGATAGTATATACTGGTTACTTAGTTTAGGTTCCAACTTACGTAGCAGGAAAAAAAGGAAAGAAAACATTTCGAATTTCAAATTTGGCATACATTTTAAATAGAATCAAATCCAACACTTTATAAATCAATCTGTTAATGAAACTAAATCTTATCCTAACCTTCCCCTCTAAATCCCAACGGTAAGCCCTCATCCCTGTTGGATCCTGTCAAAACAAGGACGTTAGGATCGAATAATGAAGTAGAGACTTACGCTTGCATACGCGGCACCGTAATCTCGGAACTTCGCCCTCAGATTCGCCATAACGGTCGGTACTTCGTCACGGAGGATCGAAGCAGAGTTTCACCGCCTAAATCTCTATTTAGAAGAGGATTTTAATGGAAGGGAGAAGAAGAACATAAGATGCCTTTTGCAAACTTATGGCATGTAAAGTGTAGTATGAATGCCTTACCCTTGGGTCCTATTTATAGGCTTTAGGGGTAGTTATTGTAGGAAATAACTAAATATAAGCTTATTAGCCTATATTAGCACATTCATTTATCATCTTCTTCATTCACTTATGAAGTGCCTTTATGCACTTATAAAGTGACTTTTTCCACTTATCGAGTGGCTTTTTCCACTTATCGAGTGGTCCTTTTCACACGAGAAAAGGTTCCCTTCGTGCACGCTTTCGTGCACGCGACATCTGAGGTCCGTATACCATCATACATCCCATCATGGGTGTATTCATGTCGTCCATATCCAACATCTCCCACTCACACTTGAGGGGATTGTAAGGAAACATCTTTCCTTTAACTCTTCTGTTTATCATACCGAGAAATAGGCCATGTGACCGTCATGCGCATAGAGTCCGCTATTGTGCACTTGTTAGAGATACACAACATCCCTCGAGGTGCAAAGTTGAGTAGATCAACGCATGCTTTACCCTAGATTATTTCTTCACATTTCTTATACTTTATATTCAACAATTGAATCACATCTGGATTACAATTGGCTGGCCAGCTTTGAATCTCTAAAGTCCAAATGTAAATATGAAATTAATCTTCCTCTTCTTGCGATCCTTTTGATCTTGACTTGACTCGCTTTTCTAACATGCCCCGCCGGACCGAATTGACCATAGTCCATAAGCAACATGCTAAGATAGCAATCACCTAGTCAAATCTAAAGAAACCAATTAGAGTCCATAAGGGTAACGAGTTAAGACCCATGTGGTCTTTGGGTCTCACATAATAGTAAACATAATTACTATTCTAACCCAATGGTCAAATGAATACGTAGTATGAATACGTATTACAACATCACTCCTTTCCCAGGGAGCATATGTCTTAATGATGTTGTAAGGATGATTTTGAGTCCCTTTTACTACTCAAATAATCTTCTGGACCCACATCCCGCATAAGACAGATAAGATTTAAGAATCCTTTTAGATCTTTTGTAAGCATCCATATGATGCAGATCTTTCATACGACCATTTTGTTTAAGTCATGACTCTAAATCATCCGGCTGACGATTTTGACTTTAAACAGGTCTCATCTTTATTTTATCCGTCTGATATAATAAAGGCGGTTGCTCATGTGAGAGAGCCAACCTCAATCTGTCCGACATACTAGAAAATATAGCTGAGATTTTAAAATGTACACAAACATTTTCAAGAAACTCATATGCAATGTTGAAAAGAACTTATTCTTTTATTAAATTTGATCTTTTACAGACATGGGAATTTACATTGGTACAACTCAGCTCTTACGCAATCTTTGAGATGATAAGTGTTTGTAAAACACATCTCTGGGGATCGCCTTCGTAAGCGGATCCGCTATCATCTCATGCGTAGATATATACCTTATGTCTACCTTCTTGGTCTTATCATAGTCTTTCGCAAATTTGTAGCGGATATCAATGTGTTTGGTCTTACAATGGAATTTTGGATCTTTGACATAGGCTATAGATGCTTGACTGTCACTGTGTATTGGTACAGCACCTGAGTCATTGGCATCAATTAGCCTGTCTAAGAATTTCCTAAGCCAAACAGCCTCTTGGACTGCCATGCTAAATGCTACAAACTCGGCTTCCATAGTTGAAAGTGCGATGCAGGATTGTTTCTTGCTACTCCAGGATATTGCACCAGATCCGAGTAGAAAAACATATCCTGAGGTCGATCGTCGCTCATCGAGATCACCCGCCCAATCAGCATCAGTGTAGCCTTCGAGCCTCAAGGCAACTCCTTGATAGCATAAAGCATAGTCTGTAGTTCCTTTAAGATACCGCATTATCCTCTTAACCGCTTTCCAGTGTACTTGCCCTGGGTTGGATTGGTAACGACTTACCATTCCAACTGCAAAACAGATGTCCGGTCTTGTACACATTATAGCGTACATAAGACTACCAACTGCACTGGAATATGGAACTTTTTCCATAATTTCATTTTCCTTTTGGTTCTTTGGACATGATTTCAGACATAAATTGTCGCATTTGCTTATAGGAGTATCAATGGACTTGCAGTCCTGCATATTAAAACGTTCTAGAACCTTCTTTATATAAGTCTCTTGTGAAAGAGAAAGAAGTTTCTTCGAACGATTCCTTGAAATCTTAACTACAAGGATATATGCGGCTTCTCCCATGTCTTTCATCTCAAAAACTGATGAAATCCAAGCCTTGATATCCATCACAAAGCCCTTGTCATTTCCGGCTATTAAAATGTCATCTACATATAGAGACATAATAACGTACTTGCTCTTAATCCTCTTGATATATACACAGTTATCTTCATCAAGCATGGAAAAACAATTTGATAAGACAACCTCTTGAAATCGTATATAACATTGCCTCGAGGATTGTTTAAGACCATATATGGACTTACGAAGTTTACAAACCTTATGTTCGTTTTCTTCTTTTACAAACCCTGTTGGTTGTTCCATATAGATCTCCTCGTCCAATTCTCCATTGAGAAAGGAAGTCTTTACATCTATCTGATGTAATTCGAGGTCTAAGCAAGCTACCATAGCCAGAATTAGGCGAATCGAGGTAAAACGAACAACAGGTGAGAAGGTCTCTTCGCAGTCTATCCCTTCCTGTTGCGTAAAACCTTTCGCGACAAGACGAGCTTTATATCTGTCTATACAGCCATCAGCCTTATGCTTGATCTTGAGAACCCATTTGTTCCCAATAGCTCTACGTCCTCTGGGTAAGTCAACTAAGTCCCAGACTTGGTTAACTTTCATGGATTCCAACTCTTCCTTCATCTCTTCCATCCATTTGTCTTTTGCAGGGCATGATACGGCCTGTTTGAAAGTAGCAGGCTCGTCATCATCCGGTAGTAAAGTCATAAAGTTTTGCGGAAATTCATCCTCAAATCTTAGAGGAGCCAACCTTGTACGATTACTACGTCGTATTTGAGATTCTTCAAGTCCTTGTTGACTCGAATTTAGATCAATTCTAACATCACTCCCACTTGGAATGTCGTTAGAAATGCTCCCACTTGGATCATTATTCCCGTATGGAATAGGATTTGTGTCATTCGTATCATCCATTGGTGAAGTTTGAAACGTATTTTCGTATTCACCAAGAATTCTCCCACTCGAATGAGGTAATCCTTCTTGATCATTAATCTCAAATAGAGATAAGTCCTGACTTATCTCGCCATGTCTTGGAAACTCGTTTTCCAAGAAAGTGACATCCCTCTACTCAAATTCAACTAGACCTCCATTGTCTTCCTGACTAATGAAAACATAACCTTTGGAGTTTTCTGTGTATCGTATAAAGATACATTTCCTTCCCCGTGGCCCAAGTTTGCCATACTTATGGGAGGAAATATGTACGTAGTATGCACATCCCCAAGGTTTTAAAATGTTTAAGTCAGGAGACCTTTGGTTCCACAACTCATAAGGAGTGGAGCTAACTGATTTCGAGGGTACGCGGTTTAAAATGAAAGTGGCCGTCAATAATGCATCATCCCAAAAGGTGATTGGCAAGTTAGCTTGCGCCATCATTGAACGGACCATTTCCATTAAAGTCCTACTTCTCCTTTCTGCAACACCATTTTGTTGAGGAGTTTAAGGCATAGTTACCTGATGAACTATGCCCTTTTCATCACAAAGTTCCTTAAAACTTGCTGATTGATATTCACCGCCCCTATCGGTTCGCAAGACCTTAATCTTGCGATCTAATTGATTTCCACTAAACTCATATAGTTTTTAAAGCAGGTTAATTCTTCACTTTTGTGGGATATCAAATAGATATGTCTGAATCGGGTGAAGTCATCAATAAAAGTGATGAAATAGGACTTCCCGTGTCTTGTCTTGACATTCATCGGACCACATATGTCCGAATGGATGAGCTGTAATGGAACCTCGGCCCTTGTGCCGGTTCCAAACGGCTTGCGACAAGATTTCCCTACAAGGCAATGTTCGCAGGTCGACATTTCAACCTTTGAAACATTGGATAGAAGGCCACGTTTGGCAAGTCTATCCATTCGTGTTGGTCCAATGTGACCAAGCCTTGCATGCCAACAAATTATATCAGACTCATAAGTCGAAGAATTTGTAACAAGGAAATTTTCATTACAAAATGAAGAGTCATACATTGTATTTAATACAATAAATCCTTTAAATACATACCCAGTACCAATTAAGGAATTATTACAAAATAAGTCCACTTTACAATCATGAAAAAACCAGCTATAACCAAGACCCATTAACACGACCACAGATATAATATTCCTTCGAATATATGGAGCGAAGAGGACATCATGTAGTAAGATAGTGCGGCCGTTGTCCAAGACTAGCTTGCAAGTCCCAAGTCTTTCACTTCAACACGTGTGTTGTTTCCTACATAGATCAACTTTGTTCCTTGGGGTATCCGGTGATACTCCACGAAGGACCGTCTGTCCCTTGCTATGTGGTCGGTGGCACCTGAATCAATTATCCAAAATGGATTAGATTCCACAAGAAATATTGAACTAGAAACACATATGTAACTATCATTACAAGTTACCTTGTCACCTTCATCCGTACAAGAACGGGCGTAGTGACCTAACTTGTTGCACTTGAAGCACTTGATCCTCTTCAAGTCTTTCTTCTTGTGCCATTTCTTGTGCCCACCCTTATGTTTGGGTTTCTTGGTAGACTCAGGTTGCTTATTACGTTCATTATTAGACTTCGAACGATCTTTTCGTTTCTTTCCCCCGTGTGAGGAACTAGCAACCATGTGCACTTCTGCACTTGGCTTGGCAGCCGCAAGCCGCTCGTCCTGTAACTCGAGGTGCTTAGAAACATCGCTGAAGGTCTTGATGCTCTCATTATGAGTGAGATGCATCTTCATTTGGTCCCACCCATTTGGTAGGGAACGTATGACTGCTTGGATTTGTTGCTCATCAGTGAGCACATGACCTGCATCCTTTAACTCTGAGATAAGATTCGCCATATGTCGCAGATGTTTCCCCATAAAGACGCGAAGTTTAGACACCGATGTGCCACCAAACTTCTCCTCTAGCTTGGACCATATGTCCATGGCTAGGTCATGCTCTCGGAAGATGCACATTATGTCATCTGCCATACTGGACAATAACGTAATGTGGGCTATCTTGTTCTTCCGAGACCAAGCATCAAAAGCTTCCTTGTCTCGTCTGTGTTGGGCCGTAGTGCCCAACTCGGGTTTAATCATTACGTTCTTCAGAGTTTCGAGCACTTCTTGCTCCTCTAGAACGTATTGTATCTTAATGGACCATAGTTTGTAATTATCGACGTTGAGTTTTTCACCTCTATTTAACTCAGCGACGATATTCTTTGAAGCGAAAGACATTTTACTTTTAAAATGCTGCAAAAGACACAAAACCGAAGGTTTGATCAAAAACATTGCATTAAAAATTCTTAAAATATAATTCCCACTTGAAATAATAATAGAATATCCCATTTGGATAGTTCTAATTTCAACTCCCACTTGGAATGATATTTACAATTTGATAAGTTACTTTCGAAAAATATTGAAGATGTTACTCTAGAATCGGAAAGGTCACTACGTTTCCAATCACCATCTAGAATAACTTTCAATATTTCTCCCTCACTTATCAAACGATAGTACTCTTATAGTACTACGCAGCGAAAAAGCGTTTTTGAAAATGTATTTTTCAAAAGCAAAAACGATATTTCAACTTAGTACCCTTATGATACTAGCGAAATATACTGTAATCCTTGGCCATTTGCCGGGATGAGCCGTAGCCGTACCAAGGCCGGATCCCCCCTTGGGGATTTTTCTGCAAGCCATCGTCGCCGGCTCCCATATGGATCCATGCGCTCCCCTTCTGTAAGGGAATTTGCCGCAGATAACTGCCGTCGGCCCCGTATGGACCGGTCATGCATGTCACATTCATGCAAGCTCCCCCCCCCCCCCGCAAATACAAGGTCAACCGGGGCTCGACCGGGGCTCGGCACTGGCCGAGACCGGGGCCGGCAGTGGCTGGACACTAGCCTCGGCCAGTGCCGGCAGGCCTTGGCCTGGCCCTGGCCACTGCCAGGGCCAGCCGTGGCCATGGCAACGGCCAGTGCTGGCCTCGGCCAGGCCCTGGCCTCTGTCAGGGCCGGCCAGGCCATTGGCCTGGCCCTGGCCCCCGACCAGGGTCAGCCAGGCCCTGGCCTGAGGCCAGGGCGCCGGCCCTGGCCTCTACCAGGGCCGGCAGGGCCCTGGCCGAGGCCGGCCAGGGTCTGGCCCTGGCCGGCCAGGCCCTGGCTGAGGCTAGGGCGCCGGCCCTGGCCCCAGCCAGGGCCGGCCCTGGCCCCAGCCAGGGCCGGCCAGGCCGGCCGGCCTGGCCCTGGCCTCTGCCAGGGCTGGCCAGGCCCTGGCAGAGGCCAGGGCGCTGGCCCTGGCCCCTGCTAGGGCCAGCCAGGCCAGCCCCTGGCGCTGGCCGAGGCCGGCCAGTGCCTCCTGGCCCTGGCCGTGGCCGGCCAGTGCCTCCTGGCCCTGGCCGTGGCCGGCCAGTGCCGGCCACCCCCTTGCATGGGGTTGGCCGCACACCCCGCCAGAGGGGTTACCGTGGTGGTTTTTGGCCGTAGCCAACCCCCTTCGCATGGGGAGGGGGATGCATTGCCTCCATGCACCAAAATTGTCGTCTTCTCCGTTGAGAATAACCACCATCTTCTTCTCCGATGAGACACCCATTCATCGAGAAAGTAGTTATTCTCTAATGGCCGTGTGCCAAAATGAAAAATAACATACTCTAAAGTTCGCAAACTACACGCTCCACATGAAGAGAGCACCCATTCTCAATTGAATGGAGACTCAGCATCCATGAAGAGTGCGAGCTTGGCGATATGAACGGTCGGTTCTTCCCGTCACGGAGAGTTCCTGCCATATCCGTAATGACAGAAGACCCTAACGTAAAAAGAACAACCGCTGCGTTCTCTCCGTCATGAAGCGTTCCTACCATATCCATAATGGTAGGATACCCATTCGTGAAAAAGACAACGCCTCGTTCATCGGTTCGATGGGGCGACGGTTTGACCGGGGCGAACCCGTATGGCTCTGATACCAATGTTGGATCCTGTCAAAACAAGGACGTTAGGATCGAATAATGAAGTAGAGACTTACGCTTGCGTACGCGGCACCGTAATCTCGGAACTTCGCCCTCTGATTCGCCACAACGGTCGGTACTTCGTCACGGAGGATCGAAGCAGAGTTTCACCGCCTAAATCTCTATTTAGAAGAGGATTTTAATGGAAGGGAGAAGAAGAACATAAGATGCCTTTTGCAAACTTATGACATGGAAAGTGTAGTATGAATGCCTTACCCTTGGGTCCTATTTATAGGCTTTAGGGGTAGTTATTGTAGGAAATAAATAAATATAAGCTTATTAGCCTATATTAGCACATTCATTTATCCTCTTCTTCATTCACTTATCAAGTGCCTTTATGCACTTATAAAGTGACTTTTTCCACTTATCGAGTGGCTTTTTCCACTTATCGAGTGGTCCTTTTCACACGAGAAAAGGTTTCCTTCGTGCACGCTTTCGTGCACGTGACATCTGAGGTCCGTATACCATCATACATCCCCTCATGGATGTATTCATGTCGTCCATATCCAACAATCCCCACGCAACCTGCACCCTCTCTCCCCCTTTTCCCCTCTCTCTCCACTCCACCCACGTGAAAGCACCCCTACCCTATTTTAAATAAATAAACCTATAGGATAGTAACGCCAAAAGGCTAACTCTTGTACGTGCTGCTCTCTTTAAATAACCTAGGTCTTTCTCATCTCCACGAAACATTGCACAGCGCCGCCCTATACTCTATTTTTCTCCAAGGCCTGAACACAGCCGCCTCCCCCTATTTCTCTTCCTTATCTCCTCGCAAAGCAGACCCCCCCCCCCCCCCCGTGTGCTCATCTCAACCGCGAGGTGCTCCCTCATCCTCGCGACACCGGCATCCCCGTTCAGCGCCGCCACAGCCTCACCCTCGCAGCCACCACCTCAACCGCAGCCTACTCCCTTTCTCCTCCAGGCGCCATCACCCTGTGCCCACCTCCTCCACCTGTGAGAAACCCCGAGAGCCCCACATCACCTGCGCAATGCCTAGGCGACCGTAGGCCGCGCGCCGCTCCTCTGCGCGAACAGCCTCTACTCGCAGTCTCCTCTTCTCTTCCAGGCGAAACACCCTAGAGCTCAGTGCTTCTTCTTCCTCCCCTGCAGCGTACGCACCCCAGTCCACTTCTTCCACTCACTCCAGCTTGTTGTGAACCCCCAACAGGCCGCCAAGCCGTCAGCCGTGCACCACCATTCGCGCGCAACTCCCTCTGACTTGTCCTCAGCCTCGACCTACGCCGGGCAGCTGTGCGCCATCCCTTCAGTTTGCAGACAGCCCCTCGGCGGTTTCCAGACGTCGACGGTAGACCCCCACCCCCACCCCCCCCCCCCCCCCCCGATGCTCAAGTCGATGTTTGGAGCCGTACGCGTCGCCGCTGCCCATCGCTGCGTCCTGATCCTTCGCTGCACTACCGGTTAGTAGATCTACCCTTAAACAACTTATAACCCACATCGTAAATTAGAAGACCTAATAAAATTGAATGATTAGATATCCTAGGAGCTGTTTATAATGCTATTATGATCGAAAACGGTTTAATCTGATTATATATTTTGTCAAAACAGCAAACCGAACTCACCGTAGCGTAGTACCCATCGAGACGTTTCCGATGACACTAAGAATGCCAAAAACAGGAAAGTGTGTGTATAATGGTGAATTTCTGAAATTTAATGTTTAAAACATCGTTTTTGTTCAAACCTGTATAACTTGAAAATGGCACGTGAAATGACGCAGGAAGTTATCATTATAATGTTTTAGACTAAAAATGTGACGCGTGGACATATAATTTGCTATGCTTTAACTTCAGACATCTATAAAGAAAATTACTTTCTGTAACATGTTTAATAAAACCACATGTACGACATTCTTTTTAAATAGTGTAAATGTTTCAGACTGAGCTATATGGACAACTTAAAGTTATGCACATCTTGTTTGGACAATAAAGAGAGTGATATCGTGAATTCGTGCGCCTTAAAGGCGAAATCATGACTTTCATGATGTCGTGTGAGTCGACTAGGCCGGCTCGTGTTCCGACAAACTTTTGGGTGGGGTTAGGGTTGAACGGCCACTAAGCGTATGTAGGGGTCATGTCTTCAAGAACACCACCTATACGGTGGGTTAGTATCAATCATGATTATACCCCCCGTGAGAAGAATGACTTACTCATTGATCACTCCTTATTTTACACTTTTTTCCCGCATGTTTGCATGCCGTTTAGATCGGCCAAATCATGTTTTTCACGATATATCGACGATATTACGATGCTTTTCACGATTTGTTGTTTTTGTCGCATTTCAGGTGATTTGGGGCGATTTGGAGTGATCTCGAGATGCGCTTACTCCGGAGGGTCACCGATGACCTCCCCAAGGGGTATTTTGCTGTTGGAGAGGAGCGGAAGAAGAACGGACGTCGCAGGAGCGACGAGGAGGCCAAAACAAGCTGTTTGGGCATTTTTAGTGTCCCACTCAGCCGAGTGAAGGAGCCACTCGACCGACCAGCGAGACACCGCTCGGCCAACCAGATCGGATACGTTTCATACGTGCACTCGGCCGAGCGACGGAGACCACATCGGCCGAGTGACGAGATCACGTCCGCCCGAGTGGCACCCAGACGAAGCCATTCAAAAATCGCCAACTTACTGTTTTTCGGCTGCCTGAGCTTCAGAATACCCACTCGGCCGAGTGGATAATCCCGACCGCCCGAGTACCAAGAAGCCATCGGCCGAGTGACGACAACTCACTCGGCCGAGCCGCCCCCGAAGTGAAGACCCCTGAAGATCGAGACTTACTGGAAATTTACAGGGTTTCTCACTCGGCCGAGCGACTTTTGTCACTCGGCCGAGTGCGAAGCGCTGCCTGTAGCGAGAATTGCGGATTTCAGGCTGCGCAGGGGTATTTTGGTCACAGTTTTTGGACGATTTTGGGGGGTATTTAACCCCTGTTTTTACCCTAGTTTAGAGAGCTTTTCTCTTAGATTTTTGCAGCTTTTTAGATTAGCTTTTTAGCTTTATTCTTGTGATTGGAGAGAAAACAAAAAGTTGATTTTTGTTGGATTATTTGAAGAACTCAATTGGTTTGTCTCTCTCTTCTCTAAAAATTCTATATTTATTGTTTATCTCGATATTGTGATGAATTCTCTTGTTAATTTCATTGATTATTTTTGTGTTTGTGCTATGAATTGTGAGTAGTCTCCACGTCTTGGGGCGTGGGGATGAACCCTACAAGCCCAATTTCATATTTGTGATGATTGGGTAGAAATTTTGCTAGAATTGTTGTTAGGGATTAGTTTGGGAGCGATTTACTACGGATAGCTAGGAGTTCATACCGATTGGGATTTGCAAGAGATTGGATCCCAATTCGATAGGAAACCCTAGAAATCCGAATTGGGTTGGAACCGAATTTCCGTAGTATCGGTTTGCAAGAGATTGGACCGATACTAGGGTTCCCGGTTGCAATTCCGTGCCGATACCCGTTTGCAAGAGATTGGACGGGTAGGAACTATCCCAACCTAGGTCGTGGGCCGAGTTTGCAAGAGATTGGGCTCGGTGCGCGATTGAATGATGATGTTGATCCTAATGCTAGCTTCCCTAGGCTAGGGTTTGCAAGAGATTGGACCCGAACCTAGGATAGCTATAGACCGGCAACAGCGCGAAAGCGTGAGCTTGGTTCTACATTCAGTTGCAACTAGTTCATCCAAAATCTTATTCTAGAAATTTTGATACCGATGAACCACATTGACGAGATACGGTGAGTAGCGGGAATTCCCCATTCCCTAGACGTTCTTTATTTGATTTGATATTTCCGTACTTTGTCTGACGATTGTGACAGGATCGCCAAAGGCAAATTTCTCTCTTCTTAAATAGCCAGGTTGATTAGAACAAGCACGGTCATTCGTCCTCCATGTGTTCGATAACTCGCTCGCCGCTATACCGTGCGCTTGCGGTAAAACTACAACCGTTCTTTGGGTCACATCCCGGAGCGATCAAGTTTCAAAAACTTGATCGCTCCAGGATGTGACCCAAAGAACGGTTGTAGTTTTACCGCAAGTGCACGGTATAGCGGCGAGCGGGTTATCGAACACAGGGAGGACGAATGACCGTGCTTGTTCTAATCAACCTGGCTATTTAAGAAGAGAGAAATTTGCCTTTGGCGATCCTGTCACAATCGTCAGACAAATTTCTCTCTTCTTAAATAGCCAGGTTGATTAGAACAAGCACGGTCATTCGTCCTCCCTGTGTTCGATAACCCGCTCGCCGCTATACCGTGCGCTTGCGGTAAAACTACAACCGTTCTTTGGGTCACATCCCGGAGCGATCAAGTTTTTGGCGCCGTTGCCGGGGAGGCGATTGCGTTTGATCTTACCACCCTAGCTATTTCTTTTTTTTATTATTATTTTATTTCTTTATTTTTACCTAACCCTTCCACGGTACTAATCACTTCTTTGAAACTTTGTTCTCATTGCATGTACACGAGATCTACGGCGGACCCTGAAGCTATATTATTTGATCCCGAGATCGAACGTACCGCGCGGAGAATTAGAGCGGAGAGGAGACAAGAACGGGAAGGGAGGTTTATGACCAACCCGGAAACTGCGGACCAATTAGCGACAAGAATGGCAAGGATAATTTCCATTCGCGATAGGCTCCAGCCTAAGACCTCTTCTACGACCTCATCCATTGCCATGCCGGAGTTGGCGGCTGACAAGAATTTTGAGCTGAAGACTGGACTGGTGGTTCTGATGCAGCAGGATCCATTTCATGGGAATGCCCATGAAAATCCTCACTACCACATCCAATTATTCTTGTCGAAGTGCGCCACATTTCAGATGCTGGGGGTCTCCATTGATGCCATCAGACTGCGCCTCTTCCCCTTCACGCTAAAAGACAAGGCACTCTATTGGTTGAGGACGCAAGCTAAGGGAGTCTTTACCACTTGGGACGAGTTGGCGAGTGCATTCATTGATAAGTTCTATCCGCCCGCTAAGACGGTGAAGATTCGGAGCGCTCTTATGTCCTTCAAGCAAGGACCCCAAGAGACGCTCTATGAGGCTTGGGAGCGTTTTAAAGATCTGCAGCATCAATGCCCGCACCATAGCATTGAAGATTGGGAGCTAGTTCATAGCTTCTACAACGGTCTCCAACCGGGGACCAAACAAATTATTGATGCCGCGGCGAATGGTGCTATCTTATCAAAGACTCCCGAAGAAGCTACGGCCCTAATTGAGGAGATGGCCTCCAATAATCAACAATGGGGCGACGAGCGAGGACACTCTACGTCCTCCTTGAAGCCGACTAGTATCTATGAGGCGAAGGCCGTAGCGGAACTCACAAGCAAGTTTGATTCTCTCCACAAGGTAGTGGAGAGACTGGAGAAGTTTATCACGGAGCCCCAAGGAACCCCTTCCACCTCCGCACCGACGAACCAAATGTGTGATTGGCAAGACCAATCTCAAGCCATGTATTCGGGAGGAGAGCAAGGAGAAGGATCCTTGGAGCAAGTACAATATGTTGCGGGGAACCAAGGGTATTGGGCCAATCCGGCCACAAGAAATCATCCCGGTTTCTCTTACGCCAACAATGAAGGAGCTTTGAACCCGCCCCAACAACCACCTCAACAAGCTCGACCACCACCACCCCAACAACAACACTATCCGCCGAGGGGGCCTCCACAACAAAATTTCCAACCAAAGCAACAAGTTCCACCCTATAGGCCGCCCGGATACAATCAATGGTGGAGAAATCAAAATCAAAACCCTCCACAAGCTCAACAACAATCCGACTTCGAAGCTAGAGTGGAGGCGTTTATGGTCGAGCAAAAGAAGGTCAATGCTACCTTGAAGGCGGGGCAAGACTCCCTTACAACCGTTGAGGCTCAAATATCGGAACAATTGGCGTTGCTCAATCGGAACACTCAACATTTACCGGCGCAACCCGAGCAAAACCCACAGAGCAACACCGGCCACATCAATGCCGTGGTTGCCGTCACTACTAGAGGCGGGAAGGACACCACCCCCGACATGATTCCTATCGAGGAGCCCGTGGAGGAAAATTTAGAGCCAATTGAGCCGGTAGTTGAAGTTGAGAAGGAAAAAGAGCCGCAAGAGAAGGAGAAATCTAGAGCGGAGCAATTGATTGAGGAGAGGTGCTTCATGCCACCGGTCCCATTCCCCCAAAGGCTTGCTAGAGAGAAAATGGAGAAAAGGCTAGCGAAGTTTCTCGAGTATCTGAGAGGAGTTAGCCTCAACATTCCCTTCCTCGACGCCATCGTGGAAATCCCCACATATGCTAAATTTTTAAAGGATTTGATTTCGGGGAGAAAGAGAAAGGAGAAGATTATGCTAGCCGAGGAGGGCTCTTGGTTCACCAAGAGAGAGAAGGAGCCGGCCAAATTCAAAGATCCGGGGAGTTTTCGAATTCCTTGCACCTTGGGCGGCGTCCCTCTTCAAAAGGCATTGGTAGATTTAGGGGCTAGTGTGAGCCTCATGCCTCTCTCCATGTTCTTAAGGCTAAACACCGGGACAAAGTTGAAACCTACCGACATGCGGATACAATTGGCCGACGGGCGAATAACAAGGCCGGTAGGGATCGCCGAAGACATCCCGCTACAAGTCCCGGGGGAATATGCTTGCCATGTGACTTCGTGATCATGGACGTTAAGGAGGAGGGAGATACGTCATTGATACTTGGACGCCCGTTCCTCGCCACCACCGGTGTGATTTTCGACGTGCGAGAAGGTACACTTACTTTGAACGTCGGTAACATCGAGGTGGAGCTTCACATTCCTAAGGCTATGAAACACATGCCTTACCACGAGGAGCTTGACTACATGGACCTCCTTGATGAAGTAATTGCCACGAGGAGCTTGACTACATGGACCTCCTTGATGAAGTAATTGAAGAGGCGATCCCCCACTCAATCGGCGCTCTTTTTGATGAGGATTTCGAGGAAGGCCCGAATGTAGGCCAAGATGAGAAGAAAATTGATTCCCCCGACCTCTCCGCTGAAAATGATGAAGGCGACGCTGATGTCGCAAGGATTCGAGAGCTCTGCAAGCTCTCAAAATTGAAGTCTCCAAAGAAAGCTCCGCCGATACGTAAATCGGCGTCACCGGTGAAGCCGTTGACCGGAGCAAACGCTAGCTTGGGGGAGCCTCCCCCCAACACTATTCGAGACGGGAGACCACCGAGGGAGAACACGCCGCCGCAACTTCCGAATCCAAGCGTTCTCCCCGGAAAGTTTGATGGGTGCATCTCATATGCACCAAACATCCCGCATTAATTGAAAATCATAGGGGGTCGAGCTCACGACCTTAAACGAGCGCTTGTCGGGAGGCAACCCAACGGTTATTGCTTTATTTTTACTTTTTCTTTATTTTTGTTTTAGAAATTTTTAGTGTTTTGAGTCGTTCGCCCAAAAATTTTGTGATAACGGGTCCTATTTTTCTTGACAGAAGAGGAGATAGGTAAATCCATCATGAGGAGGATGAACGAGGTGATAAGGAGTGCCCCAGGAAGGCGCTCGATGCTTAGGAGGAAGATGAAATCGACTGGAGGAAGAAAGACGGAGTTTAGAGCCAAAACGAAGACAAACAGCAGAACACAAGGCTCACTCGGCCGAGTATACTAGTCACTCGGCCGAGTACACAAGTTCGTCCGGCCGAGCCGCTCACGAACGAGGGAAGTCTGCTGTACCCAACTCTCTGTTTATTTTTCCGATTTCAGTACAATTGCCACTCGGTCGAGTATATAACTTCACTCGGTCGAGCAGAACTGATACACTCCTAGGGCGAGTCTTGCCGAGTAGCTTGAGCCACTCGGCCGAATGGACTTACTCCACTCGGCCGAGGCTGGCAATGCCACTCGGCCGGGGCGTTAGCGAGTATGGATTTTCCATTGATCTCACTCGGCCGAGTGACCCAGTCACTCGGCCGAGTCGTAACTTTTCCTATAAAAGGGGGCGGGGTCGGGCTCGTTTTTCGAAACGACACAACCGCAGCGACCCCCGACCCTTCAGCTCCCTCGCCTCGCTCGCGCCCCCACTCGCCCGACCGCCCACCTCGTGCCGCCGCTCGGCCAGCCACCACCGGCCGAGCCCCGCCGCACCTCGCCCGAGTCGCCGCCGGCGACCACCACTCCGGCCACCTCCGGTAACCCCAATTTTCGCCTTTTTCTCCTTTTTTGTGTGTTTCTTGAGGATCCATGAGCTTAACGAACCCCAAACCCAAATTGATTTCTATATCTATCTATTATACCCTTAATGCTCCATACGTTTTGAATATTACTCGCTGATATCTCCATTTCATGCGCAGGTTGTTTCTGGGAGCTTAGGGGAGCCCAGGGGAGCTTCTCGGGACTGATTTGGGCTGCGTGGAGGCGTCTTCTTCGCACGCTTCCATTGCTTTGCACTCGCGGCGTTTTGTGGTACACTCTTTCCTTTATTTTACGCACGCCGCACTTTTTACGTTTTTTGGCGCGCGCTCGGGGCCCATATGCCGCCCCGGACACGGCCGCGGTCGAAGAGAGCTTCCGCCAAGCGGAAGCGGTCGGATGACGCCGGCCCCTCCCACGAGCTGGAGGACTCTCCTCCGCATTCTCCCACACACCCCGCACACCCAGCACAGCCTGCAGGCCCCGCACACTGTCATGACCCGCTTCCCTAAAATGGAGGCGAGACGTGAAAAGGTCCGCACGAGAGCGGAGCTGTGAAGCCCCAAACCCGATAAGCGTCCACAAATACATAAACAGGTCCCTGTAACCACAACAGAATAGCAATAATAACGCAAGGAGAGACTGAAATAAAATTCCACATCTCACAAATTGTCCAACATCAACAAAAGTCCAACATCCAGAAAAGCCACCAGGCTAAAAGAAAAGAGTCTAAAGGCCCAGAACAAGGCCAACAAAAGCAACGACAACAACAAAGTATAGGTGCTATGCACCGAAAACAAAACAACTGTCTAAACAAAAGTAAAGCCCAACGAAGACACTAGGACTGGTCCCCAGTGTCCACGTACTCCCCGTCAAACACGGGCTCGGGCTCGGTGTCAGCAATTACCTCGTCCTCAACAAGGTACTCGGGCTCAGGATCTAACATGTGTCACCCAAAAGAGTAAAGGGGCACATGTCAGCAAGTCTAAAAAGACTTGGGCAAGGAAACTGAAGGTAAGGCAACTAGCAACCTAGCAGTTTAGTATGCATGGCATGGCAGTTATAACATGAGTGCACAATTTAAAACATGGCAAGAAAATTTGCACAAGGGAACAATTTATCGGGACAAGACAAGAGTAGCCAAGCTACTATCAATTCAATCAATTCACATTTTGTGGGTGTTTAAGCCCTTCGCTGAATGGCATAGCATTTCAGACCGATCGGCACTAAACACTACCCAATACCCACACGATATGGAGCCTGGGGTCCCCGCACATTGAGCTCAGCTAGTGAGCCTGAGGTTGCCCCGCACATTGAGCTCGCATTCTTAGTTCACAATTCAATATATCGAGCGTTGGGGTTTCCAACTCATTATGCTCGCTTCTGGTCACGAGCCAGGAACACAACATTGTAGCGAAGCTACGCAATCACAGCAATACCTAAAGAATGCGAGGTCATGACAATTTATTTGCGTACCGTTAATTAAATTAAACGTGACAGGCAAAATGCAATGACATGAACATATTCGCGTACCGTTAATTAAATTAAACATGACATGGTAATTGTGCAACATGCCAAAAGTCGGTACTTCGTCGAAGGGCATAACCACAAACTGCGGGCGCGTACCGTTAATCAGGTTCATCAGATTCATGAAAACTACGGGCGCGTTAGTTACGCCGAAGGGCATAACCACAAACTCATAGTGTCCATACTTCGTCCTGAACGCTGTCTTCGGAACATCTCCCTTCTTCACCTTCAACTGATGGTAACCACTTCTCAGATCCAATTTAGAAAACCCCCTCGAACCTCCAACCTGATCAAAAATATCATCAATGCGAGGCAACGGGTATTTATTCTTAATGGTTACCGCATTTAACTCCCGATAGTCCACGCACATGTGACGCGAACCATCCTTCTTCTTAACCAACAACACCGGTACTCCCCACGGAGACACGCTAGGATTAATATAACCCTTCTGCAAAAGCTCATCCAACTGCTTCCGTAACTCTTCCAACTCAGCAGGTGCCATACGATACGGCGCCTTCGAAATCGGCTGCGCACCTGGAACAAGATCGATAGAAAATTCCAAAGCTCGATCAGGCGGCAAACCAGACATCTCCTCGGGGAAGACGTCGCCAAAATCACGCACCACAGCTGGCCACTCCAGCTCCATCTGCATAGCCACAGCCTCCACCGGCCTGGCCCGAAATCTGACAGGACCAAGCGAACTGCTACCACGACTGAACTCAAACACTGGATGTCCGGGAATCTCGAACACCACCTTCTTCCTCCGACAGTCGATCGTAGCATAGAAGCTCGCAAGCCAGTCCATCCCAAGAACTGCATAATAGTTGATGATGTCGTGGACAATGAAATCAGCGAAAAGCTCATGTCCACAGACCACCAACGAGCAAGAATTGCAACCACGATGCACCGATACCACGCCATTCCCTGTAACGATATTCCAACTCTTGGGAAGAGGGGACGTCGACAAGGAATGCCTCTCTACGAAGCTCCGAGAAATAATGCACATCGATGCACCAGAGTCAAAGAGGACTCGTGCAGGAAATGTGCAAACCAAAACCACACCTAACAAGAAATTAACAATCAAACCCTAGTCTAGCAAACAACCATGTTCAAGCAAACAACACAATCTAACAATCAAAACCATCTAGGAAAGTAACAGCTAGAGTGAGGATTACCTGCGATAACCTCATCCACAGCCTCGCTCTCCGCAGCGGTCATCAGAAAAGCCTGCCTCCTCGGCGGAACAGCCTGCCGAAAAGCCTGCCTCTGCGGAACAAGAGCTGCTCCATGTCCAGCAGGAACAGGCGCTCGCTGCTGCAACGGCTGTGCTGCAACAGGTGCCCTCCGCAGCGGGTCCGCATGCCGACAATCCTTCGCGGCATGAGAAGCATCACCGCAAATCAAACACTGGCCCAGAAACTTCCAACACTGATCCTTGACGTGGCCAGGCTTGCCGCAGAAATGGCAAAACTTCGGAATAGACCCTCCTGGCCTCTTAAACTGAGCAGACTGATTAGGCCTGAATCCAGGTCTAACCACAGCTCTCGCCTGTTCCACAGGCCTCTTCCCAGCACCAACAACAGACCCTCTCCTATGGTTCACGAGCAGCTCCTGCCTCTTGGCAGTGACCAGAACCTTCTGATAAGACTCCCGGTCAGAGGAGGTCACAAAACTCTGGAGCTCCGAAGCAAGCCCCTGCAGGAACCTCTGAGCTCTCTCCTCAGTGTCCTGCACCATCTTTGGTGCAAACCGACTCAGCCTCATGAACTCCTGGTGGTACATGTCCACCGACGAGTTCCCCTGCTTCAAGTCGATAAAGCGCTGCAGCATCTCCTCCCTGGCAGCCTTCGGGAAGAACTCACCATCAAATCTGGACTTGAAGGTAGCCCAGACGATCGGCTCCACCAACATCTTCTCTTCCGCATCCCACCAATTCCTGGCGTTATCCTTGAGCTGCCTCTTCGCCAAATCAACCCATCCAGCCGGGGTGATCTTGGCCATCTTCAGATTGTCCTCGATGTTCCGAATCCACTCATCGGCAGCCAGAGGACCCTCAGAACCATCAAAATATGCGGGACCCAGCTCCCGAAATTGCTTCGCTCCTGGCTCAGAGCGAGGGGCATCCGGAAGAGCCCGGGCAGCTCGAGCAAGTGGAGCATTCTGGACTTGCAAAAGCACGCCCTGCTGCACTTGCATCATCTGCAACATCATCCGCATCATCTCACCGTTGGTGGGTTCCCGCTCAGGCTCCTCATCATGAGGGAGCGCACCACTACCCCCACCACGGGTGAAACGCCTTCCTGCCATCTAGTGACACAGAAAACGAATCAGATTAGACTCATAGCTTATGACTCGGACGTCGAACTTAATCTATTGGACATTCTAATATTATTATCGTCATTCCAAACATCGCAGTTACAGTAGGACCTGCATGGGCCACAACTAAAACCTGTCACGACCCGCTTCCCTAAAATGGAGGCGAGACGTGAAAAGGTCCGCACGAGAGCGGAGCTGTGAAGCCCCAAACCCGATAAGCGTCCACAAATACATAAACAGGTCCCTGTAACCACAACAGAATAGCAATAATAACGCAAGGAGAGACTGAAATAAAATTCCACATCTCACAAATTGTCCAACATCAACAAAAGTCCAACATCCAGAAAAGCCACCAGGCTAAAAGAAAAGAGTCTAAAGGCCCAGAACAAGGCCAACAAAAGCAACGACAATAACAAAGTATAGGTGCTATGCACCGAAAACAAAACAACTGTCTAAACAAAAGTAAAGCACAACGAAGACACTAGGACTGGTCCCCAGTGTCCACGTACTCCCCGTCAAACACGGGCTCGGGCTCGGCGTCAGCAATTACCTCGTCCTCAACAAGGTACTCGGGCTCAGGATCTAACATGTGTCACCCAAAAGAGTAAAGGGGCACATGTCAGCAAGTCTAAAAAGACTTGGGCAAGGAAACTGAAGGTAAGGCAACTAGCAACCTAGCAGTTTAGTATGCATGGCATGGCAGTTATAACATGAGTGCACAATTTAAAACATGGCAAGACAATTTGCACAAGGGAACAATTTATCGGGACAAGACAAGAGTAGCCAAGCTACTATCAATTCAATCAATTCACATTTTGTGGGTGTTTAAGCCCTTCGCTGAATGGCATAGCATTTCAGACCGATCGGCACTAAACACCACCCAATACCCACACGATATGGAGCCTGGGGTCCCCGCACATTGAGCTCAGCTAGTGAGCCTGAGGTTGCCCCGCACATTGAGCTCGCATTCTTAGTTCACAATTCAATATATCGAGCGTTGGGGTTTCCAACTCATTATGCTCGCTTCTGGTCACGAGCCAGGAACACAACATTGTAGCGAAGCTACGCAATCACAGCAATACCTAAAGAATGCGAGGTCATGACAATTTATTTGCGTACCGTTAATTAAATTAAACGTGACAGGCAAAATGCAATGACATGAACATATTCGCGTACCGTTAATTAAATTAAACATGACATGGTAATTGTGCAACATGCCAAAAGTCGGAACTAGCTTCGTTGTCAAGCTAGTTCCCCAATTTGCGCCTAGGCGAGTATCATTTCGTCGCCTAGCCTCTTTTACGCTATAACAAGAAAATGGCCTAAAACATGGCCTAAACCCTAAGTGGCAAGTTTCACTTGCCTAGCATCGGGGATGACGACCACTTCGTCACACGGATGCTATCTACGGGGAAATCGATGTTATGGGGGAAACAAACACCAAACACATGAAATTAATTAGGGTTTTCATAGAATTATAAATAAGTATTGAAAACAACGGTAGATCGATTTCTTACCGAGAGAAGACGGAAGAAACACTCCGGGGAACCCTAGGATCAGATCTGGAAAAGATTGGAGAAGTTTGGGGAAACTAGGGTTTCGGGGGATTTGGGGATTTTGATGGGTTTTGGTGAGATTTTGGGGAAGATGAGAGGTGGATGGAGTGAATGGTTGGATTGGATGATGATTCTAGGGCTTGGAATGAAGAAATGGAGCTTGAAGGAAGATGGGGGCTGAAGGGGGAAGTTTTTAGGGTTTTGGGTCGTGTTGGAGAAGAAGAAGTCGTTTGGGAGGGGTATTTATAGGTTGGGCTGGCGGCTGCCCAGAAATTAGGGTTTTAACACAGACTAGTCGGTCAAAGAACAACCACTGACCGACTAGTTTGGCAACTAGTCGGTCGGTCGACCAACGCAGACCGACTAAGTGCAAACAGTAACTCCTGAACGAAAATAGGATTCTAGAGTTAGTCGGTCCATGAACAAGTACTGACCGACTAGTTTAGCATCTAGTCGGTCGATGAACGTTCTTAGACCGACTAAGAGTAAACAGTAACTGATACAAAAATAAGATGATGAGTTAGTCGGTTCAAGAAGCATTGCTGACCGACTAGTTTGCAACCTAGTCGGTCAACCAACGTTCTTAGACCGACTAACGATAAACAGTAACTCTTGAGAAATTTAGAAAGCTAACTAGTCGGTCCAAGAAGGATTGCCGACCGACTGGATCGTCATCTAGTCGGTCGGTGGCCCTTCTTACACCGGCTAATGAGCACAGAAAGTTCCGATACGGAGCGCGAGGCCCCGGTATCGATTCCTAAGACTTCTAGGCTTGATCTAACAGTAAGATACGGCCGTTATGAAGTCCGTCACAAATGACATACTTCGAAATCGACAATCCTAAGGAAGAAGCGAGAAAATACGACGAATCGATCGAAAATGAAAGCTACGGAGACGAAAACCACACAAGCGGAGAAAATCCACCAAAACATATATTATATTATATTATATCCAGATACATGAAAAGCAGTCGTTACATCCTCCCCAACTTAAGAAAAATTCCGTCCTCGGAATTCCCAAAAACTCACGAGTCCGGAAACAAAAGTGGGAAACGCTCTCGCATCTCATCCTCATTCTCCCAAGTAGACTCTCCAGGTGAACCGTGTCGCCACATCACCCTCACAAGATTGACAATCTTGTTCCGAAGCGATTTCTGACGCCTGTCCAGAATCTGCACTGGATGCTGGTCATACGTCATATCGGGGCGAACTGTAATCTCCGAAAAATCCACCGCATGAGACGGATCGCTAATGTATCGACGAAGCTGCGACACATGGAAAACATTGTGAACTCCTTCCAAAGATGGCAGCAAGGCCAAGCGATAAGCTACCTCGCCAACCCTCTCCAAAACGTCAAACGGTCCAATGTATCGCGGGCTCAACTTTCCACGCTTCCCGAAACGAATCACACCACGATTCGGGGAAATCTTCAAGAACACATGGTCGCCCGGCTGAAACTCCAAAGGACGACGTTTAGCATCCGCCCAATGCTTAAAACGGTCCTGAGCAATTCTCAACCTCTCCCGAATATTCCTGACGATATCCACGGCCTCCACGATCATCTCAGGTCCCAACAACTCCCGATCACCAACGTCATCCCAACTCAATGGCGATCGACATTTCCTCCCATAAAGTGCGGCGAATGGCGCCATGCCAATACTCGCCTGGAAGCTGTTGTTGTAAGAGAACTCCACCAAATGTAGATGGTCCTCCCACGAACCCTTGAAATCCAACATGCACGCCCTCAGCATGTCTTCCAAAATCTGAATCGTCCTCTCAGACTGGCCATCCGTCTGCGGATGGTACGCCGTGCTGAAACTCAGACGCGTACCCAAGCTCTTCTGCAAACTCTGCCAGAACTGAGATGTGAACCTCGTGTCTCTGTCAGACACGATACTCACGGGGACTCCGTGAAGTCGCACAACCTCCTGCACGATTCATGTTACATCACTACCCAAACTAGGAAAGGAAAATAAAATGGAGAGTAAAAGAATTTTACCTCCATATATCTCCTCGCTAGCGCCTCAGTGGACTGTCCCACTCGGAACGGAATAAAGTGCGCAGATTTGTTCAATCGATCTACGATCACCCAAATCGCGTCATTCTGCTTCGGACTCCGAGGTAGTCCAGTCACGAAATCCATAGTGATGTGTTGCCACTTCCACTCCGGAATCGGAAGCGGTTGTAGCAACCCGGCCGAACGCTGATGCTCCGCCTTCACTTGCTGGCAAACCAAGCACTTGGCTACACTCCGAGCCACGCTCCTCTTCATACCATGCCACCAATAATTCAGACGAAGATCCTTGTACATCTTGGTGCCACCAGGATGCATAGAATACGGCGAAATGTGTGCCTCCACCATCAGCTCCTCTCTGATATCCCCAGCAGGCACACACAACCTGGCTCCAAACCTCAGCGAGCCATCCTCATGAATCAAAAAGTCAGTCCGCAGACCGGCTTCCACCTGCTCCCGAATCTTCACCAGCTTCGGATCCCCAGCATGGCCAGCCTTAATCCGATCCACGATCGTCGACTGTACCTGCATGTACATCAACGAAGAAGCCTCTCCAGGAAGAACAATCTCCACGCCAGACTCGCAAAAATCCTGCTGCAATCTCCACTGCGAGGTCAAAATCATCACCACTGGAAGCCTACTCAAAGCATCCGGAACCACATTCACCTTCCCAGGGTGAAACTGCAAATCAATCTCATAATCCGTCATAAGCTCCAACCATCGACGCTGTCGCATGTTAAGCTCCTTCTGAGTGAAAATATACTTCAAGCTTTTGTGATCGGTGAAAATCTTCACTTTCTCACTCAGCAGGAAGTGCCTCCAAATCTTAAGAGCAAACATAACGGCAGCCAACTCCAAATCATGCGTCGGGTAATTCTTCTCATGAACCTTAAGCTGACGAGACGCATACGCCATAACATGCACGTGCTGATGCAACACACAACCGAGACCCTTGCCAGAAGCATCACAAAAGATCTCAAATCCACCGCTGCGATCAGGCACAACAAGAATAGGGGCACTCGTCAACCTCTCCATCAGAATACCAAAAGCACTCTCACAATCACCCGACCAAACATAAGCAACATCCTTCCGCGTCAACCTGGTCATCGGCTCAGCAATACGAGAAAAGTCCTTAATGAATCGCCGATAATAACCGGCAAGTCCAAGGAAACTCCGAATCTCAGACGCCGACGACGGAACAGGCCACTCCGTGATGGCCCGAATCTTCTCGGAATCCACTGAAATACCATCTCCAGTCACCACATGCCCGAGAAAAGCAACACTATCCAGCCAAAACTCGCACTTCGAAAACTTAGCATACAACCGATGCTTCCTCAAAATCTCCAACACCGTCCTTAAGTGCGAGGCATGCTCTTCCTCCGACTTCGAATAGATCAGAATGTCGTCAATAAAGATAACGACAAACTTATCCAAAAAGTCGTAGAAAATCAGGTTCATCAGATTCATGAAAACTGCGGGCGTGTTAGTTACGCCGAAGGGCATAACCACAAACTCATAGTGTCCATACTTCGTCCTGAACGCTGTCTTCGGAACATCTCCCTTCTTCACCTTCAACTGATGGTAACCACTTCTCAGATCCAATTTAGAAAACACCCTCGAACCTCCAAGCTGATCAAAAATACCATCAATGTGAGGCAACGTGTATTTATTCTTAATGGTTACCGCATTTAACTCCTGATAGTCCACGCACATGCGACGCGAACCATCCTTCTTCTTAACCAACAACACCGGTGCTCCCCACGGAGACACGCTAGGATTAATATAACCCTTCTGCAAAAGCTCATCCAACTGCTTCCGCAACTCTTCCAACTCAGCAGGTGCCATACGATACGGCGCCTTCGAAATCGGCTGCGCACCTGGAACAAGATCGATAGAAAATTCCAAAGCTCGATCAGGCGGCAAACCAGACATCTCCTCGGGGAAGACGTCGCCAAAATCACGCACCACAGCTGGCCACTCCAGCTCCATCTGCATAGCCACAGCCTCCACCGGCCTGGCCCGAAATCTGACAGGACCAAGCGAACTGCTACCACGACTGAACTCAAACACTGGATGTCCGGGAATCTCGAACACCACCTTCTTCCTCTGACAGTCGATCGTAGCATAGAAGCTCGCAAGCCAGTCAATCCCAAGAACGGCATCATAGTTGATGATGTCGTGGACAATGAAATCAGCGAAAAGCTCATGTCCACAGACCACCAACGAGCAAGAATTGCAACCACGATGCACCGAGACCACGCCATTCCCTGTAACGATATTCCAACTCTTGGGAAGAGGGGACGTCGACAAGGAATGCCTCTCCACGAAGCTCCGAGAAATAATGCACATCGATGCACCAGAGTCAAAGAGGACTCGTGCAGGAAATGTGCAAACCAAAACCACACCTAACAAGCAATTAACAATCAAACCCTAGTCTAGCAAACAACCATGTTCAAGCAAACAACACAATCTAACAATCAAAACCAGCTAGGAAAGTAACAGCTAGAGTGAGGATTACCTGCGATAACCTCATCCACAGCCTCGCTCTCCGCAGCGGTCATCAGAAAAGCCTGCCTCCTCGGCGGAACAGCCTGCCGAAAAGCCTGCCTCTGCGGAACAAGAGCTGCTCCACGTCCAGCAGGAACAGGCGCTCGCTGCTGCAACGGCTGTGCTGCAACAGGTGCCCTCCGCAGCGGGTCCGCATGCCGACAATCCTTCGCGGCATGAGAAGCATCACCGCAAATCAAACACTGGCCCAGAAACTTCTGACACTGATCCTTGACGTGGCCAGGCTTGCCGCAGAAATGGCAAAACTTCGGAATAGACCCTCCTGGCCTCTTAAACTGAGCAGACTGATTAGGCCTGAATCCAGGTCTAACCACAGCTCTCGCCTGTTCCACAGGCCTCTTCCCAGCACCAACAACAGACCCTCTCCTATGGTTCACGAGCAGCTCCTGCCTCTTGGCAGTGACCAGAACCTTCTGATAAGACTCCCGGTCAGAGGAGGTCACAAAACTCTGGAGCTCCGAAGCAAGCCCCTGCAGGAACCTCTGAGCTCTCTCCTCAGCGTCCTGCACCATCTTTGGTGCAAACCGACTCAGCCTCATGAACTCCTGGTGGTACATGTCCACCGACGAGTTCCCCTGCTTCAAGTCGATAAAGCGCTGCAGCATCTCCTCCCTGGCAGCCTTCGGGAAGAACTCACCATCAAATCTGGACTTGAAGGTAGCCCAGACGATCGGCTCCACCAACATCTTCTCTTCCGCATCCCACCAATTCCTGGCGTTATCCTTGAGCTGCCTCTTCGCCAAATCAACCCATCCAGCTGGGGTGATCTTGGCCATCTTCAGATTGTCCTCGATGTTCCGAATCCACTCATCGGCAGCCAGAGGACCCTCAGAACCATCAAAATATGCGGGACCCAGCTCCCGAAATTGCTTCGCTCCTGGCTCAGAGCGAGGGGCATCCGGAAGAGCCCGGGCAGCTCGAGCAAGTGGAGCATTCTGGACTTGCAAAAGCACGCCCTGCTGCACTTGCATCATCTGCAACATCATCCGCATCATCTCACCGTTGGTGGGTTCCCGCTCAGGCTCCTCATCATGAGGGAGCGCACCACTACCCCCACCACGGGTGAAACGCCTTCCTGCCATCTAGTGACACAGAAAACGAATCAGATTAGACTCATAGCTTATGACTCGGACGTCGAACTTAATCTATTGGACATTCTAATATTATTATCGTCATTCCAAACATCGCAGTTACAGTAGGACCTGCATGGGCCACAACTAAAACCTGTCACGACCCGCTTCCCTAAAATGGAGGCGAGACGTGAAAAGGTCCGCACGAGAGCGGAGCTGTGAAGCCCCAAACCCGATAAGCGTCCACAAATACATAAACAGGTCCCTGTAACCACAACAGAATAGCAATAATAACGCAAGGAGAGACTGAAATAAAATTCCACATCTCACAAATTGTCCAACATCAACAAAAGTCCAACATCCAGAAAAGCCACCAGGCTAAAAGAAAAGAGTCTAAAGGCCCAGAACAAGGCCAACAAAAGCAACGACAACAACAAAGTATAGGTGCTATGCACCGAAAACAAAACAACTGTCTAAACAAAAGTAAAGCCCAACGAAGACACTAGGACTGGTCCCCAGTGTCCACGTACTCCCCGTCAAACACGGGCTCGGGCTCGGCGTCAGCAATTACCTCGTCCTCAACAAGGTACTCGGGCTCAGGATCTAACATGTGTCACCCAAAAGAGTAAAGGGGCACATGTCAGCAAGTCTAAAAAGACTTGGGCAAGGAAACTGAAGGTAAGGCAACTAGCAACCTAGCAGTTTAGTATGCATGGCATGGCAGTTATAACATGAGTGCACAATTTAAAACATGGCAAGACAATTTGCACAAGGGAACAATTTATCGGGACAAGACAAGAGTAGCCAAGCTACTATCAATTCAATCAATTCACATTTTGTGGGTGTTTAAGCCCTTCGCTGAATGGCATAGCATTTCAGACCGATCGGCACTAAACACCACCCAATACCCACACGATATGGAGCCTGGGGTCCCCGCACATTGAGCTCAGCTAGTGAGCCTGAGGTTGCCCCGCACATTGAGCTCGCATTCTTAGTTCACAATTCAATATATCGAGCGTTGGGGTTTCCAACTCATTATGCTCGCTTCTGGTCACGAGCCAGGAACACAACATTGTAGCGAAGCTACGCAATCACAGCAATACCTAAAGAATGCGAGGTCATGACAATTTATTTGCGTACCGTTAATTAAATTAAACGTGACAGGCAAAATGCAATGACATGAACATATTCGCGTACCGTTAATTAAATTAAACATGACATGGTAATTGTGCAACATGCCAAAAGTCGGAACTAGCTTCGTTGTCAAGCTAGTTCCCCAATTTGCGCCTAGGCGAGTATCATTTCGTCGCCTAGCCTCTTTTACGCCTATAACAAGAAAATGGCCTAAAACATGGCCTAAACCCTAAGTGGCAAGTTTCACTTGCCTAGCATCGGGGATGACGACCACTTCGTCACACGGATGCTATCTACGGGGAAATCGATGTTATGGGGGAAACAAACACCAAACACATGAAATTAATTAGGGTTTTCATAGAATTATAAATAAGTATTGAAAACAACGGTAGATCGATTTCTTACCGAGAGAAGACGGAAGAAACACTCCGGGGAACCCTAGGATCAGATCTGGAAAAGATTGGAGAAGTTTGGGGAAACTAGGGTTTCGGGGGATTTGGGGATTTTGATGGGTTTTGGTGAGATTTTGGGGAAGATGAGAGGTGGATGGAGTGAATGGTTGGATTGGATGATGATTCTAGGGCTTGGAATGAAGAAATGGAGCTTGGAGGAAGATGGGGGCTGAAGGGGGAAGTTTTTAGGGTTTTGGGTCGTGTTGGAGAAGAAGAAGTCGTTTGGGAGGGGTATTTATAGGTTGGGCTGGCGGCTGCCCAGAAATTAGGGTTTTAACACAGACTAGTCGGTCAAAGAACAACCACTGACCGACTAGTTTGGCAACTAGTCGGTCGGTCGACCAACGCAGACCGACTAAGTGCAAACAGTAACTCCTGAACGAAAATAGGATTCTAGAGTTAGTCGGTCCATGAACAAGTACTGACCGACTAGTTTAGCATCTAGTCGGTCGATGAACGTTCTTAGACCGACTAAGAGTAAACAGTAACTGATACAAAAATAAGATGATGAGTTAGTCGGTTCAAGAAGCATTGCTGACCGACTAGTTTGCAACCTAGTCGGTCAACCAACGTTCTTAGACCGACTAACGATAAACAGTAACTCTTGAGAAATTTAGAAAGCTAACTAGTCGGTCCAAGAAGGATTGCCGACCGACTGGATCGTCATCTAGTCGGTCGGTGGCCCTTCTTACACCGGCTAATGAGCACAGAAAGTTCCGATACGGAGCACGAGGCCCCGGTATCGATTCCTAAGACTTCTAGGCTTGATCTAACAGTAAGATACGGCCGTTATGAAGTCCGTCACAAATGACATACTTCGAAATCGACAATCCTAAGGAAGAAGCGAGAAAATACGACGAATCGATCGAAAATGAAAGCTACGGAGACGAAAACCACACAAGCGGAGAAAATCCACCAAAACATATATTATATTATATTAAATCCAGATACATGAAAAGCAGTCGTTACACGCACCCCGCACAGCCTGCAGCGCCCGCACAGCCTGCACAGCCCGCACAGCCACTCCCTGCCGCTCCACAGCCACCACCTCCGGCTCCACTTATCGGGCCGCTCGGGATCACGTTCCGAGACGACGCACAACGCGTCGCTTTCGAGCGTATCTCCCAGCGCTCGATCGTACCCTCCAGGTTTGCACACCTTGCCGACCTAGGACGCCTGGGGGTACTAGAGGGGATGCTCACGTTGTACGACAACGTGGGCTAGCGAGATTTTTTTCAGGTGTCGGTGGACACGTTTATCCGCCCGACACTTGAGGTACTTAGTTCGATCGCCCGGACCGACGAGGGATGCTCGTTTCGGTTCATGGACCGGGAGTGCCAGGTCACTCTCGGTATGATGAGAGCCTTTTTCTCGTGGCCCGATATCCCCGGGGCCGATCGAGGTTACGCCCCCACCCATATCCCCCCACCTTCCTTCGACGGCGGTGCCTTCTGGGCCCGGATTACAGGTCTTCACGCTGCCTTTGACCCTAGTAGGGCCAAGGCCTCGGCCATTGTCCATCCCTGCCTCCGTATAGCTCAGTGCCTTATGGCGACGACCTTTTTGGCCAGATATGAACCGGGCACGATGTCCACGCCAGAGCTCTACATGCTCTACGTGATGACACGGCCCAGAGCTCTTTCTAGGGATGGCGATTATCTGTTCCCCGTCGTCGTTATTGATGTCGCGGCTTGGTTTTTGGACCGCATCATTGTATCGGTAGGTGCTCGCTCATCGATATGCTGCGGTGCCCTGATCACCTTGCTTGCCCTTATGACCGGCGAGGACTTCCCTGACGACCTGCGACGAGCACCGGGCCCTACTTCTCTGTCGATTGATGTTATGGCCCGGAAGAAGATGCTTCATCCGCACGGTGAGCGACACTGGGTCTGGTTGCACGGCCCTTACGGTGCCGATTACATGATTCTTCTGAGCCCAGCTCAGACTCAGATTGCATAGGCCCACGTGGACTGGCTCCCTGTGATGGATGTTCTGATCCCAGCCGCTTACGTGCTCGAGGCCGAGGAGGCCGAGCAGGCCCACGCTGCCCACGCTGCCCCCGCAGACCCTGTTGCCCCTGCCGAGCCTGCTGCCCCTGTTGACCTCGTGGCCCCTCAGCCTATCCCCGATGTTTCTGATGCTCTAGACACCTCTGTCCCCACCTCTGTCAGTGTCGGGAGTATCTTCGCTGAGCCCACTTCCACTGCTTCCACGCCTGTCACCACCAGCACTGGCCCTCTGTCTGCCGAGCCTGTTTCTTCTGCCCCACCCGAGCACGCCTCGCCGACCATAGTTGAGTGCGGAGAGCCCTCTGTCCCCACTGCTGCTGTATTTTCCGAGAGTGTCGTGGCGTCTGTCCACACTTCTGTGCCACCGACCTCTCTGGCCGCCTCGCCGCCACTTTTGTATTCTTCTTTCGCTGCTACTGCCTCCACTTCTCGCCGTCCTGCCCAGCCTCGCACTGAGGCCAGGCCCACATTTGCGAGCGCAGCACCTTTCGTTCCCCTACCTGCTGAGCCCGTCACCTACGCCACCAGAGTACGCCAGCCCCGACCTGCACAGCCCCGACCGGTGCGTCCCTCTGTACCACCTCCCCCTGACACTGTGCTTCAGAGCATTCGTGCTCTCGAGGGGGCGGTGAGTGGCCTCAGAGGCGACCTTCGGACCCTATCCGCCACTGTCACTGCGATGGCTGGCCGCTTTGACCTGCTCCCGCAGATTCACTACTGCCTTACCCAGGTCCTGGAGCGTCTCCCCCGCGTACCCGTACCCACCCAGCAGGTTCCCACCCACACTTCCACACACACTCAGCCTGCTCCCACTTCCACACCCACCCCCGCTCAGCAGCCACTACCACCTCCTCCTCCTCCTCCGCCTCAGGACGGAGACGGCGCAGCACCACCTCCTTAGGCACTCTTGATGCCATCGCTTCTTTTTGCCGTTGTGTTGCCCGTCTCTGCTGGGTCCTGATGCACTTTTGTCCACCCCCCCCCCCCCCCTCCCCTCACTATTTCTCTGATACGCATTTTCTATATATATATCTTTTTATATCTTTTTTGGGATAGAGTGAGAGTTTTTGGTGACACACATATATATCTGTATCACTCCTATTTCTGCATTCATCATGTCCGCATCATCCTTTCCGTTTCATTATTTTCTTATTTTTCATCATGCATGCATCCTCACTTGCCCCTCCTATTACTTGTCTCTCGGTGTGCCACACTTTGCACATTGAGGACACTGTGCCATTTAGCTTGGGGGAGTGAGTTCTCACGTTCTTTTTTCGATTTGCCACCTTTATTTTTAGTTTTTCACACCATTTTCCGCTTTTGCACTTATTTTCATCATTTTTTCTTTTATTTTACCATGCATCACGTTTTTCTTATTTTTCTGTGTGCCGCATTGTAAATAGTTCTATTTTCCCTTTATCTTTATTTCTTTCTTTTTCATCTCATGCTAGAGATGACTTTTCTATGATGATGATGACGTGGAGTTAGCTTACTCTATTTGCATGCTTTATTTGTCATGTCTTAGACTTTATTTCTGATATCATATGCTATGACTTGCCTTGCATTTAGAGATAGTAACCCGCACTTTTTCACATGAAAATGGATGAAGTTTTATTATTAGCTGAGTCTGAATATTCATATGTATGCTATCACAGAAAACACACCAAGATTCACGCATTGAATGCCTATATCTGGAGTACTGATTTCTTTTCCTATATCACTTCTATGTGCATGAATTGTACATTTCACTTCAGGATGATTGAATGATGTTAGCTATGATAAATCTGGATTAGTTAGCTTTTTTGTGATCGAAACTGAGTAGATTAGATTACCCTGCTGAAGTTGTCGTGCATGTCTTATAGAGTGAACCGAGAGATATGTTTATTTCTTTCTCCACAAATCTTGAACATCATTTCTCTACTTTTAAAATCATTGGTGAATCTCCCCTTAGCGATTCTATTATATGGCATTTCCCCCACTATTAATTCCTAGCTCCAAATTTCCCGAAAAAAAGGAGAAAATATTCTTGTATATCGTTATCCCTCTTTGAGTTGGGATCGTTGTGTATATATGCTATGTCAAAAAAAACAACAGAAAAAAAAAGAGCAAAAAGAAAAAGAAAAGAGGAAAAATCCTCAATAAAAGATCTCATCTCACTTTCTTTCTTTCTTCTCTCTTTTCGTGTTCATTTTCATTGCTTTTGGAGCTTTATAGAAATGGGGATGTGAAAATTTTTTATGCCACCATGCTCATAGATAAGCTTGGGGGAGGGAATCCATTGATGTGTGAGAGAGTGACTACTTGACGTTGCATGACAACCTAGGCTAAGTAATATTCTATACTCGGTGAGATTATTTCTAGCTTTACGAAATCCAGAAATCTAAGCCTAGCATTCATATCATGAAATCCACACTTTTCTATTCTCTCTATTCTATTGTGTGATACTCTTATACTCCTCATAGGAAGCATTCAATTGAAAAGTGCGTAATCTGCAATTTGTATACCGCGTTAAATGATTCAGACGATGCTAATTCTAAAATTATTCCGTTTTTCATGATTATATCGGTGTTCGTGGGTTTTCTATTTCTATTTGCATTATTATGCTATGATATCAAAATAAAACTCTTTGACATGTATTTTTCATTCAGTGCATGCTATATGAGTAAGCGGAACCCACGTCCTGAGAAAATGATCTAGCAGCTACCTCTTCGCTTCTTTCTTTCTTCTTTATTTTTATTTTTATTTCATTTTCCATTCTTCTCCGTTTTTCATTTTTTTTCATTTTTCGCCGTTTTCGTTTTCTGAATCCACCGGGTTCGCCTTTTACTTATCTTCCTCGAGGACGAGTAAGAGGTAAGCTTGGGGAATTTTGATCACTCCTTATTTTACACTTTTTTCCCGCATGTTTGCATGCCGTTTAGATCGCCCAAATCATGTTTTTCACGATATATCGACGATATTGCGATGCTTTTCACGATTTGTTGTTATTGTCGCATTTCAGGTGATTTGGGGCGATTTGGAGTGATCTCGAGATGTGCTTACTCCGGAGGGTCACCGACGACCTCCCCAAGGGGTATTTTGCTGTTGGAGAGGAGCGGAAGAAGAACAGACGTCGCAGGAGCGACGAGGAGGCCAAAACAAGCTGTTTGGGCATTTTTAGTGTCCCACTCGGCCGAGTGAAGGAGTCACTCGGCCGACCAACGAGACACCGCTCGGCCGACTAGATCGGATACGTTTCATACGTGCACTCGGCCGAGCGACGGAGACCACATCGGCCGAGTGACGAGATCACGTCCGCCCGAGTGGCGCCCAGACGAAGCCATTCAAAAATCGCCAACTTACTGTTTTTTGGCTGCCTGAGCTTCAGAAGACCCACTCGGCCGAGTGGATAATCCCGACCGCCCGAGTACCAAGAAGCCATCGGCCGAGTGACGACAACTCACTCGGCCGAGCCGCCCCCAAAGTGAAGACCCCTGAAGATCGAGACTTACTGGAAATTTACAGGGTTTCTCACTCGGCCGAGCGACTTTTGTCACTCGGCCGAGTGCGACGCGCTGCCTGTAGCGAGAATTGCGGATTTCAGGCTGCGCAGGGGTATTTTGGTCACAGTTTTTGGACGATTTTGGGGGGTATTTAACCCCTGTTTTTACCCTAGTTTAGAGAGCTTTTCTCTTAGATTTTTGCAGCTTTTTAGATTAGCTTTTTAGCTTTATTCTTGTGATTGGAGAGAAAACAAAAAGTTGATTTTTGTTGGATTATTTGAAGAACTCAATTAGTTTGTCTCTCTCTTCTCTAAAAATTCTATTTTTATTGTTTATCTCGATATTGTGATGAATTCTCTTGTTAATTTCATTGATTATTTTTGTGTTTGTGCTATGAATTGTGAGTAGTCTCCACGTCTTGGGGCGTGGGGATGAACCCTACAAGCCCAATTTCATATTTATGATGATTGGGTAGAAATTTTGCTAGAATTGTTGTTAGGGATTAGTTTGGGAGCGATTTACTACGGATAGCTAGGAGTTCATACCGATTGGGATTTGCAAGAGATTGGATCCCAATTCGATAGGAAACCCTAGAAATCCGAATTGGGTTGGAACCGAATTTCCGTAGTATCGGTTTACAAGAGATTGGACCGATACTAGGGTTCCCGGTTGCAATTCCGTGCCGATACCCGTTTGCAAGAGATTGGACGGGTAGGAACTATCCCAACCTAGGTCGTGGGCCGAGTTTGCAAGAGATTGGGCTCGGTGCGCGATTGAACGATGATGTTGATCCTAATGCTAGCTTCCCTAGACTAGGGTTTGCAAGAGATTGGACCCGAACCTAGGATAGCTATAGACCGGCAACAGCGCGAAAGCGTGAGCTTGGTTCTACATTCAGTTGCAACTAGTTCATCCAAAATCTTATTCTAGCAATTTTGATACCGATGAACCACATTGACGAGATACGGTGAGTAGCGGGGATTCCCCATTCCCTAGACGTTCTCTATTTGATTTGATATTTCCGTACTTTGTCTGACGATTGTGACAGGATCGCCAAAGGCAAATTTCTCTCTTCTTAAATAGCCAGGTTGATTGGAACAAGCACGGTCATTCGTCCTTCATGTGTTCGATAACCCGCTCACCGCTATACCGTGCGCTTGCGGTAAAACTACAACCGTTCTTTGGGTCACATCCCGGAGCGATCACTCATCACGTCTTAAAGACGGGAACCCTAGGAGTGAATAGAAAACGCGGACATGAAATTACAACTTGCCATGCCAACAAAATAAATATCACTACTTTACTTCCGCGTACCTGCTTAGAACTGCCATGCTAGGAATGTTTAATTTTACTTCGCTTTTAATTTGTCATCCCTTAAAATGTTGTTGTGGGTACCTGATATGCAAATAACTGTCATTTCTAAATTCATATTATATGCACACTTTGCCTTGGTTTCTGACCTTTACTTGCAGACCTTGCTGACATACATTCATGTCTTTTTGAATGTATGTCAGATCTCGAGCCGGACTCTCAGGAGTATCCTTTGGAGGCGCCTGACTTAGCGAGCCAGGAGTTCACCGTTGACGCCGAATCTTTCCCTACGGATGACTAGACATACCCGTTGCTGTTTTCTTTTGTTTACCTTCAGTACTTTGCTTGTGTACGTTCTGTTCGTTGTACTTTGGCCCAGCTGTGGCTTATCTGGATGTGGCTTTACTTTTGAATGCTTCTTATTGTTCTGAAAAGCAATGCAAGAACCTGTTTTTATTATTATTGTCACCACGCTCAAGTCTAAGCGGACCACGTAACGTCCTCGCTTCCGGTGCCTTTTGAGAAGCAGGTCGTTACAGGTTTTAGTGGTGGCCCATGCAGGTCTCGCATTTGCGATAATTCAGAACAATAAGGACGATATCATATCTAAACATCTAGAATAATTGTGTACACAAGAATAACTCGAAGTTTTCTTGTCTCAGAATGGCAGGAAGACGTATTGCCCGTCCTGGACCCAGAGCTGCTTGAGGCAGAGGTGATGACATCCGCGAGATGCTTGGAGTTATGCGAGAGATGCTTACGGTTCAGCATCATCTAGTCCAGCAGGGATGCCAGGCTGCACCAGCCGCACCAGTTGCACCACCACCGGGGGCCAAGCAGTTCTGAGAGATGCATCTGAAGAGCTTCTCCGGACGAGAAGGCCCGCTAGCGGCCGAAGAGTGGCGTCGTAGCACTGAGGATGATTTGGGCCTTGCCCGAATCAATCCGGATGATTGGGTAGAGCTGGCCAGGAAGCAGTTGACCGATAATGCCCGCAGCTGGTGAGATGCTGAGGAGGCCAGGCTGCCCAAGCCGATTACATGGGCTACCTTCTGTCAGAGGTTTGACGCTCAGTACTTTCCCAAGTCTGCGAAACAAGAGATGGAGAGTCGTTTCATCAACCTGGAGCAGGGCGCTATGACTGTTGATGAGTACGAGGCCGAGTTTGCTATGTTGAGTCGATATGCTCCTACTATGGTGGCAGACCCTGAGGATTGCACTCACAACTTCCAACAGGGTTTGGATTTGGATATATAGGGCTCGATGTCTTCATCCGTCTTTACCACTCATGAGGAAGTTCTAGTGGCGGCGAAGCGACACGAGCGGATCGCTAATCAGAAGAAGGAACATCAGGTGGGCAAGCTCCTTATGGAGATGTTGAGGAGTGCACCTAGGCCTGGTGTTTGTCCTGTTCAGACCACCCAGTTCAAGAGGCCACCTGCACCTGTCCCCAACTGTGCTGAGCTGACTTGCCATTTTTGCGACAAGCTAGGCCATGTGAAGAAAGACTGCAGGAGGATGCTGAATCAGTGTTTGATCTGTGGATCGTCTGCCCACACTACTAGAGACTGCCCCCGTAGCACCCGACCTACACCTACTGGAGCACCTGGACCCGCTCAACGGACGGTGCCTGCACCTGGACAGCGCGGACCACCTCTGGTTCCGCAGAATCGAGCCTTTCAGCAGGCCAACCCGCCGAAGGGTCGAGCTTTCACCATGTCAGCCGTTGAGGCTGAAGCTGATGATGACGTGATTACAGGTAACCTCTAGACTAGTCTTTATTTTGTGCTTTTATGTTCGATTAGTTAGTTCCTTGTTTGATCTAGTTGCTTGTTACCCTTATGTGTTATCTTAGTTTCCTCCCACCCGGCCTTGACCCTGTTTGACTCTGGAGCTTCCATGTGCATATTATCTCGGAAGTTCGTAGTCGAACACTCGATACCCACATACACACTTCCCAAATGTTGGAATATATTACAACTGGGAATGGCGTAGTAAAGGTTGCATTGGGATGTAGACCGTGCCCGTTGGTGATTAGTGGACACGAATTGTATTTTGATTTTATTGTCCACGATCTACCCAACTTCGATGCAATTCTCGGCATTGACTAGTTAGGAGCTTCTTATGCCACGATCGACTGTCACCGGAAGAAAGTGGTGTTTGAGATTCCTGACCACCCAGTGTTCGAGTTCGTCAGCGGAGGACGTTCGTTTGGACCTGTCAAGTTTCAGGCACAGCCTTACAGATTGAATGTTGCATCCATGATAGCAGAACCGGAGAAGCCAGCAGTAGTGAGAGACTTCGAAGATGTCTTTCCTGAAGACATTTCTGGATTGCCGTCCGATCGAGCGTTGGTGTTTGGTATTGATCTTATACCAAGAGCTCAGCCGTTTTCGAAGGTGACGTACCGTATGGCCCCTGCAGAGCTAGAGGAGCTGAGGAAGCAGTTGGATGAGCTGCTTCAGAAGGTTTCATTCATCCCAGCATGTCTCCCTGGGGTGCACCCGTCTTGCTAGTGAAGAAGAAAGACGGATCGAGGAGGATGTGCATCGACTATCGGGAGCTGAACCACATCACCGTGAAGAATAAGTACACACTGCCCTGTATTGATGACATCTTCGATCAGCTTGGTGGATCGAAGGTATTTTCGAAGTTGGACCTCCGGAGCAGATACCATCAAGTCAGAGTCAAAAGGATGATGTGCCCAAGACAGCTTTTTGGACTAAGTATGGACATTATGAGTTCGTTGTCATGCAGTTCAGTGTGACCAATGCTCCTGCTGTGTTCATGAATCTCATGAACCTCATCTTTTATGACTACCTTGATAAGTTTGTGGTAATCTTCATAGATGACAACCTAGTGTACTTGAAGAGCAAAGAGGAGCATGCCGATCATTTGAGGATGGTATTGGAGACGCTCCGTCATCATAAACTATACGCCAAGTACAACAAATGCGAATTCTGGCTGGACAGAGTTGCATTTCTTGGACATGTAGTATCAGAAGCTGGTATCTCAGTGGATCCGGAGAGGGTCAGAGCAGTCAGTGAATGGCCTACACCGCGATCAGCTTCAGACATCAGGAGTTTCCTCGGATTGGCTGGATACTACCGCAGATTTATCAAGGATTTCTCGAGGATAGTGGAGCCGATGACGAGATTGACGAGGAAGGATGTTAGGTTCAGTTGGTTAGAATATTGCAAGCAGGCTTTTTCCACCTTGAAGGAGAGACTGACTACTGCATCGGTCTTAGCTATTCCGGACAGAAGCGGAGGCTTTGAGATTTTCTGCGACGCATCGGGCAAGGGTCTTGGATGTGTTTTGCACTAGCACAATCATGTAGTTGCTTATGCTTCGTGATAGTTGAAGGTCCATGAGAAGAACTATCCAACCCACGATTTGGAGCTAGCCGCTGTCGTCTTTGCTTTGAAGATTTGGCGACATTTCTTACTGAGTAAGAAAGTGAAAATCTTCACTGATCATAAAAGTTTGAAATATATATTCACTCAGAAGGAGTTGATTATGAGACAGTGCAGATGGTTGGAATTGATGGCAGACTACGACATTGATCTTCAGTATCACCCAGGGAAGGTGAATGTCGTACCGGACGCCTTGAGTCGACTGCCTGAGGTGATGATTCTCAAAGCTCAGTGGAGATTGTAGCAGGATCTGCGAGAGATGGATGTTGAAGCTATCCTTCCGGGAGTTACTTCATCATTGATGAACATGCAGATTCAGTCGACGATTGTTGATTGGATCAAGACTGCTCAAGCTGGAGATGCTAAGTTGAAGAAGATCAGAGAGCAAGTCGACGCCGGACTTCAGACAGTTTTTCTGATTCACGAGGATGGATCTTTAAGATATGGCAGCCGGATCTGCATACCTGCAGGAGATATCAGAGAGGAGTTGATGAATGAGGATCACAGTTCGCCTTATTCCATTCATCCTGGGGGTACAAAGATGTACAAGGACCTTCGTCAGAATTTCTGGTGGCACAGGATGAAGCAAAGTGTGGCATGGAGCGTTGCCAATGGTCTGGTGTGTCAGCAAGTGAAGGCTGAGCATCATCGCACTACAGGGCTACTACAACCTCTGCCTATTCCGGAGTGGAAATGGCAGCACATCATGATGGATTTCGTGACCGGCTTACCTCGTAGCGCCAAGTAGAATGACGCAATCTGGGTCATCGTTGATCGGTTGACCAAGTCTGCGCACTTCATACCGTTCCGAGTAGGACAGTCCACGGAGATACTGTCTAGGAAGTACATGGAGGTAATGATCCAACTCATCCCTTCATAATTTTCTTTCTAGTACGAGTTGTGATGTGAACTATGTTGTGTAGGAGATCGTGCGCTTGCATGGAGTCTCTGTGAGCATTGTATCCAATCGTGATACGAGGTTCATGTCTCAGTTCTAGAAGAGTCTACAGATCAATTTGGGTACCAGTCTGAAGTTCAGCACTGCGTATCACCCGCAGATGGATGGCCAGTCAGAGCTGACCATCCAGATTTTGGAGGATATGCTGAGAGCCTGCATGCTGGACTTCAAGGGTTCGTGGGAGGATCATCTACATCTGGTAGAATTCTCCTACAACAGCAGCTACCAGGCGAGCATTGGCATGGCGCCATTTGCTGCTCTCTACGGGAGGAAGTATCAATCGCCACTGAGTTGGGATGACATTGGCGACAGAGAGATTTTAGGACCGGAGATGATTGTCGAAGCTGTGGACGTTGTTCAAGATATCAGGGACAAGCTTCGGATTGCTCAGGACCGTTATAAGCATTGGGCTGATGCTAAACGACGTCCTCTAGAGTTTCAGCCGGGAGACCATGTATTCGTGAAGATTTTCCCGAATCGAGGAGTGATTCGCTTTGGGAAACGCGGTAAGCTCAGCCCGAGATACATCAGACCCTTCGATGTTCTGGAGAGAGTTGGCGAGGTAGCCTACCACTTAGCCTTGCCACCATCTTTGGAGGGAGTTCACGATGTCTTCCATGTGTCTCAGCTTCATTGGTATATCAGCGACCCATCTCACACTGTAGATTACTCTGAGATCATCATCCATCCGGATCTGACGTATGACCAGCAGCTAGTGCAGATTCTTGACAGGCATCAGAAGACACTCCGGAACAAGACTGTCGATCTTGTTAGAGTGATGTGGAGGCATGACTCGCCAGGAGAGTCCACTTGGGAGAGATAAGAGGAGATGAGAGAGCGATACCCCTATTTGTTTCCTGACCAGTAGTTGTTAGAAATTCCGAGGGCGGAATTTTCTATAAGGTGGGTAGGATGTAACGACCACTTTCCGGTCGTACGTATTTTAGTGCGTATGCTATTTCGTATGAATATTTTTGTCTTTGGTTGTTATTGTTATTGTTCATTGCTCAGACGCGTGACCGAATTTCGTTTTTCACGGCTCTCGTGAAGGCACGATCTCCCTGATATCATATTTTTGATTATTGGATGTCGGGGCTCAAATTTGTAATAATCCATTATCATTATTATATTAGTTAGATATATAGATAGTATATACTGGTAACTTAGTTTAGGTTCCAACTTATGTAGCAGGGAAAAAAGGAAAGAAAACATTTCAAATTTCAAATTTGGCATACGTTTTAAATAGAATCAAATCCAACACTTTATAAATCAATCTATTAATGAAACTAAATCTTATCCTAACCTTCCCCTCTAAATCCCAACGGTTAGCCCTCATCCCCACGTCAATCCGCACCCTCTCTCCCCTTTTCCCCTCTCTCTCCACTCCACCCACGTGAAAGCACCCCTACCCTATTTTAAATAAATAAACCTATAGGATAGAAAACCCAAAAGGCTAACTCTTGTACGTGCTCCTCTCTTTAAATATAACATAGGTCTTTCTCATCTCCACGAAACATTGCACAGCGCCTTCCTATACTCTATTTTTCTACAAGGCCTGAACACAGCCGCCCTCCCCTATTTCTCTTCCTCATCTCCTCGCAACACAGACCCCCCCAATGCTCATCTCATCCGCGAGGTGCTCCCTCATCTTCGCGACGTCGGCATCCCCGTTCAGCGCCGCCACAGCCCCACCCTCGCGGCCACAGCCCCACTCTCGCGGCCACCACCTCAACCGCCACCTGCTCCCTTTCTCCTCCAGGTGCCATCGCCCTGCGCCTAGCTCCTCCGCCTGCAAGAAACCCCGAGAGCCCCCACATCACCCGCGCAACGCCCAGGCGACCGCAGGCCGCAAGACGCTCCTCCGCGCGAATAGCCTCTACTCGCAGTCTCCTCTTCTCTTCCAAGCGAAACACCCTAGAGCTCAGTTCTTCTCCTTCCTCGCAAAACCGCGCTTCGGCCACCTCCCCTGCAGTGCACGCACCCCAGTCCACTTCTTCCACTCACTCCAGCCTGTTGCGAACCCCAACAGGCCGCCAAGCCGTCAGCCATGCGCCACCATTCGTGCGTAACTCCCTCCGACCTATCCTCAGCCTCGACCTGTGCCGGGCAGCTGTGCGCCATCCCTTCAATCTGCAGACAGCCCCTCGGTGGTTTTCAGACGTCGACGGTAGACCCCCCGACGCTCAAGTCGCTGTTTGGAGCCGTACGCATCGCCGCTGCCCATCGCTGCGTCCCGATCCTTCGCTGCACTACCGGTTAGTAGATCTACCCTTAAACAACTTATAACCCACACCGTAAATTAGAAGACCTAATAAAACTGAATGATTAGACGTCGTAGGAGCTGTTTATAATGCTATTATGATCGAAAACGGTTTAATCTGATTATATATTTTGTCAAAACAGCAAACCGAACTCATCGTTGCGAGTACCTGTCGAGAAGTTCCCGACGACACCAAGAACGCCAAAAACAGGCAAGTGTGTGTATAATGGTGAATTTCTGAAATTTAATGTTTAAAACATCATTTTTGTTCAAACCTGTATAACTTGAAAATGGCACGTGAAATGACGCATGATGTTATCATTATAATGTTCCAGACTAAAAATGTGACACGTGGACATATAATTTGCTAGGCTTTAACTTCAGACATCTATAAAGAAAATTACTTTCTGTAACATGTTTAATAAAACCACCTGTACGACATTCTTTTTAAATAGTGTAAATGTTACGGACTGAGCTATATGGACAACTTAAAGTTATGCACATCTTTGTTTAGACAATAAAGAGAGTGATATCGTGAATTTGTGCGCCTTAAAGGCGAAATCATGACTTTCGTGATGTCGTGTGAGTCGACTAGGCCAGCTCGTGTTCCGGTAAACTTTGGGTGGGGTTAGGGTTGAACGGCCACTAAGCGTATGTAGGGGTCATGTCTTCAAGAACACCACCTATACGATGGGTTAGTACCAATCATGATTATACCCCCGTGAGAAGAATGACTTACTCATCACGTCTTAAAGGCGGGAACCCTAGGAGTGAATAGAAAACACGGACATGAAATTACAACTTGCCATGCCAATAAAATAAATATCACTACTTTACTTCCACGTACATGCTTAGAACTGCCATGCTAGGAATGTTTAATTTTACTTCGCTTTTAATTTTTCATCCCTTAAAATGTTGTTGTGGGTACCTGATATGCAAATAACTGTCATTTCTAAATTCATATTATATGCACACTTTGCCTTGGTTTCTGACCTTTACTTGCAGACCTTGCTGACATACATTCATGTCTTTTTGAATGTATGTCAGATCTCGAGCCGGACTCTCAGGAGTATCCTTTGGAGGCGCCTGACTTAGCGAGCCAGGAGTTCGTCGTTGACGCCGAGTCTTTCCCTACAGAGGACTAGACCTATCCGTTGCTGTTTTCTTTAGTTTACCTTCAGTACTTTGCTTGTGTACGTTCTGTTCATTGTACTTTGGCCCAACTGTGCCATTTCATTTTATTTCTTGTTGGACACTTATCTGGATGTGGCTTTACTTTTGAATGCTTCTTATTGTTCTGAAAAGCAATGCCAGAACCTGTTTTTATTATTATTGTCACCACGCTTATTGGACTCGAGCTTCACGGTTCAAGTCTAAGTGGACCGCGTAACGTCCTCGCTTCCGGTGCCTTTTGAGAAGCGGGGCGTTACATGTATTGAGGAGAAACAAGGGCACGGTGGTTATGAATTGGAAGAGGGTTATGATGGTCTTTTACAGGTGGTAATGGGGTAGTGATGCTGGGTGCCCTTTACGTACGATCTCTGGATCGATCTCGCAAGTCCACTGCTGGCTCGCCGCTCACCACGAGTAAGACGTTGGTCGCGCATTGCTTGGTAGGAGACGACCTGTGCACTGAACAGCACATCAGAAAGGTCAGGTTGGGTCCCAACCCTTAGCCTCTTCGATGCCTAAGTTAGAATTAGGGATTAGAAATGGGGGCTAGACACATAGGTCGGACTAAAAGTGAGTCGACTTTGCGTGGCGAGCTATAGTGGAAGAACAAAGATGTGGAGGACCTTTGCTCTTGTGTGTGAGTAATGAGTAAGAGAACCAATTAGCCAACCCCCCACTCGATGGAGATGGAGGGGTATTTATACCTGATTGAGGCGGTTAGGTAAGGCTGACCTGGCATGCTGAGTTGGCATGTCAGACTGGAAAGGTTCGGTCGAGGATGTCAGAGTTGTGCATGTCAGCCATGCTTTTGTCAGAAGGTGCAATGACCCGGGGCACTTTGTCAGAGTGTCAGAGCCGAAAGTACCAAATGGTCAGGGAGCGCAGCGGCCGAGGGTGCTTTGTCAGGCTGTCGAGCAGCAGAAGTGTCAGTGGCATCCTTATACAAGGTTGTTTGCCGTTTCCGATGAGCAAATGGTCGTCGAGGCATGTCCGAGGAGCGGGGCCGTACGTGAGTCACTGGGTTGCTCTCGGTAGATGTTGAGTGACCTGATCGCACGCCTTGCGAGGTTAGAGAGAAGTGGGCACAAACCGACGAGGTTCAAGGCTAAGTACACCCTTCTCCCTAATCGAGGCAGACTCTAGGGTTGATGGGCGACGAGCGGGCTAAGGGAGGAACCAGCTACCAACCAGCGAGGTTAGGGTGAAGAATGCCCTCCTGTTAGCCGAGGTGGACTTTGTATCGGAGGGGCAGGTAGGCTGTGTGTCTGGCGATCTTAGATGGGAGGTCGGAGTATCACGATATTTAGGTCGTAACAGTAGGCAACACACCAACAATAAAAACACCCCCTTTACATAAGAACCTGCCGCTAAACTAATACACGACTATGCTGTTAGGGTGAAATCCAAAACGCCTTGGGATCAATGCAGAAACCAACTCTAATAAACTGATCAGGAATATAGAGCTAGCAAAATCTAATCCCAAAGATCCAACAAAATTCCCAAATGACCTTGCAATAGAAAATAGCAAACGAATCACGGCAACAAATAAATCAATCGCAGACACAAGAAAATTTACCTTGATTCGGTTGTAAACAACCTACGTCCAGCAATCCAATCCGAGACGATTCCACTAGTAGAGAGATCCAAACAATTAGGGTTACAAAATGCTCCCTCACGTGTGAGTAATAACTTGTCAATGGAAAAAGACCTCACGAATCCACTCTAGAGGAAGAAATCAATGGAAGAAGAAGAGAAGGAAAAACCAAATCTTTCTCTCAAGAACACAAACCCTAGAACTCTCTCCAATCTCTAATGGGATAGCAAGAGGATCTCTAAAACTCAATGGAGGCTTAACCTAATCTAAAACTCAATAGTTATGTTTAAATACAAACCCAAAACAATGGAGAAAAAATGTATCCAGCCGCTCCTTTTCGTGCATGAGTCCGCGCCGACTCGGCCCGAGTCAGCTGTCAGCTCGGCCTGCTCGGTCGAGCTGACATGTCCTAGGTGGAGTCGAGTCAACTCGATCGAGTAGCCTAGCTACTCGGCCTGAGTGTCAGTATTCCTCTTCAAACGGCATTCCCTCGGGTTGCTCAGGCAAACAAAGCTTACATGCTACTCGACCGAGTAGCCTCCCGCTCGACTGAGTAGCCTCCTACTCGACCGAGTAGGAGTCACCCGAATCAAAGAGAAAACTTCCTCCAAACTCTCTGCCTGCTCAGTCTGTCAAGGTCTTCATGTTGCTTGGTCGAGTAGCTTACTGTTCGGTCGAGTAGCCTCCTGCTCGACCGAGTCACCTAGGAAAAACTGCACCATGGATTTGAATCACAAAAAACAACACTCTACCTTGATTCAAATCTTATTACCAATGACCCTTGCACCTCCACACTGTGCGCCATGACCCTCTCTCTAGAATCATCATCGTCTTGAAAATCGCGCCCTCTGGCACCACCTAAGCCAACAAAGAAATCAGCTCCATGCAAACCTGGAGCTTGACGGCAGGAACTAGCTTGGGAAACATGTCTGCCAGGTTCAAATCAGTTGGGATCTTCTGAAGCTCTATCTCCTTCTTCTCCAACTCAAGGAAGGAATCATGCACCTCAATATGCTTCGTCCTCAAACTGTATTCCTGGTGCTTCGCCAGATGAATGGCACTCTGGCTGTCACAATGCGAACTCTGCGGCACCCCCAAATCTTTCAGCAGACTCCTCAAATACTTGGCCTCCTTCACAGCTTCCACCACTGCAATCAAGTCGGCCTCTGTGGTCGATAGCGTAACCACAGACTGTAAGCTCGACCTCCATGATACCGCTGCAGTGCCCAAACTGAACACATACCCTGTGGTTGATCGTCGCTTATCTCTATCACCTACGTAGTCTCTATAGTAGTAACCTGTCAGCACATTTTCGTCTCCTCTCCTATAGAGGATCCCGACACTCTATGTGCCTTGCAGATATCTCAGAATCCATTTGACGGCCTGCCAATACTCCTTGTCAGGATTAGCCATATACCTGCTAACCAGTCCCACGGCCTGTGCAATATCTGGACACGTGCAAACCATCGCATACATCAAGCTTCCTACTGCACTCGCATATGGCATCTGAGACATGTAAGTCTTCTCCTCATCTGTGCTTGGCAACTGACACGCCGACAGCTGAAAATGAGCTCCCAAAGGTGTTGTCACGGGCTTCGCATTATTCATCCTAAACCGGGCTAGTACCTTCTGAATATACCCCTTCTATGACAATCTAAGCTCATGCTCCTTTTGATCTCGAACTATCTCCATTCCGAGAATCTTCTTAGCGGGCCACAAATCCTTCATGTCAAATTCTTGCCCTAGCTTCTCCTTCAGCTTCTTCACCTCTGACATGCTATTAGAAGCAATTAGCATGTCATCCACATAGAGCAACAAATAAATCCTCAAGCCATTATCAAGTGTGCAAACATACACACATTGATCCTTGATGCTCCTCTCGAACCCTACCCATCATGAAGCTATCAAATCAATTGTACCACTGCCTGGGTGACTACTTCAACCCGTACAACGATTTCTTCAACCAGCACACCAAAGTCTGTTTCCCTTCAACTCTGAACCCTTCAGGCTGCTGCATATAAATTTCCTCATCAAGGTCTCCATGCAGAAAGGTGGTCTTCACATCGAGTTGCTCCAACTCTATGTCCATGCTAGCAACTAGTGCCAATAACACATGAAAGGACGTGTGTCGCACAACCGGTGAGAATATCTTGTTGTATTCTTCACCCTTTCGTTGTGTAAATCCATTGGCAACCAACCTTGCCTTGTACCTGACATTGTTCCCATCTTGAGTTGAACTTTCCTTGACCTTGTATATCCAACGACAACCAATAGCATGCTTCTCGCTAAGTAACGGAACCAAATCCCAAGTGTCATTCCGGTGAAGGGACCATAGCTCCTTGCCAGTGAGCGGCATCTCCCAAAACTATGGCTCCACCATATGTCGATGGCTCCTCGTGCTCTAGGTTGAGTGCATAAGCCGCCATATCACCGAAAGAATAACATGCATAATCCCATGCTCCAAATCTTTCTGGCGCTTTCTTCACCCTCTTCGATCTCCGTGTTCCATCATCACCTACATAGGTGTCAACGCGAACCTAAGATGTACCGGGTGTCTACACATGGTCCTCAGCATGGACCTCATCATCTCCCTCAACTGGAGTATCGACCATCAACTCTTTGCCTGGTCGCTCAGTGGGCTGGACCGGAAGATCAACCCTCTCCGATGAAATCTCCTCTGCGGACGTGTCATATTTTGAGTGAGAATGCTCTACCATGAGCATTGCATTCTCATCAAAAGTGACATGTCGACTCACTACCACTTTCTGACCATATGGATCCCACAAACGATATCCATTGACGCCGTGGCCATATCCAAGAAAGACACACTTCTTTGCTCTTAGATCCAACTTGTCACCCTTTCGTGCACGTATGCCGGGCAACCCACAAAGCGCAAGTACGAGTAATCTCCAGCTTCACCACTCCACATCTCCTCAGGGATCTTGTAGCTAATCTCTACTAAAGAAACTCTGTTCACAATTTGCACAGCAGTCAAGAGTATCTCTCCCCAGAGTTCCTTCCCCAAACGGCTGAGTGTATTAAACACCGCACTCTCTCCAACAATGTCATATTCATCTGCTCCACCACACCATTCGACTGCGGATCACCAGGTGTGCTAAAGTGTCTGTGGATCTCATGTAGTTTGTAGAAATTTCTAAACTCCCCGAGGTAAACTCACCTCCATTGTCAGATCTAAGCACCTTCATGTGCCTTCCGGTTTGCTTCTCCACTATGGTCTTCCACTCTCAAAACATATCAAAAGTCTGGTCCTTTGACTTCATTAAGTACATCCAGACTTTGCGAGAGTAGTCATCAATAAACAAGACAAAATACTTAGCTCCCCCTTGACGGCTTTGGGCACGGTCCCCACACATCTGTGTGTACATAGTCAAGTGGTCCTTTGCTAGTATGCTTCCCCGTGTTAAACTGCAGCTTTGTATTCTTACCGTACACACAGGATTCGCAGAATTCTACACTCTCATTCGAGGCTTTGTGACAAAATGCTTTGGGCACGGTCCCCACACATCTGTGTGTACATAGTCAAGTGGTCCTTTGCTAGTATGCTTCCCCGTGTTAAACTGCAGCTTTGTATTCTTACCGTACACACAGGATTCGCAGAATTCTACACTCTCATTCGAGGCTTCGATTAGTTTTCTTCTTCGGAGTACATCAAGCATTTTGTCACACGGATGACCAAAACGGTAATGCCATAACTTACCCGTGTGACAAAATGCTTTGGGCACGGTCCCCACACATCTGTGTGTACATAGTCAAGTGGTCCTTTGCTAGTATGCTTCCCCGTGTTAAACTGCAGCTTTGTATTCTTACCGTACACACAGGATTCGCAGAATTCTACACTCTCATTCGAGGCTTCGATTAGTTTTCTTCTTCGGAGTACATCAAGCATTTTGTCACACGGATGACCAAAACGGTAATGCCATAACTTAGCCGAATCTCCGGAGACTGTGCTCGTAGTGCTTACGTCTGATTCACCTTCAACTGTGGTACCTTCAACGGGCATATAAGTTTCCAACCTTCTTTCCCTTCATCACAACCATGGCTCCTTTTGAAACTCAAAGTTGGTCTTTTGAAACTCAAAGTTGGTCTTTTTCAAAGACCGACTTACATCCGGCATTGTCCAACACACCTATGGAGATTAGGCTCTTTCGCAAATCTGGGACATGCCTCACATCGGCAAGTGTACACACTATGCCGTCCTGCATCTTTATCCGAACAGTTCCAATACCTGCAGTTCTACACACTGCATTGTTCCCCATGAGGATTGAGCCTCCGTCTTGCTTGGAACGGTATGTTGTGAACCAACTCCTATGAGGAGTCATATGATACGAGCATCCACTGTTCATGAGCCATGCCATGTTGGCATCACCTGCAATCCCTGCAGCAAAAATCTCGGTATCTCTACCTTCATCATGAACCTGCTCACCATCAATCCCTAAAGATGCCAAACCAGAATCATTCTCGGTTTCCTTTCCTTTCTTCCTATTCTTGATAGGACAATGATTCGAATAATGATCCTTCTTGTGGCAATTGTAGCATGTGATGTTCGCAAACTATCCTGCGAATGTCTCGACTTGGAGCGGTCATTATTCTTCCTGAAGCCTCCTCTCCTTTCCTGTCGACCCCTCACATTCAATGCCTCCTTGCGATTACTCACATGATCTCTACCTTGAACCTTGCCACATAGTTGCTCCGTGTGAAGCGCCGCCTTGACCTCTTCCACGATGAGAGTAGTTGATCACTCCTTATTTTACACTTTTTTCCCGCATGTTTGCATGCCGTTTAGATCGCCCAAATCATGTTTTTCACGATATATCGACGATATTGCGATGCTTTTCACGATTTGTTGTTTTTGTCGCATTTCAGGTGATTTGGGGCGATTTGGAGTGATCTCAAGATGCGCTTACTCCGGAGGGTCACCGACGACCTCCCCAAGGGGTATTTTGCTGTTGGAGAGGAGCGGAAGAAGAACGGACGTCGCAGGAGCGACGAGGAGGCCAAAACAAGCTGTTTGGGCATTTTTAGTGTCCCACTCGGCCGAGTGAAGGAGTCACTCGGCCGACCAGCGAGACACCGCTCGGCCGACCAGATCGGATACGTTTCATACGTGCACTCGGCCGAGCGACGGAGACCACATCGGCCGAGTGACGAGATCCCGTCCGCCCGAGTGGCGCCCAGACGAAGCCATTCAAAAAATCGCCAACTTACTGTTTTTCGGCTGCCTGAGCTTCAGAAGACCCACTCGGCCGAGTGGATAATCCCGACCGCCCGAGTACCAAGAAGCCATCGGCCGAGTGACGACAACTCACTCGGCCGAGCGGCCCCCGAAGTGAAGACCCCTGAAGATCGAGACTTACTGGAAATTTACAGGGTTTCTCACTCGACCGAGCGACTTTTGTCACTCGGCCGAGTGCGACGCGCTGCCTGTAGCGAAAATTGCGGATTTCAGGCTGCGCAGGGGTATTTTGGTCACAGTTTTTGGACGATTTTGGGAGGTATTTAACCCCTGTTTTTACCCTAGTTTTAAGAGCTTTTCTCTTAGATTTTTTGCAGCTTTTTAGATTAGCTTTTTAGCTTTATTCTTATGATTGGAGAGGAGACAAAAGTTGATTTTTGTTGGATTATTTGAAGAACTCAATTGGTTTGTCTCTCTCTTCTCTAAAAATTCTATTTTTATTGCTTATCTCAATATTGTGATGAATTCTCTTGTTAATTTCATTGATTATTTTTGTGTTTGTGCTATGAATTGTGAGTAGTCTCCACGTCTTGGGGCGTGGGGATGAACCCTATAAGCCCAATTTCATATTTGTGATGAATTGGTAGAAATTTTGCTAGAATTGCTATTAGGGATTAGATTGGGATCGATTTACTACGGATGGCTAGGTATTCATATCGATTGGGATTTGCAAGAGATTGGATCCCAATTCGATAGGAAACCCTAGAAATCCGAATTGGGTTGTAACCGAATTTCCGTAGTATCGGTTTGCAAGAGATTGGACCGATACTAGGGTTCCCGGTTGCAATTCCGTGCCGATACCCATTTGCAAGAGATTGGACGGGTAGGAACTATCCTAACCTAGGTCGTGCGCCGAGTTTGCAAGAGATTGGGCTCGGTGCGCGATTGAACGATGATGTTGATCCTAATGCTAGCTTCCCTAGGCTAGGGTTTGAAAGAGATTGGACCCGAACCTAGGATAGCTATAGACCGGCAACAGCGCGAGAGCGTGAGCTTGGTTCTACATTCAGTTGTAACTAGTTCATCCAAAATCTTATTCTAGCAATTTTGATACCGATGAACCACATTTACGAAATACGGTGAGTAGCGAGAATTCCCCATTCCCTAGACGTTCTTTATTTGATTTGATATTTCCGTACTTTGTCTGACGATTGTGACAGGATCGCCAAAGGCAAATTTCTCTCTTCTTAAATAGCCAGGTTGATTAGAACAAGCACGGTCATTCGTCCTCCCTGTGTTCGATAACCCGCTCGCTGCTATACCGTGCGCTTGCGGTAAAACTACAACCGTTCTTTGGGTCACATCCCGGAGCGATCAAGTTTTTGGCGCCGCTGCCGGGGAGGCGATTGCGTTTGATCTTACCACCCTAGCTATTTCCTTTTTATTATTATTATTATTTTACTTCTTTATTTTTACCTAACCCTTCCACGGTACTAATCATTTCTTTGAAACTCTGTTTTCTCTGTGCATGTACACGAGATCTACGGCGGACCCTGAAGCTATATTATTTGATCCCGAGATCGAACGTACCGCGCGGAGAATTAGAGCGGAGAGGAGACAAAATCCGGAAGGGAGGTATATGACCAACCCGGAAACTGCGGACCAATTAGTGGCAAGAATGGCAAGGATAATTTTCATTCGCGATAGGCTCCGGCCTAAGACCTCTTCTACGACCTCATCCATTGCCATGCCGGAGTTGGCGGCTGATAAGAACTTTGAGCTGAAGACTGGACTAGTGGTTCTGATGCAGCACGATCCATTTCATGGGAATGCCCATGAAAATCCTCACTACCACATCCAATTATTCTTGTCGAAGTGCGCCACATTTCAGATGCCGGTGGTCTCCATCGATGCCATCAGACTGCGTCTCTTCCCCTTCACGCTAAAAGACAAGGCACTCTATTGGTTAAGGACGCAAGCTGATGGAGTCTTTACCACTTGGGACGAGTTGGCGAGTGCATTCATTGATAAGTTCTATCCGCCCTCCAAGACGGTGAAGATTCGGAGCGCTCTTATGTCCTTCAAGCAAGGACCCCAAGAGACGATCTATGAGGCTTGGGAGCGTTTTAAAGATCTGCGGCATCAATGCCCGCACCATAGAATTGAAGATTGGGAGCTAGTTCATAGCTTCTACAACGGTCTCCAACCGGGGACCAAACAAATTATTGATGCCGCGGCGAATGGTGCTATCTTATCAAAGACTCCCGAAGAAGCTACGGCCCTAATTGAGGAGATGGCCTCAAACAATCAACAATGGGGCGATGAGCGAGGACACTCTACGTCCTCCTTGAAGCCAACAAGTATCTATGAGGCGAAGGCCGTAGCGGAGCTTACAAGCAAGTTTGATTCTCTCCACAAGGTAGTAGAGAGACTGGAGAAGTTTATCACGGAGCCCCAAGGAACCCTTTCCACCTCCGCGCCATCGAACCAAATGTGTGATTGGCAAGACCAATCTCAAGCCATGTATTCGGGAGGAGAGCAAGGAGAAGGATCCTTGGAGCAAGTATAATATGTTGCGGGGAACCAAGGGTATTGGGCCAATCCGGCCACAAGAAATCATCCCGGTTTCTCTTACGCCAACAATGAAGGAGCTTTGAACCCGCCCCAACAACCACCTCAACAAGCTCGACCACCACCACCCCAACAACAACACTATCCGCCGAGGGGGCCTCCACAACAAAATTTCCAACCAAAGCAACAAGTTCCACCTTATAGGCCGCCCGGATACAATCAAGGGTGGAGAAATCAAAATCAAAACCCTCCACAAGCTCAACAACAATCCGACTTTGAAGCTAGAGTGGAGGCGTTTATGGTCGAGCAAAAGAAGGTCAATGCTACCTTGAAGGCGGGCCAAGACTCCCTTACAACCGTTGTGGCCCAAATATCGGAACAATTGGCGTTGCTCAATCGGAACACTCAACATTTACCGGCGCAACCCGAGCAAAACCCACGGGGCAACACCGGCCACATCAATGCCGTAGTTGCCGTCACTACTAGAAGCGGGAAGGATACCACCCCCGCCATGATTCCTACCGAGGAGCCCGTGGAGGAAAGTTTGGAGCCAATTGAGCCGGTAGTTGAAGTTGAGAAGGAGAAAGAGCCACAAGAAAAGGAGAAATCAAGAGCGGAGCAATTGATTGAGGAAAGGCGCTTCATGCCACCGGTCCCATTCCCCCAAAGGCTTGCTAGAGCGAAAATGGAGAAAAGGCTAGCAAAGTTTCTCGAGTATCTGAGAGGGGTTAGCCTCAACATTCCCTTCCTCGACGCTATCGTGGAGATCTCCACATATGCTAAATTCTTAAAGGATTTGATTTCGGGGGGAAAGAGGAAGGAAAAGATCATGCTAGCCGAGGAGGGCTCTTGGTTCACCAAGAGAGAGAAGGAGCCGGCCAAATTCAAAGATCCGGGGAGCTTTCGAATTCCTTGCACCTTGGGCGGCGTCCCTCTTCAAAAGGCATTGGTAGATTTAGGGGCTAGTGTGAGCCTCATAGCTCTCTCCATGTTCTTAAGGCTAAACACCGGGACGAAGTTGAAACCTACCGACATGCGGATACAATTGGCCGACGGGCGAATAACAAGGCCGGTAGGGATCGCCGAAGACATCCCGCTACAAGTCCCGGGGGGAATATGCTTGCCATGTGACTTCGTGATCATAGACGTTAAGGAGGAGGGAGATACGTCATTGATACTTGGACGCCCGTTCCTCGCCACCGCCGGTGTGATTGTCGACGTGCGAGAAGGTACACTTACTTTGAACGTCGGCAACATCGAGGTGGAGCTTCACATTCCTAAGGCTATGAAACACATGCCTTACCACGAGGAGCTTGCCTACATGGACCTCCTTGATGAGGTAATTGAAGAGGCGACCCCTCACTCAATCGGCGCTCTATTCGATGAAGATTTCGAGGAAGGCCCGGATTTAGGCCAAGATGAGAAGAAAATTGATTCCCCCGACCTCTCTGCTGAAAGTGATGAAGGCGACGCTGATGTCGCAAGGATTCGAGAGCTCTGTAAGCTCTCGAAATTGAAGTCTCCGAAGAAATCTCCGCCGATACGGAAATCGGCGTCACCGGTGAAGCCATTGACCGGAGCAAACGCTAGCATGGGGGAGCCTCCCCCCAACACTATTCGAGACGGGAGACCACCGAGGGAGAACACGCCGCCGCAACTTCCGAATCCAAGCGTTCTCCCCGGAAAGTTTGATGGGTGCATCTCATATGCACCAAACATCCCGCATTAATTGAAAATCATAGGGGGTCGAGCTCACGACCTTAAACGAGCGCTTGTCGGGAGGCAACCCGACGGTTATTGCTTTATTTTTACTTTCTCTTTATTTTTGTTTTAGAAATTTTTAGTGTTTTGAGTCGTTCGCCCAAAAATTTTGTGATAACGGGTCCTATTTTTCCCTGACAGGAGAGGAGATAGGTAAATCCATCATGAGGAGGATGAACGAGGTGATAAGGAGCACCCCAGGAAGGCACTCGACGCTTAGGAGGAAGATGAAATCGACTGGAGGAAGAAAGACGGAGTTTAGAGCCCAAACGAAGACAAACAGCAGAACACAAGGCTCACTCGGCCGAGTATACTAGTCACTCGGCCGAGTACACAAGTTCGTCCGGCCGAGCCGCTCACGAACGAGGGAAGTCTGCTGTACCCAACTCTCTGTTTATTTTTCAGATTTCAGTACAATTGCCACTCGGCTGAGTATATAACTTCACTCGGCCGAGCAGAACTGATACACTCCTAGGGCGAGTCTTGCCGAGTAGCTTGAGCCACTCGACCGAATGGACTTACTCCCCTCGGCCGAGGTTGGCAAGGCCACTCGGCCGAGTCATTAGCGGGGGAAAATTTCCCAACATCTTTTGCTGAGTTCACTCGGCCGAGCGACATTGTCACTCGACCGAGTCGTAACTTTTGTTATATAAAGGGTCGGGGGGCGCATTTTTCGAAACGACACAAACCGAACCAATCGCCCGACCCTTCGTATTCCCCTCACCTGCTCACCTTGCTCGCGCCCCCACTCGCCCGACCGCCCACCTCGCGCCGTCGCTCGGCCAGCCACCGCCGGCTGAGCCCCGCCGCGCCTCGCCCGAGTCGCCGCCGGCGGCTACCACTCCGGCCACCTCCGGTAACCCCAATTTTCGCCTTTTTCTCCTCTTTTGTGTGTTTTTCGAGGATCCATGTGCTAAACGAACCCCAAACCCAAATCGATTTCTATATCTATCTATTATACCCCTAATGCTCCATACATTTTGAATATTACTCGCTGATATCTCCATTTCATGCGCAGGTTGTTTCTGGGAGCTTAAGGGAACCCATGGGAGCTTCTCGGGACTGATTCGGGCTGCGTGGAGGCGTCATCTTTGCACGCTTCCATTGCTTGCACTCGCGGCGTGTCGTGGTACACTCTTTCCTTTATTTTACGCACGCCGCACTTTTTACGTTTTTCGGCGTGCGCTCGGGGCCCATATGCCGCCCCGGACACGGCCGCGGTCGAAGATAGCTTCCGCCAAGCGGAAGCGGTCGGATGACGCCGGCCCCTCCCACGAGTTGGAGGACTCTCCTCCGCCCTCTCCACCACACCCCACACACCCCGCACAGCCTGCAGGCCCCGCACACCCCGCACAGCCTGCAGAGCCCGCACAGCCCATACACCCCGCACAGCCGCCCCCTGCTGCTCCACAGCCACCACCTCCGGCTCCACTTATCAGGCCGCTCGGGATTACGTTCCGAGACGATGCACACCACGTCGCTTTCGAGCGTATTTCCCAGCGCTCGATCGTACCCTCCAGGTTTGCACACCTTGCCGACCTAGGACGCCTGGGGGTACTAGATGGGATGCTCACGTTGTACGACAACGTGGGCTGGAGAGATTTCTTTCAGGTGTCGGCGGACACGTTTATCCGCCCGACACTTGAGGTACTTAGTTCGATCGCCCGGACCGACGAGGGATGCTCGTTTCGGTTCATGGACCGGGAGTGCCAGGTCACTCTCGGTATGATGAGAGCCTTTTTCTCGTGGCCCAATGTCCCCGGGGCCGATCGAGGTTACGCCCCCACCCATATCCCCCCTCCTTCCTTCGACGCCGGTGCCTTCTGGGCCCGGATTACAGGTCTTCACGCTGCCTTTGACCCTAGTAGGGCCAAGGCCTCGGCCATTGTCCATCCATGCCTCTGTATTGCTCAGCGCCTTATGGCGACGACCTTTTTGGCCAGATATGAGCCAGGTACGATGTCCACGCCAGAGCTCTACATGCTCTACGCGATGACACGGCCCAGAGCTCTATCTAGGGATGGCAATGAGCTGGTCCCCGCCGTCGTGATTGATGTCGCGGCATGGTTTTTGGACCGCATCATCGTATCTGTGGGCGCTCGCTCACCGATATGCTGCGGCGGTCTGATCACCTTGCTCGCCCTTATGACCGGCGAGGACTTCCATGACGACCTGCGACGAGCACCGGGCCCCACTTCTCTGTCGATTGATGTTATGGCCCGGATGAAGATGCTTCGTCTGCACGGTGAGTGACACTGGGTCTGGTTGCACGGCCCTTACGGTGCCGATTACTTGATTCTTCCGAGCCCAGCTCAGACTCAGATTGCACCGGCCCACGTGGACTGGCTCCCTGCGATGGATGTTCTGATCCCAGCTGCTTACGTGCTCGAGGCCGAGGAGGCCGAGCAGGCCCACGCTGCCCCCGCAGACCCTATTGCCCCTGCCGAGCCTGCTGCCCCTGTTGACCCCGTGGCCCCTCAGCCTATCCCCGATGTTTCCGATGCTCCTGACACCTCTGTCCCCACCTCTGTCGGTGTCGGGAGTACCTTCGCTGAGCCCACTTCCACTGCTACCACGCCTGTCACCACCACCACTGGCCCTCTGTCTGCTGAGCCCGTTTCCTCTGCCCCACCCGAGCGCCCGCCGACCATAGTTGAGTGCGGAGAGCCCTCTGTACCCACTGCTGCTGTATTTTCCGAGAGTGTCGTGGCGTCAGTGCACACTTCTGTGCCACCGACCTCTCTGGCCGCCTCGCTGCCACTTTTGTACTCTTCTTTCGCTGCTGCTGCCTCCACTTCTCACCAGCCGGTGCCCCGGCCTCACACTGAGGCCAGGCCCACATTTGCGAGCGCAGCACCTTTCGTTCCCTTGCCTGCTGAGCCCGTCACCTACGCCACCAGAGTACGCCAGCCCCGACCTGCACAGCCCCGACCGGTGTGTCCCTCTACACCACCTCCCCCCGACACTGTACTTCAGAGCATTCGTGCTCTCGAGGGGGCGGTGAGTGGCCTCAGAGGCGACCTTAGGACCCTGTCCTCCACCGTCTCCGCGATGGCCGGCCGCTTTGACCTGCTCCCGCAGATTCACTACTACCTTACCCAGGTCCTGGAGTGTCTCCCCGCGTACCCGTACCCACCCAGCAGGTTCCCACCCACACTTCCACACACACTCAGCCTGCTCCCACTTCCACACCCACCCCCGCTCAGCAGCCACTACCACCTCCTCCTCCTCCTCCGCCTCAGGACGGAGACGGCATAGCACCACCTCCTTAGGCACTATTGATGCCATCGCTTCTTTTTGCCGTTGTGCTGCCCGTCTCTGCTGGGTCCTGATGCACTTTTGTCCACCCCCCCCCCCCCCCTCCCCTCACTGTTTCTCTGATACGCATTTTCTATATATATCTTTTTATATCTTTTTTGGGAGAGAGGGAGAGTTTTTGGTGCCACACCTATATATCTGTATCACTCCTATTTCTGCATGCATCATGTCCGCATCATATTTTCCGTTTCATTATTTTCTTATTTTTAATCATGCATGCATCCTCACTTGCCCTTCCCATTACTTGTCTCTCGGTGTGCCACACTTTGCACATTGAGGACACTGTGCCTTTTAGCTTGGGGGAGTGAGTTCTCACATTCTTTTTCGATTTGCCACCTTTATTTTTAGTTTTTCACACCATTTTCCGCTTTTGCACTTATTTTCATCATTTTTTCTTTTATTTTACCATGCATCACGTTTTTCTTATTTTTCTGTGTGCCGCGTTGTTTTCTTATCTTTATTTCTTTCCTTTTCATCTCATGCTAGAGATGACTTTTCTATGATGATGATGACGTGGAGTTAGCTTACTCTATTTGCATGCTTTATTTGTCATGTCTTAGACTTTATTTCTGATATCATATGCTATGACTTGCCTTGCATCTAGAGATAGTAACCCACACTTTTTCCACATGAAAATGGATGAAATTTTATTATTAGCTGAGTCCGAATATTCATATGTATGATATCACAGAAAACACACCAAGATTCACGCATTGAATGCCTATATCTGGAGTACTGATTTCTTTTCCTATATCACTTCTATATGCATGAATTGTACATTTCACTTCAGGATGATTGAATGATGTTAGCTATGATAAATCTGGATTAGTTAGCTTTTTTGTGATCGAAACTGAGTAAATTAGATTACCCTGCTGAAGTTGTCGTGCATGTCTTATAGAGTGAACCGAGAGATATGTTTATTTCTTTCTCCACAAATCTTGAACATCATTTCTCTACTTTTAAAATCATTGGTGAATCTCCCCTTAGCGATTCTATTATACGGCATTTCCCCCGCTATTAATTCCTAGCTCCAAATTTCCCGGAAAAAAAAAGAGAAAATATTCTTGTATATCGTTATCTCTCTTTGAGTTGGGATCGTTGTGTATATATGCTATGTCAAAAAAACAAAAGAAAAAAAAAGAGAAAAAGAAAAAGAAAAGAGGAAAAATCCTCAATAGAAGATCCCATCTCACTTTCTTTCTTTCTTCTCTCTTTTCGTGTTCATTTTCATTGCTTCTGGAGCTTTATAGAAATGGGGATGTAAATATTTTTTTATGCCGCCATGCTCATAGATAAGCTTGGGGGAGAGAATCCATTGATGTGTGAGAGAGTGACTACTTGACGTTGCACGACAACCTAGGCTAAGTAATATTCTATACTCGGTGAGATTATTTTTAGCTTTACGAAGTCCAGAAATCTAAGCCTAGCATTCATATCATGAAATCCACACTTTTCTATTCTCTCTATTCTATTGTGTGATACTCTTATACTCCTCATAGACAGCATTCAATTGAAAAGTGTGTGATCTGCGATTTGTATACAGCTTTAAATGATTCAGACGATGTTAATTCTAAAATTATTCCGTTTTTCATGATTAAATCGTTGTTCGTGGGTTTTCTATTTCTATTTGCATTATTATACTATGATATCAAAATAGAACTCTTTGACATGTATCTTTCATTCAGTGCATGCTATATGAGTAAGCGGAACCCACGTCCTGAGAAAATGATCTAGCAGCTTACCTCTTCGCTTCTTTCTTTCTTCTTTATTTTTATTTTTATTTCGTTTTCCATTCTTCTCCGGTTTTCATTTTTTTTTCATTTTTCGCCGTTTTCGTTTTCCGAATCCACCGGGTTCGCCTTTTACTTATCTTTCTCGAGGACGAGTAAGCGGTAAGCTTGGGGGATTTTGATCACTCCTTATTTTACACTTTTTTCCCGCATGTTTGCATGCCGTTTAGATCGCCCAAATCATGTTTTTCACGATATATCGACGATATTGCGATGCTTTTCACGATTTGTTGTTTTTGTCGCATTTCAGGTGATTTGGGGCGATTTGGAGTGATCTCGAGATGCGCTTACTCCGGAGGGTCACCGACGACCTCCCCAAGGGGTATTTTGCTGTTAGAGAGGAGCGGAAGAAGAACGGACGTCGCAGGAGTGACGAGGAGGCCAAAACAAGCTGTTTGGGCATTTTTAGTGTCCCACTCGGCCGAGTGAAGGAGTCACTCGGCCGACCAGCGAGACACCGCTCGGCCGACCAGATCGGATACGTTTCATACGTGCACTCGGCCGAGCGACGGAGACCACATCGGCCGAGTGACGAGATCCCGTCCGCCCGAGTGGCGCCCAGACGAAGCCATTCAAAAAATCGCCAACTTACTGTTTTTCGGCTGCCTGAGCTTCAGAAGACCCACTCGGCCGAGTGGATAATCCCGACCGCCCGAGTACCAAGAAGCCATCGGCCGAGTGACGAAAACTCACTCGGCCGAGCGGCCCCCGAAGTGAAGACCCCTGAAGATCGAGACTTACTGGAAATTTACAGTGTTTCTCACTCGGCCGAGCGACTTTTGTCACTCGGCCGAGTGCGACGCGCTGCCTGTAGCGAAAATTGCGGATTTCAGGCTGCGCAGGGGTATTTTGGTCACAGTTTTTGGACGATTTTGGGGGGTATTTAACCCTTGTTTTTACCCTAGTTTTAAGAGCTTTTCTCTTAGATTTTTTGCAGCTTTTTAGATTAGCTTTTTAGCTTTATTCTTGTGATTGGAGAGGAGACAAAAGTTGATTTTTGTTGGATTATTTGAAGAACTCAATTGGTTTGTCTCTCTCTTCTCTAAAAATTCTATTTTTATTGCTTATCTCAATATTGTGATGAATTCTCTTGTTAATTTCATTGATTATTTTTGTGTTTGTGCTATGAATTGTGAGTAGTCTCCACGTCTTGGGGCGTGGGGATGAACCCTACAAGCCCAATTTCATATTTGTGATGAATTGGTAGAAATTTTGCTAGAATTGCTATTAGGGATTAGATTGGGATCGATTTACTACGGATGGCTAGGTATTCATATCGATTGGGATTTACAAGAGATTGGATCCCAATTCGATAGGAAACCCTAGAAATCCGAATTGGGTTGGAACCGAATTTCCGTAGTATCGGTTTGCAAGAGATTGGACCGATACTAGGGTTCCCGGTTGCAATTCCGTGCCGATACCCGTTTGCAAGAGATTGGACGGGTAGGAACTATCCCAACCTAGGTCGTGGGCCGAGTTTGCAAGAGATTGGGCTCGGTGCGCGATTGAACGATGATGTTGATCCTAATGCTAGCTTCCCTAGGCTAGGGTTTGCAAGAGATTGGACCCGAACCTAGGATAGCTATAGACCGGCAACAGCGCAAGAGCGTGAGCTTGGTTCTACATTCAGTTGCAACTAGTTCATCCAAAATCTTATTCTAGCAATTTTGATACCGATGAACCACATTTACGAAATACGGTGAGTAGCGGGAATTCCCCATTTCCTAGACGTTCTTTATTTGATTTGATATTTCCGTACTTTGTCTGACGATTGTGACAGGATCGCCAAAGTCAAATTTCTCTCTTCTTAAATAGCCAGGTTGATTAGAACAAGCACGGTCATTCGTCCTCCCTGTGTTCGATAACCCGCTCGCTGCTATACCGTGCGCTTGCGGTAAAACTACAACCGTTCTTTGGGTCACATCCCGGAGCGACCAGTAGTCTAGTTGTAAATCATCGACCGAACAAATTGATTATACTCTTCAGGCAATAAATACAACAAGATAACCGCTTGCTGCTCATCTTCAATCTTCACATCCATACCATGCAACTCTAGCATAATCCTGTTCAACTCATCCATGTGATCCTTCACCGCTGAACCAGACTTCATCTTGAGAGTATACAGCTGCTGAAGCAAATATAGGCGACTCGTGAAGGATTTCTTCATATATAGTCCCTCAAGCTTCTCCACATATCAGATACAGTAGCCTCATCTAGGACTTCCCTTAGAACATTATCTGATAACGACAACTGAATCGCGTTGTACGCCTTCCTCTCCATCTCCGTCCTAGCGGATGCAGCCACCTCCTTATCAATATTCGATACATCGAATACATCTGATAACACCACGTCTGCATAAGAACATTCTTCACCTTCGTCTGCCAAATCCGAAAATCATTCCGACCGGTGAACTTCTCAATGTTCATAGTTTCCAAAGACACCATCTTTCCTTCGCCACTAACTTCCTTCACAATAAAATCCACAAGCTCTAATACCACTTGTTGTGGTGAAATCCAAAACGCCTTGGGATCAATGCAGAAACCAACTCTAATAGACTGATCAGAAATATAGAGCTAACAAAAATCTAATCCCAAATGACCTTGCAATAGAAAATAGCAAACGAATCACGACAACAAATAAATCAATCGCAGCCACGAGAAAATTTACCCTGGTTCGATTGTAAACAACCTACGTCCAGCAATCCAATCCGAGACGATTCCACTAGTAGAGAGATCCAAACAATTAGGTTTACAAAATGCTCCCTCACGCGTGAGTAATAACTTGTCAACGGAACAAGCCCTCACGAATCCACTCAAGAGGAAGAAATCAATGGAAGAAGAAGAGAAGGAAAAACCGAACCTTTCTCTCAAGAACACAAACCCTAAAACTCTCTCCAATCTCCAATGGTGTAGCAAGATGCTCTCTAAAACTCAATGGAGGCTTAACCTAATCTAAAACTCAATAGTTAGGTTTAAATACGAACCCAAAACAATGGAGAAAAAACGCATCTAGCCGCTCCTTTTCGCGCATAGGCTCGCGCCGACTCGGCCCGAGTCGGCTGTTAGCTCGGCCTGCTCGGTCAAGCTGACATGTCCTAGGTGGTGTCGAGTCAACTCGGTCAAGTAGCCTAGCTACTCGGCCCGAGTGTCAGTATTCCTCTTCAAACGGCATTCCCTCGGGCTGCTCGGGCAAACAAAGCCTACATGCTACTCGGTCGAGTAGCTTCCTGCTCGACCAAGTTGCCTCCTACTCGACCGAGTAGGAGCCACCCAAGTCAAAGGGAAAACTTTCCCCAAACTCTCTGCCTACTCGGTCTGTCAGGGTCTTCATGTTGTGGTCTGACCACCCTGACACTCAAACACACGCGAACAGCGAAAGAAAAAAAACAGAGCACACAAGGACACCTGAGTTTTTGTGCTGCTGAGAGTTGCAGCTATTTTCGATTTCTCTCCTTTTATTAATGCAAAAAACAAAAAACGAAGTAACGATCGTGCCGAGAAATGTGCAACGATCGTGTTATGACATCCCACGAAGTAACGATCGTGTTGTGCCGAGAAATGAGGTAACGATCGTGTTATGCCCTTGACGAGTTCACCACGCAATCCTACATGCACGGCGCACTCAAGATCATGGCCATGTGCATTATTTTCTGCTAACAGAAAAAAACAACAAGATTATCTAACAAAATCCCCCTAATCTAGTTGTTCTGGATGTTGATGATGCCGAGCTTCACGCGCAGGCCCTGGAACTTGACCCGCCCGAGTGCTTTTGTCAGTATATCTGCCAGCTGATCGTCGGTGTGGACGTAGTCGACGGCGATCTTGCCGCCTTCGACGCACTGCCTGATGAAATGGTAGCGCGTCTCGATATGTTTGCTCTGGTCGTGAAAAACTGGATTCTTGCAAAGTTGAATCGCTGATTTGTTGTCCACGAGCAGAGTACCTCTGCCGGCCTCCTTGCCGAGAAGATCACTGAGTATATGTGCGAGCCACACACCTTGGCATGCTGCAGTAGTTGCGGAAATGTACTCCGCCTTGCAAGACGATAGGGCAACCACTTTCTGCTTCTGTGATTAACAGCTTACCGGGCTCCCCCCAAGAACGAACACCACGACGGTAGTGCTCTTTCTGTCGTCGACATCATCGGCCATGTCGGCGTCGCTGTACCCCACGAGTTTATCTCCAGAGATGTCCTTGGCATAGCGACATCCGTAGCTAATAGTGCCAGCAATATACTTGAGTATGTGCTTGACGGCGCTCCAATGCTCGGTCGTGGGCGACTCCATGTAGCGACTGACGTAGCCAACGGCGAATGCGATGTCAGGCCACGTGTGTACTAAGTAGCGTAGACTCCTGACGATACTCTGGCAGAGGGTCGTATCCACCTGTGGGTTTGAGCTCTCCTTGCTCAGTTTCAATCGTGGCTCCATTGGGACATGGACCGGGTTGCATCATACCCGCTTTCTCGAGCACCTTGGCCGCGTACGCAGTCTGCCGCAGCATGATCTCACCGGTGCCTTGTCGTACCTCAATGCCAAGGTAATAGCTAAGCTTGCCGAGGTCACTCATCTGGAACTTGGCCTTCATCTCCTACTTAAAATGATCGATGGCCTTCAAGTGCGCGCCCGTGTTGATCAGATCGTCCACGTACACGCCCAGCAACAGCTTCTCATCGCCGACGCCCCGAGTGTATACTGCGTGCTCCGTTTCGTTCCTGTGAAACCCAAGTGATAACAATGTGTCATCCAACTTGGCGTTCCACGCACGAGGAGCATGATGCAGTCCGTACAAAGCCTTGTGCAGCCGCAATACTTTGTGCTCGCGCCCGTCTCGAACGAATCCGGGAGGCTGCGCTACATACACTTCTTCCTCCAGATCGCCGTTCGGGAATGCAGACTTGACGTCGAGATGGTGTACTTCCCATCCGGCATGCGCCGCGACTGCCAGCAGCACTCTGACAGAGTCTAGTCGAGCCACGGGAGTGAAGACTTCATCGAATTCGATCCCCGCGCACTGGACATAGCCCTTCGCCACGAGCCTGGCCTTATGCTTGATCACTTTGCCGGTGTTGTTCTTCTTCAACTTGAAGACCCACTTCAGCCCAATCGGCTTTTTCCCTGCAGGCAACTCCGTTAGTGTCCAAGTGTGGTTTTCGATGATCGAGCCCAGCTCGTCGATCATCGCCTTCCGCCAGCATGCATGCGGCTCAGCCTCCTGGATCGTCATCGGCTCGTCACCGGTCGCTAGCCGGAGCTTCTCTGGGTCCATCACGTGCTCGCCGGTCGTGGCGTACACGTTGTTGACGGTGCGGTAGCATCGTGGCGCCTTGTTGTTGCCGATCACGGCCGCATGTGTTGCATCTGGCGGTCGATACACAAACTCCATGGTGTTCGGCTCAGGGGTCGGTGAGGCGCGCAACGGCGTGGGCGTTTCCGGCTCGGGTGTTCGTGCACGCGGCATGGCCAGCTCGGACGCAGGTGGTGTTGCCGCTCCCCTTGTGTTGGTGTGGTGGTTCCCCTGCACGCCGTCGTGATGGGCGATGTGTACTCCACCGTGAACGAGGACGGACTCGCGTCGGAGCCAACCCAGTCCCAGCATGCCGCTTCATCGAACACGGCGTCGCGTGTCACACACGCGCGCTTGCTCGTCGGGTCATACACCCGGTAAGCATTGGACTCGATGTCTTAGCCGATCAACACCATGGGGATGATGCGATCATCCAATTTCTTCATGTTAGGCCGTGTTACCTTAACATGTGCGATGCAGCCGAACGTTCTGAAGAAGTGCACCGCCGGCTTCTTCCCGTGCCAAGCCTCGTACGGAGTCATGCCATGCACGCTCTGGGTCGACGAGCAGTTCAGGATGAACACCGTCGTGCTGACTGCCTCCCCCCAGAACGCGCCTGGCATCTTTCTCGCCTTCAACAGACAACGTGCCATGGACATGACGGATTGGTTCCACCGCTCGACGTCGTCGTTCTGCTGTAGGGAGCACGGCGCCGTCAGCTGTCGGTGTACGCCGCGATCGGAACAGTAGTCCCCGAACTCCACAAAGGTGAACTCGCCACCGCGATCTGTGCGCAGCGTGTGCAGCTTCCTCCCGGTCTCCACCTCGACAGCAGCTTGGTACGTTTTGATCGCGGCCGCCGCCTCATCCTTGTTTGTCAGCAAGACGGCCCACATGTAGCGGGTTTTGTCATCGACGAGGAGGAGGAAGTACTTCCTCCCTCCGTGCATCGCCGACGTAATGGGCCCGCAAAGATCACCGTGTACGAGGTCGATGCGACCCTTGGCACGATAATTCGCCATCTGCGGGAAGGGTGCATGCCTCTGCTTGTCGATGAGACACTCGTCACAGAGTTGGTCCATGTGTTCGATGAGAGAAAGTCCATGCACCATGCCATCGTGCGCGAAATTGTGCAGCACCTCGAAGTTCAGATGGCCGAAACGCCCATGCCAAAGCCAAGAATTGTCCCATGTACTAGCTGACATTCACACCGGTTTCGTAACATTAAGGGAAATCACATACAGCCGGTTGCTAGTCCGCGTTACCTTGACGAGGAGATGTTGTTGTCGATCTCGCACGCTTATGACGCCGCCTCTGATGAGCACCTCGCAGCCCACCTCATCGAGCTGCCCAAGGGAGATGATGTTGCTGCGGAGCTTGGGTATGTAGTAGACGTTGGTGAACATGCGGTGCCGGCCACCATGCGCTGTGAAAAGCACAGTGTCGCGCCCCCTGATCTCCACCACTGAGCCATCGCCGAACCGGACCGACCCAGTCACGCCTGCGTCCAGCTCGGTGAACGCGGCGCGGTCGCCCGTCATGTGATTTGACGCCCCAGTGTCTAGGTACCACACGGTGTCCTTCACGTCATCCTCTTTACCGAGCAGGACCTCAGTGCGTTCTTCGTTGAAAAAACAGAGCCGCCGCTGCCGCCGCATTCTGACTCGACGTGCGCCGCGGTAAGCGACGCAACTTCAGCCATAAGGAGTGCGGGCTCCTCATCATCCACCTACGCGAGGTTGGCAGCCTCGTCGCGTTTCTTCTTCCTGCAATCACGCGCAAAGTGCCCCAGTTTATCACAGTACCGGCACTTTTCCTTCTTGACGTCGCGGCCGGCACCGAATGCCCTGCCGTCGTCGTCGCTCGCGACCTCCTTGCCACGCGCGTCCTATGCCTAGCCACGACACTTGTTTGGGATGAAGCCGCTACCACCACGGCTGGAGGAGCCGTCCTGTTCGCCGTCGCATGCGCGCGAGCCACTCCTCCTCCGACAGCTGAAGCTTGCCACAGCCATCCTCTGCCGCCTCCAGCTCGAACCGTTTCTCGGCCGCTTTGAAAGGACTGGTCAGGTCCTCCATCGAGAGCATGTTCAGATCGAGCAGGATCTCCACGGACATGACCAGCTGCGAGTACCGCTTGGAAAATAACGCGTAGGAACTTCTGCATGACTTGCTTCTCCTTGATCTCGTCACCGAGGTCAGAGACCTTGCTAACAATGCCGGTTAGACGCAAAGACAACTCATCGA